>JACEEZ010017506.1:800000-1117500 GCA_016584305.1 Chionoecetes opilio | reverse complement strand
TAGGCAGTCATATTTTCCTGTTATTATTGCGTATCAATCAGATAGAAAGCCTGGAAGTGCAATGAATCGACGCGTGAAGTCGTAATGTTTTGATTCAATCTCCCCGCCACAATCTCCCCGCCCACCACTCCCCGCCGCGGCGTATCGCCTCCACAATTATAACCTACATTGTCGCAGCAACAAGCCGATTTCGACATTCTTTATTCTTCGTTTTTCCAAGGCATTGCTTATTGTATTTTGACAAGCGTTTGCCAGACGCAGCAGTACTGTCTTAGAAAACAGTGTGAACATCGCCCAATTTTACATGCCCCCAATATACATGTAAAAAATATATCAAGCTTTGCTACTCGGGCGAGTAATTTGCATTAAATTGCTATTATAGAACGTTCCATCGTAATGCATCTCATCCATATAATTAGTAGAACAACAGAAGAACTATATTTTTTGGTATTCAGATGCGGTGCATCAATGTTTATCGCGAAATTAATTTATGAAAAATATTAGTCGCGGAGCCAAAACACAGTAGACCAACCTTTGAGTTAAAACTGCCAGCGACCACTGGCATTTCTCGAGTTTCAGATCATTGGAATTGTAAGTTCATGCATATTTCTTCAGAGTCTCATAATGACCTTTATTTAATGTGTTTTACTGTGTTTTCTCTGATAATCTTATAGAACAAACTTTTCCGAAGATAACAGTATATCCTTTATACATGTATAACATGATATACTGCGGGGTCATGCCTTGAGAACTTCCGCGGGTCTTGGGTGAACAGCGAGGCCCTGGTACTAAGATGGCGCCCATAAATCAAGTTGTCGCTACTCTATTATTCAAGGTACTCTAGTCTATAGTAGAGTACCTTGAATAATACAGGGACCCTAGTCTATAGGCCACCTGTACTTTTAAGATCAAGATCAAATTCGCTGACCGCCAAAAAGGAACATGTTAAGATGTAAACAGCGTAAACACGGACGTTCCTTTCTGCTGGTGGTGCTGACATTGCTGAGTGCTGTACCGCTGACCTCAAGGCGAGTAGGTCGCTAAACTTATTGAAAACCAACCAATTAAGAGTGGTAGCATTGTGTGTTATGGTTTATACGTAGATACCGAGGTCAAGACAGTTTTATGAGAGCTCTGCAGTTTACCTAATGCATTACAAGGCACGTACTGGTCGTAGATGGTCGCCACCCAATGCGGCCGCCCGTATAATCCACATATATAGAGGGCAGTCGCGCGGAGCAAACTATTGTTATACATATATGTTTATTGTAAGTTATGTTTAACATATATAACTATATGTTAAACATAAGATATGTCATAAGTTACTAACCTAACCTCACTATAACCCCTAAAAATTACTAACCTAACTTCACTATAACCCCTAAAAGTTACTAACCTAACCTCACTATAACCCCTAAAAGTTACTAACCTAACCTCACTATAACCCCCTGAAAGTTACTAACCTAACCTCACTATAACCCCTAAATGTTACTAACCTAACCTCACTATAACCTCTAAAAGTTACTAACCTAACCTCACTATAACCCCTAAAAGTTACTAACCTAACCTCACTATAACCCCTAAAAGTTACTAACCTAACCTCACTATAACCCCTAAAAGTTACTAACCTAACCCTACCATAACCCCCTAAAAGTTACTAACCTAACCTCACTATAACCCCTAAAAGTTACTAACCTAACCTCACTATAACCCCTAAAAGTTACTAACCTAACCCTACCATAACCCCCTAAAAGTTACTAACCTAACCTCACTATAACCCCCTAAAAGTTACTAACCTAACCTCACTATAACCCCTAAAAGTTACTAACCTAATCTCACTATAACCGTGGCCACCGAGATGATAAGGCCTGGTGGATCGCCCGTGACGTCACACCATAAGGATGCCACCCGCTCCGCTCCCCGTACAAGTTTACCTACCTAATATAATGTTTATCAGTATAAAAGATATACTGTTATCTTCGGAAATGTTTGTTCTATAATATTATCAAATAAAAAACCGTAAAACACACAAAGAAAATGCCATTATGAGACTTTCAAGAAATATGCATTAACTTAAACTCTTCGCCATTTAATATTTTGCTCGCAAACATTTTACATGGAGAATATCAATAGAAGCGGAGTTTAATTAGCTTTCCATTGATATATTTCGTTTAGTGATAAATGAATTAGCGGCATGCATAAATTAGCGTTAACTAGATATAAAAAATAATGAAATCGTATAATTTCCTACCTAATATATGTTTATCAGTATAAAATATATACTGTTATCTTCGGAAATGTTTGTTCTATAATATTATCAAATAAAAAAACCGTAAAACACACTAAAGAAATGCCATTATGAGACTTTCAAGAAATATGCATGAACTTAAACTTTTCGCTATTTAATATTTTGTGAAATAACTTTTTACATGGAGAATATCAATAGAAGCGGAATTTAATTAGCTTTCCATTGATATATTTCCTTTTCTGATAAATGAATTAGAACCATGCATAAATTAGCGTTAACTAAATAAATAACATCATGAAATCTGGGAAATTACCCGATTTCATGATGTTATTTATTTAGTTAACGCTAATTTATGCATAGTTCTAATTTATTTATCAGAAAAGGAAATATATCAATGGAAAGCTAATTAAATTCCGCTTCTATTGATATTCTCCCTGTAAAAAGTTTTTCCACAAAATATTAAATGGCGAAAAGTTTAAGTTCATGCATATTTCTTGAAAGTCTCATAATGGCATTTCTTTAATGTGTTTTACGGTTTTTATTGATAATATTATAGAACAAACATTTCCGAAGATAACAGTATATATTTTTATACTGATAAACATATATTAGGTAGGAAATTACCCGATTTCATGATTTTTTATATTTAGTTAATGCTAATTTATGCATGCCGCTAATTCATTTATCACTAAACGAAATATATCAATGGAAAGCTAATTAAACTCCGCTTCTATTGATATTCTCCATGTAAAATGTTTGCGAGCAAAATATTAAATGGCGAAGAGTTTAAGTTAATGCATATTTCTTGAAAGTCTCATAATGGCATTTTCTTTGTGTGTTTTACGGTTTTTTATTTGATAATATTATAGAACAAACATTTCCGAAGATAACAGTATATCTTTTATACTGATAAACATTATATTAGGTAGGTAAACTTGTACGGGGAGCGGAGCGGGTGAGATCCTTATGGTGTGACGTCACGGGCGATCCACCAGGCCTTGTCTCTCGGTGGTCTCGCTATAACCCCCTAAAAGTTACTAACCTAACCTCACTATAACCTCTAAAAGTTACTAACCTAACCCTACCATAACCCGGGTCCACCGAAATATGCCAAAACCCCAGGTTTTGGCATAAAGTAATCAAAAACCTTTGGCCCAATCAAAAACCTTTCTGAACGCCATCTGGCGAGGGCAATGCAACCCTCAGAATTTATTACAAAACCTGTTCCATGCTAAATAAATATATATCAAAGTATATACCTCGATCTACCAGGAAAAATAGCATATAAATTTGATGTTCTTATATACAAAAACCATGAATATTGTTATGCCAAAACCCTCAGAATTTATGCCAAAACCCTTAGAATGTATTGCAAAACCTGTTCCATGATAAATAAATATATATCAAAGTATATACCTCGATCTACCAAGAAAAATAGCATATATACTTGTTATTCTTATATACAAAAACCATGAATATTGTTATGTCAAAACCCTCATAATTTATGCCAACACCCTCATAATTTATTGCAAAACCTGTTCCATGATAAATAAACATATATAAAGGTATATACCTCGATCTACCAGGAAAAATAGCATATAAACTTATAATAGCATAACAAAAGTAATAACATGTGAGGGTTTACGCACCATATGTCCGAATCTTTGCCTCCAGGGACGCACGTCTTTCAAGGTCACACAAGCAGGAAGTGACGTCACAGTGACGTCACGTTACGTCATCATGGATAAAATTCTGAGGGTTTTGGCATAACTTGTGAGGGTTTTGGCATAACAATATTCTTGGTTTTTGTATTATAAGAATATCAAGTTTATATGCTATTTTTCCTGGTAGATCGAGGTATATACTTTGATATACCGGTACATATGTTTATTTATCATGAAGCAGGTTTTGCAATAAATTCTGAGGGTTGCATTGTCCTTGCCAGATGGCGCTCAGAAAGGTTTTTGATTGGGCCAAAGGTTTTTGATTACTTTATGCCAAAACCTGGGGTTTTGGCATATTTCGGTGGACCGCCATAACCCCCTAAAAGTTACTAACCTAACCTCACTATAACCCCTAAAAGTTACTAACCTAACCCTACCATAACCCCCTAAAAGTTACTAACCTAACCTCACTATAACCCCCTAAAAGTTACTTATATTGCCGTAGGCGGCCGCATGGGGCCCGCGGCCGCATTGGGGATACACCGTTGTGTGTAAGGGGTTGTTGTGTGTAAGGGGTTGTTGTGTGTATAAGGGGTTGTTGTGTGTAAGGGGTTGTTGTGTGTATAAGGGGTTGTTGTGTGTAAGGGGTTGTTGTGTGTAAGGGGTTGTTGTGTGTTAAGGGGTTGTTGTGTGTAAGGGGGTTGTTGTGTGTAAGGGGTTGTTGTGTGTAAGGGGGTTGTTGTGTGTAAGGGGTTGTTGTGTGTAAGGGGTTGTTGTGTGTAAGGGGGTTGGGTGTTGTGTGTAAGGGTGTGGTTGTTGTGTGTAAGGGGGTTGTTGTGTGTAAGGGGTTGTTGTGTGTAAGGGGTTGTTGTGTGTAAGGGGTTGTTGTGTGTAAGGGGTTGTTGTGTGTAAGGGGGTTGTTGTGTGTAAGGGGGTTGTTGTGTGTGTAAGGGGGTGTTGTGTGTAAGGGGGTGTTGTGTGTAAGGGGGTTGTTGTGTGTAAGGGGTTGTTGTGTGTAAGGGGTTGTTGTGTGTAAGGGGTTGTTGTGTGTAAGGGGTTGTTGTGTGTAAGGGGTTGTTGTGTGTAAGGGGTTGTTGTGTGTAAGGGGTTGTTGTGTGTAAGGGGGTTGTTGTGTGTAAGGGGGGGTTGTGTGTAAGGGGGTTGTTGTGTGTAAGGGGTTGTTGTGTGTAAGGGGGTTGTTGTGTGTAAGGGGTTGTTGTGTGTAAGGGGGGGTTGTGTGTAAGGGGGTTGTTGTGTGTAAGGGGTTGTTGTGTGTAAGGGGGTTGTTGTGTGTAAGGGGTTGTGTAAAGGGTTGTTGTTACCGCTAACATCTGTTCGTCCGCCTCGTATTCTGGTCTGAGGTTCGTTTTCCTCATAGTATACGCGAGCAGCGTCATTTATTTCGGTCTCAGATTGAGCATCGTACTCTAGATCTGTCACAACGACAGATTTACTGTCTGACACCGAAGTACAATCGCTCATCATAACATTTGCCGACAGGTGTCAGACAGATGTTTACATTGGAGCTTTCCTCCTCTGACGTCATCAATAACATTCGTAGTCCTGTTGGAGGGAAGATTTTTTTTTTCGCGCGCTTTTTACAAAAGTCGTGTCTTTACGGAAATAAGGCCTAGAAATCAATTATTTTGGCGGATTAAGTGTTTTGAATGTACATTCAACATAATTAGAAAAAAAAAATGGGTCTGGACGATTACTTTTAAGATATCACTCCCCCAGCAAGCTTGGGGCTGCTGGTGGGCAGGGTTTTCTGGTGAAGAGACAAGATCCCAAGTGATTTACGAGTAAAGCAATGTACTAACCTCATCAAATAATATCCCACCTAGGATAGAAACCATAAACTAGAAACCATATCTAATCCACCCAAAAAAACACAGAAACCATATCTAGTCCACCCAGCCCACCCCAAACAGGGTTTTCACCATTAACCTCATCTCCTAATGATCTCATCTCACCATTAACCTAATCTCACCGCCTACCCAAAAAGCTTATTAATTAACCTAACCTCACCGATTAACAGTGGCGGAACAAGGGATGTAAAAACGGGGTGGCACCATAGTTTTCATATGCTGTATATATATGTAATGAGGCGGAATCTGCAAGATTCAAGAGAAAGAGCTACCCTCTCACTCGCCCGTGACCAGTGGGCAGGGCTCGCCCTTCTACCGCGACTCACCCAGAAAAACCCAACCTGGCACACTCTCCAGGTTAAACCCATCCTTTACACAACTCCTGCCAGGTCACAAGGAAACACCAAATTCCTTTTGCCCTACTTTACTAACACAAATCAAAAATGACACTTCTCTCCAAAAACCACAGTACCACAATAACCCATACACGTCCTACAACCACTCCTCTCGGCTTACACCACTACACCACTGCACCTTAGGTACTTCACTGACCTAAGGGCTTACACTACTCCACACAACCTTGCACACTAGGCCACAGACCCAATGGCTTACACCACTATGGATGGAAGATGTTTGAGGGGCGTGTCCTACCCCGGTGGGCGTGGCAAGCAAAAACAACCTAAAAACGGCTGTAGCCCACAGTGGGCCACAGGCCCACAGCCCTCCGCAGGAGCTAGGAGAAAGGTGCCCGGAGGGCACCCTTTCTGCTAGTACTATACTAAGCAGGAAGGTAGGAAGACATGTCATGTACTTCTCTTATGGGAGGCGGTAGCAGAGTGGTTAGCATCTACGAGTGGCGTTCTCGGTGACCCGAGTTCGATCCTTGATGAGGGCTGTAAAATCCACTTTAAATCTTTCTCTGCACCGTCGAGTGGCCTAAGAACACCCACACGCTGCCCATTAACTCTACCTTCGATTGCGAGTGCATCGGAGGACACAGGGGGTGGCATGAGCCTCTAATCACAGGTGTCACTATAGAAATTCTGTCTGTGCCACCACGGGCGAGGGCCAACCATCACAGCCCTCAAGTGAACCTCCAGGGCCTACCATCCCACCCCTGGAAGTCACTGCCTAACGGTGCTGTACACACAAAAAAAAAAAAAAAAATGTGTACGAAGCAGCGCGAAACTCAGGGATATAATGCACGAAATTCGGGATGGTAAAAATTTTGGACTCGGCTCGAAACTCGAGGATCGCGAAACTCGCATAGCGTGAAACTCGGGAGGGTACTGTAGTTGTAATTCAATTATAATAGTATAGTAAAACCCTTATAACTCGGCACGATAGGGGCTCTGGCCCTTGCCGAGTTATTCAATGTGCCGAGTTATGCAATGTCCTCTGATATGGGTAAAAAAAAAAAATGAAAATACAGTACTGTAAAAGCATAAAAACTACACTTACCAGTGAACGGGTAGAATCTGCTGGATTTGATATCAAACTCAGCACAAATAGCACGCATTGACGCACCTGCATCCATCCTTGCCAGCATTTTCACCTTTTCCTGCAGGATCAGGCTCTTCAATTTCATTCCCTTCCTGCTGGAGACACCCTTGCGTGATGGAGCTGACATCTTGATATACAGTACTATATGATGTAATCCCAAAACACGTAAAATAGGTGGCAAAGTAAAGCAAAGGTCGGGTACCAGAGTGTAGGCCGAGCCGTGTTTTTGTCGTCCAAGCACCGTCTTGGATTACGAATCCCAATCCAATAACACTTGCTGGAATGTGTGTTATACTACTTTGTGATATTGTTTGCAATGTTTTGCATTGATTATTATTTCGGCTCCTACCAAGCTTGTTGTGTTTTTGAAGCAGAAACCAATCCTTTTTCAATTTCGACAAAAAACGGAATTCGTATCCAAGACGGTGCTTGGACGACATAAACACGGCTCAGCAGCTGACACCCTACGCGCTGGTTCCCGACCTTTGCTTTACTTTGCCACCTATTTTACGTGTTTTGGGATTACATCATACAGTACTGTATTTCAAGATGTCAGCTCCATCACGCAAGGGTGTCTCCAGCAGGAAGGGAATGAAATTGAAGAGCCTGAGCCTGCAGGAAAGGGTCGAAAGGACAAAAACACAACTTTATGCGACTGAAGATATGCCGAGTGTAAGCAAAGAGATGCAGTTATAACATCAATATGCCGAGATACATTATTTTTTGCCGACTTTCTATTTACATGTTCACACAAGAGGTTGTGAGGGCATGATATGCCGAGTGAAAACCAAGAGTTCCAGTTTAGGGGAGGCGGTAGCAGAGTGGTTAGCGTCACCGAGTGGCGTTCTCGAAGACCCGAGTTCGATCCCGAGTGAGACCCATAAATCCACTTGAAATCTTTCTGCACCGTCGAGTGGCCTAAAAACACCCACATGCCCTGTCCATTAACTCTACCTTCGACTGCGAGTGCATGGGAGGACACAGGGGGGCGGCATGAGCCTCTTATTACAGGCGTCACTATAAGAATCCTGCCTGCGCCACCACGGGCGAGGGCCAACCATCACAGCCCTCGAGTGAGCCTCCAGGGCCTACCATCCTACCCCTGGAGCTCACTGCCTACACGTGCTATAGGCATAGATCTAAAAAAAAAAAAAAAAAAAAAAAAAAACTGTCTTTGCCATGCCGAGTTATATCAAATTCCGAGTTATACAGTGCTGGTTTAATAAGGGTTTTACTGTAGTGCAAGATGTTATACAGTTTCTCCCATTTATCCGGCGCATAGCAACCAAGACCTTGCCGGATAATGTTGAAAGATAATGCATCACTACCCCCCTAGGCCCCTCCAGTGCCCACGAACCCAATAATAACCTGCGAAAATGATGATAGCAGTAATAATAATAATAATAATAATAATAATGGCTCGAACAGTATAACTAACAATATTAAAAACATTAATACCTGTATTCCTGTATTAATAATAATAATAATAATGATAATAATGACAATAATAATACTGTAATAATAATAATAGACAGGCGATGGCTACCTGTTGCGTTGGCACAACACATAGCAGACACACGTGTTTTGGAAAGCTTGCGGCCAGGTACCGACTTCTCCTTCTCATCGGCCAAGGTATTACTGGGTAAAGACCGAAAGTATAAACCAGTTTCATCAGCGTTGTACACCGCAACTCACTCCGTTTACGAACCGAATGCGCACCAAATTATCCGGCGAAAAGACGTTTAGTGCATCTCGTGCCGAAATATGCTCCGGAATTTCGTCGGATAATGCATCACATGGACGGATAGTGTTTTAATACAGCCGAATTTCTGGCGCCGGATAACGTCGCACGATGGATATTAGAACGACGGAAAAATGGGAGATTACTGTATATGGCAGAAGTGATTACTGACTGACATTGCTCGGGCCGCTAAAGAATTTGTCCTCAAATTAGTCAAACAAGAATTAGCTAGGGCATGAAAAGAGTTCAAAGAAACTGTAAATACAACTAGATGAATTTCAATCGCTTTTCTATCACAACTTCAAACCAACTTCTTTCCTTCAAGTTTTGTGTTTTGTCTGTTGTCTGGCAATGTACACACATGGTGATGATTGCGGTAAAAAGGCTAGGTAGTAACCATTTTGTGCACTGGATCTGTGGTATACAGAAAGAAAGATCAGATGGTGAGGCACGGTGTGTAGGCAGCGGCGTCTGGCTCACCCCTGCTCAGCTCACAACACACCACCCCGCTTCTCGTCATATCTCCCTTTCTCAGGCTAAAATTTCTGCTTCATTATATGTTACTATGACCACACTACCTATCCTCGTGGTTATACATAACTGATAATAAATTTGTCCAGATGTAAGAAAAAAGTATTTACGAAAGGAACTTTGGGCGGATTACCTAGTAAAAATTGAGGCATGATTGAGGCCCTGCATGAAGCTGTAGATGTGTGTGAAATTCTGTGAAGGGTTGATAATGATTTTTATGAATTCTTCCTTGAAAGTCAGTCTAAAAATTTCACTTACTGATTCTTCAAATTCAATTTTCCAGAGCACACCAAATCTATGGCCGTCAGTTCCCCATTAGCGTTGTACACCTGGTACCACCAGTACAAGAAAAAAGGTAAGAATGAAAGTTAAACATCTATATTGATCAAAACTAAGCTGTAAATAATAAAAAAAATTATAATCAGAGACAATTTCATTCTGATTTGTCTCCCAATTCCTGCTCATTGTACAGTTGAAGGTATTTTACCACTATTTTTTCTCAATTGTGAAACTTTTCAACAAATCTAGATTGATGCCACTAATCACTCGCCCACAGGAACATCCAACGGCTCTTGTAGCTGCCTTGCTTGTTATTGTAATGCATAACTTTTGTAATTGCTTTTATATCTTTAAAAAAACTGAGACTCAGAATGATTACATTTATATTTAATCTCTCTCAAAGTCAAAATATATAACTTTTATTTGCTTAATAATCTACCCATAGTAGAAAACAAAATAATTTATATGTAAAGGCAGAGCTCTTTGAATGTGCTAACATTTTTAAAGAGCTCTTTTAAATTTGATCTAATAAAGGAATACATGTACACAGGGAGCTTGGTACTCGAACAGCTCCCAACTCGAACAGTACGGTATTCAAACCATTTTTTCTGAAAATAAATTGCTCGGTAGTCGACCGTTTGCTCGGCACTCGGCCGAACAATACTTGTATCAAGACTTGTATGAGCTGAGACGCGTCACACGTGTGTGTATCCCAGCTGAAACTAAAGGAAATGAGTCAGTCTTCCCGAAGCCGTCGCTCAGTGCATAACTCTGCTAAACTTCACTGTATACTGTCTCATGTTTTTTGGGGTGTTTTATTTTATATTCTTCGTATAAATAAATCACCATGGGGTCTAAGATTAGTGATGACAGCCAACCGAGAAGAAAATAGGACAGAATCACAATAGAGATAATGTAAAACAAAACAATTGGTTACGAAAACAAAGATCACAAACAATTGAAGAGGTTGAGAAATTGTTTTTGATTTGGATCAATTTGGTCTGTATGATTGATTTTGTTTGTTTAGTTTGTTTGATGATTATGATGTTTGTATGTTGATTTGGGAGTATGATTTCTGTTTACCTTAATAGATTCTGAGAAACATTGTCTCTATGAGCTTCCGTTGCAAATAACAACTTTCGAGATATAAGATGTTTTTAATAGGAAGGAGAGTGTATAGGAGATATGAAAGTTAACTAACCTAACCCCATCTTTTGACACTTAATATAACCTAACCCCACATTTTAACCTTCTAAATAAAGCCAAATTCGCATTAAAAAGGGTCCACGGCAAAGGAAAAACCAAGGCGATGCAGGTCACAAGAGGAAGAAGAGTGACGTGCATGTAAACACTTATAGAGATAATGTTTCTTCGAATCCAATAAAGTATATAGAAACCATACTCCAAATTGTGTAGGGAATTCTAGTCCTAGTGTAAAATAATACATTCTTGGGGTCTGGTACGGATTATTTCAATTTACTTTATTCCTTATGGGAAAATTTTGTTCAGTACTCAAACAAATCGGCACTCGAACAGCCTTCTGGAACGAATTAAGTTCGAGTACAGAGTCCCCACTGTATATATTTACAATCTAGGAAATCTAAATTTCAAAACAACCTTATTATATAGCATCTCTTATCTATATGTGCTACTCCAACCTTAATCTATTACTACCTGTAGAAGTAAAGCTGAAGAAAAATACGGAAAAAATTGCAAAAAAAAACAAGAAAGTAAGGGAAGAATAGGCAGGGACAAGGAAAAGAAAAGACAGGGGAACATGACCCGGGAGAGAGGATGGGTGGGGAGGGGTGAGAGTTCTAAGCTATTATATGTGGCGAGTGGGGACCCAAGCTTTTTTTCTCTCTCTTGCTCTCACACACACACAATTTATTAGGGCTTAAAATGAACCAGAGGAGAGTTATAATGCTGGAGGATTTAGTACACGAGATGATGGGAAAACTAGAGAAGATGGAAAGGAAAGTGATTGTTTTGGAAAAAGATAATACTATACAAAAAAATAGAGTGGACGAACTGAATTGTAAACAAGACGACGAAAAGGTAGTGAAAATGCATGCAGAAATAAATGCAGTACATAAGAAATTGAAAATGACACAAGAGGAGATGAAAGATGAAAGAAAGACATGGAAGATAGAACAAGAAAAAGACCAAGAAAGCTTACGTCAAATAATAGAAGATCAAGAAAATGAAAAGAAAAATCTGACCCAAGAAGTAGTCAAGCTGATCAAACAAAAGGAAAATTTAGTAAGAGATACGGTGGACAAAAATAAATGTGTCATCATTTTTGGTTTTAAAGAAAAAGTGCTGCCCAAGAAAAACAAGAGAAGAGGAAGAAATGAAAGTGTCAAAAGAAATATTTAAAGTAGTAGAAGAAAATACGGAGATAGAAGAAGAAATAGAAGAGATACATAGGTTAGGCAAATATGAGGAGGGAGGGGCCCGCCCCTTAAAAGTTAAGTTTAGGTCACAAAATACAGCACTAGATATATTGTCTAAGGCATGGAAACTGGCAAAGACAGAAGAATATTAGAAAATATGGATAAGAAAAGATATGAATGAGGAAGAAAGAGCCAGATTGAATGTACTGTTTAAAGAAGCCAAAGAAAAAAACTAATTGAGGACGGAAGAGGAAAAACAAATTCTATTGGAGAGTTTTGGACCAAAAACTGAAGAAGTGGTATCTACAAGAGAAAGAGTAAGAGAAGACAGTTCAAAGGAAAATGAAAAAGGATGGCGGGTATCGTACACAAATATAAATGGGCTAGTGTCAACATTAACAGAAGTAAACGATTACCTGAGAGCCAAGAAACCAGACGTATTGGGTTTAGTAGAAACGAAGCAGAGTGATTCTGAGGATGTGCCAGTTGGGGAGGGTCAATATAATGTATGGAGGCGAAACAGAAATCAGAAAAAGGGAGGTGGTGTAATGGTGTTAACAAGGAAGGATGTGGTAGTAGGAAATGTGGAGAAAGGAGAAGGAATGGCAGAGGTGTTGACGGTAGAGTTGGTGATGAAAAAAGGAAGAATAAGAGACTTAGTACTCATATACGTTCCACCTAAGACAAATTCCTGGGGGAGAGAAGAGTATGGAGACATGATAAGAGAGACATGCAAATGTTTAAAGAATACGATGGAAAATAGTGAAAACATAATTTTGATGGGAGATTTTAACTGCAAAGAAGTTTGCTGGGAAGAATGGTATACTGAAGGAGGAGAAGACTCATGGGGTGGTATATTGTTGGATTTGGTAATGAATAACATCATGACTCAGTGGATTAAAGAGAATACAAGATTCAGAGGTAGCGAAGAACCATCAAGACTAGATCTACTATTGACGAAAGAACTGGAAGTAATTAGTAAAATAAATTATCAGTGCCCACTTGGAAAGAGTGACCATGTACTTATTGAATTTGAAGTAAATGATAGCAAAAAAGAGGGGAGAAGAGAAGAACACAAGAAAGGAAGATACAATTATGGAAAAGCAGACTTTGACGGATGAAGAACATTTTTCGGAGAGACAGACTGGAGTAATTTCCATGCAACAAGGAGTACCCAGAAAAAATGGAATGAGTTCATCCGAATTTACACAGAAGGAATAAATACAGTGGCCGCCAAATGTTGTGGCGGTGTGCGCGGGTCGGCATGATGCACCGGCCGCCAAATTAATAACCTTTCAAATGTTTTTTCACGCAACTCGAGCAAGCGGGATTTAAAAATTGATGACATGGCAACAAGACACTGACACTTAGCAACACCGCAGGGGTATCACCGTTGAATTTAAGCAAGTCAGTGCAGTCTAGGAGGACAGTGAGAGTGCACGCACTATTTCACTTCTTTCGTCATTAGTTACGAGGATATTTTCAAACTGTGCAATCGTTTATTGCGTTATGGCTCCTCGGCTCATTATATCCCAGGATACTATAAGCTCCATATGTGCCTTGCATAGGGCTGGGTTTGGTGCAAAAGCTATCATAGAACAGACAGGAATTGCAAAAAGGACAGTTGAGCGGTAGCTAAAGCGTTGTCGTGATGCCTTGGACGGAGAGACGCCTACACACTTAGCGAAGACTGGACGGCCAAGGAAATCTGCCTCAAAGACTTTACATGTTATAAAAAGGCAGCTGAATGTCAAACCAACAAGCACAGCATGTGAAGTGAAGGAAAACAATCCTGCCTTACTAGGTAATGTGTCAGTGAGAAGTGTGCAGCGTTATGTGTTACGTGATCTCGGACTCTTTTCAAGATCTGCCGCTGTAAAGCCACTCCTTACTCCTCGTCACAAGATAAAGCGACTCACTTATGCTAAAGAACACAAAGACTGGCCACTAGAGAAAGTCCGATGCATATTATGGTCGGATGAAAGTGTCTTTACAGTGACAGGAACTAACTTTGCAGAAGTGAGGCGGCCCAAGAATTCAGACCGACACGACCCTAGGTACACCGTGGAGAGAGTAAGACACCCAGATTCTCTCATGGTGTGGGCTTGCTTTTCATATTATGGAGTGGGTAACCTCGTATTTCTTGATAAAGGTGTTACTGTGAACAGTGAGCGATATTTAGACATCCTGCATGACAATCTTGAAACCTGCTACGACAAGTGTAGGGCAGAAACTTTTATGCAGGACGGTGCCCCTTGTCACAGGGCAAACATTGTTAAGGAATGGTTGGCTATGTGTGCTATCGATTGCTTTGACTGGCCTCCTAATAGTCCTGACTTGAACCCAATAGAAAATCTTTGGTCCATAATGAAAAGGAAGCTTCAAGAAGTGGACACTAGTTCAGTGGCGAAATTAAAAGCTGCACTGTTAAAATTGTGGGAGGAACTACCAAAGGAGCTTCTTCAAAAACTTGCAGACTCTTTACCTAACAGACTGCAGGATGTTATAAAGAGGAAAGGGAATGCAATCAAGTACTAGGATACCGGTAAGTTACACAGTTTCTTGATTTTTAATGTTTTACGAATATTTTGTGGGATTTTGAGTGAGCGTGTCACTGACGGCATCAGGAAGTCCGACCGCCACAACATTTGGCGGCCACTGTAGATATGTTCCAAGGATGGTTATCAGAGAAAAGAAAAAGAATGAATGGTTTAACAGAAAATGTGAATTAGCAAGACTAGAAAGAGAAAAAACATGGAATAGTTGGAGGAAAAAAGGAGGTATCAACCTTTGGGAGAAGTACAAAACAACTAGAAATGAATATGTAAGAATCCAAAGAGAAGAAGAAAGTAACTATGAGAGAAATATAATAGAAAAATGTAAGAATGAACTGAAACTTTTCTATAGATATATAAATGGAAAAATGAAAAACAAGGAAGGAGTAGATAAGCTCCTTATAAGTAGAAAGCATAGTGTATGAAGATGCATTACAACAGGCCGAGGTGATGAATAAGTGCTTACAGACTGTATTTACAAGAGAAAGGGAATTTAAAACGAAAAATATAATAGCAAAAGAAAATATAATGGAAGATATAAAAGTAGACGTAATAGAAGTAAAAAGGCTAATGGAAAGTCAAGATGTGAGAAAAGCCCCGGGTCCAGATGGAGTGTCGAACTGGATTATGAAAGAGTGCAGTAACCAAGTAGCAGGAAAGTTACATAGTGTAATTGAGAGTTCACTTAAGGAGAGCAGAGTCCCGCTTGATTGGAAAAGAGCAAATATTGTGCCAATTCACAAAGGAGGAGACAAAGAAGAACCACGAAATTACAGGCCAGTATCATTAACAAGTGTAGTGGCAAAAATGTGTTAACAAATTGTGAAGGACAGATGGTTGAAATATTTGGAAGAGACAAACACACTTGCAGGTGGCCAGTTTGGATTTAGAGGAGGAATGTCATGTACAACGAATTTATTAAGCTTTTACTCGAGAGTGATCGATGTGACACAGGAAAGAGAGGGGTGGGTCGATTGCATATACTTGGACCTAAAGAAGACATTTGACAAGGTACCTCATAAGAGACTGCTCTGGAAGCTAGAACATGTAGGCAGTGTGGGGGATTCGAACCCAAGTGTTTTGCATAGAAACAGCAACACTTGTTGCTATGGAGAAATGAGCTATGGAGCGCCCAATGCTTATTATATAGCATCTCTATATTTTAGAGATAAATAATCTATATTTCTATATTTTAAAATATCTCCATATTTTAGAGTGGTTTGCTGAAGTGGATGGAAGACTTTTTGAGCAACAGAGAGATGAGAACAGTAATAAAAGATCAGAAGTCAGAATGGTGCAGTGTGATAAGTAGAGTTCCTCAAGGATCAGTATTGGCCCCAGTGATGTTCTTGGTCTATGTAAATGATATGACAGGGAGTGAACAGTTTAATGAGTTTATTCGCTGATGATGCTAAATTACTAAGAAAAGTAGAAAGTAAAGAGGACTGTGAGGATTTACAAAAGGATCTAGATAAGATTTTCAGATGGAGTCAATTATGGGAAATGGAGTTTAATGCTAAAAAGTGTAATGTGATGGAAATGGGCAGTAGCAAAAAGAGACAGAGAGGAAAGTATTCGATGGGAAATGAATGGATAATCAAAACAAAGGTCGAAAAAGATCTGGGAGTATGGATTAAGGACAATTTGTCACCTGAGAAGCATATAAACAAGGAGATACATATCAGTTGCTGAGGAATATAAGAATGGCATTCAAATATCTGGATGAAGAGATGATTAAGAAATTGATAACATCTTTGATTCGACCAAGGTTGGAATATGCGGCAGTGATTTGGTCACCACATAAAAAGAAGGATATAAGGAAGATTGAGAGAATACAAAGAGCAGCCACAAAAATGGCTCCAAGCCTGAGAAATTTACCATATGAGGAAAGACTTTCAAGACTGAAACTCCCAACTCTTGAGAAAAGAAGAGAAAGGGGAGATTTTATAGCAGTGTATAGAGCATCAATGGGTCTGGAAAAAATTGATAGAGAAGATCTGTTTGTGTGGGACGATAGAAGTACAAGAGGTCATGAGAAGAAATTGAAAAGGACAACATGCAAGAGGGACATAAAAAAAATACAGCTTTCCGTATAGAAGCATAGAAGCCTGGAATTACCTTGATGCAAAAGTGAGTAATGCAAGAAGTATTCAGGACTTCAAAGGCAAGCTGGATAATAATAGATTTGGAGACGAAACAGTACGAGCATAGCTCTTTTCCTGTATGTTACAACTAGGTAAACAACTAGGTAAATACAAGCGATATCCAATATCAATATATAACTTGTAAGGGGAAAATCACCAGCATGGGAGGAGGAGATGAAGGAGGGATGAGGTGAGGGGGGATTGGGGGCACGGCTGACTGAACAATGCCGTGATGAACCGCATGGCTCCTCAGAGGCTATGGTTGAAGAAATTTGCATTTAGTAGCACTTCTGTTGGATGAAGAAGAGGAGTTGAACTCTGTAAGGAAACTGTTTTGGGTACATATGGCCTTGATAAAATGATAATCATCAGCACGGCACCATCTCAATGATCTCATCACGTCAAAATATTCGTCCCGAAAAACCTTTACGTGAAGGAGCGGTGATGTGATGGAACCGTGGTGGTGGCGGACCATTCCGTGTCAACATATCTATTTGTTTGAATATAAGAAATTTTAACGGTTGTGATGAGACAGTACCGTGATGGTATGGTGTGAATCACCCTTAACACGGCCACCCCCAGCTCTGCAGCCGTGGAGAGACTTCTCCCAGGGGTCGGACGTCATAAAGGCCAAGAGAGCGAGTCTGACTTCTGGCAACTTTGAGAGATTGGTCTTCATGAAGGGAACATGGACCTGGTCAATATGGAGTTGTCACCAGAGGACACTGAGTGAGGAGTCTGAGGACTAAGGGCCTGATTTCATAGCAATCAGTATATTTTGGAGTGTAGTGTATTTACACTAATTATTACCTTTTAGTTTGCACTTATGTACGTTGATCAATTGAGTGAGGAGTCACAATGAGGACAGAGGTAATATGTGAATCTGTGGGGTACTGAGGGGTAAATATATATATTTTTTAATATACTGTATCACATAAATTTACATTAGTGCTTTACTAAATATTAAATAAATTTACAACATTAGAAAGTGTTTTACTTGTATTTCTGCACTTTTTGCAGTGAACATATCACGTAGTTGGTTTGTGCATTTGCGTATTTGCAGTTGCAAATTTAAAGAAATTTGCAGACTTGCAGTTGCAGAAATTAAGGGTAAGGGTAGGCGGAAGTGCGTTTGCAGAAGTTAATTTTCTTTTGCAGTGCCCATCTCTGGTTCCTAAAATAAAAGGAATATATATGTGGTTTAGTTTGAAGGAAACTATCATTGCTGTGCCTAGTAACAGTCAGACAAGACCCATACGTGACTGCTTCCTGGTTACTGGCGGTAAAATGATATACAGTTGAACCTTGCTTAACGTCGGGGTTACGTAACGTTCCTGAAAACTGCAACTAATTGAAAAGTCTTTAAGAGAAACCAAAAATAAAAGGCATGATGATAAGTATAAAAACGTTGTGTTCATAGACAATAATGTACTATATTAACGTTAGCCCTCATTTACGTAGATAGATTTCAATAAATACCATAGGTTTCTACATCATTTTTTCTATCTTATGTTGGGTAACTCAAGAAACAGGCCTGTTTGTCTGGCAAACGCCATAAATGGTTTTAATTTATTTATTTAGAAAAAATATTTCCCATGACGTTAAATGAGGTTCAACTGTAGGCTACACCCAGTTGCCGACTTGTGACATACGACACGACATTCCGTACTTTAGACTGGAACAAAGAAAGAAAGAAGAAAAAATCTTGCAGCAGAATAGAATTATGGCCAACAGGCCATATAATAGTGACTGTTGCTCGATCCATTTCCACACTGATTTATGTGTCAGTGCAGTGTTTCTCTCTTGTCTTTACTGTTCAATCTCTCAATCACTGCAGCAATGTACCCTCTCGTACTATCTCCTATCGTTCTTTTCATGCTCACTGCTCTTCTGAACTTGCCAATTACCGTATTTTACGACTTATAAGATGCACTTTTTCCCCTAAAAAATACCCTGAAAAATGCTCATGCGTCTACTAAGACGAATGTTGTAGGAGGCTAGCTTAGGTAGCTATTCAATGCAGCCTCTTATATGATGTAACCTCAGTACTTACCTGTTACAAGTGTTTCAAATACCATAAGACATTCAAATGAACTAATCTGTCCCCACGCTGTGATGTTTACTGACACCCAACAGGGCCAACTATCGTCTGCTAGGGTTGATGTATCATTTATCACTAGGCTGTCACACGTATCACAAGCTTTTTTCAGTCCTGGAAATTATCACCCATTGACGAATTCATCAAAACGATTTTCTTATGCTATCGCATACAAGCTAAAAGTTGTACAATATGCCAAAGAACATGGGAACAGAGCACCAGAAAGACACTTCGGACCACCGCCTACAGATTTTTGTCACCGCCTACTGATTCTTTTTTTCTTCGAAATTTCTTTCCAAAATCAGGTTGCGTCTTCCAAGATGCAGCGTCTTATAAGCCGTAAAATACGGTACTTGCCTCGCTCCCCCCTTCACATGGACTCGCTGTACAAGACTTTCTACCTATTCTCATCCCTATTCTGTCCATCTTACTGATGCAAGAGTAAACCAGTATCTTCATTCTTTCATCCCTTTCACTAGTAAACTCTGGAACTTTCTTCCTGTTTTTATATTTTACTACCCAAAAAGAGGAGTACAGTAAAAGCCTTATAACTCGGCACGATAGGGGCTCTGGCCCTTGCAGAGTTATTCAATGTGCCGAGTTATGCAATGTCCTCCTCTGATATGGAAGAAGAAAAAAAAAAAAAAGGTAAATACAGTACAGATTTTATATCAAACTCAGCACAAATAGCATGCATGGACGCACCTGCCCCATCCTTGCCAGCACCTTTCCCACCTTTTCCTGCAGCTCGGGGCTCTTTAAATTTCATTCCCTTCCTGCTGGAGACACCCTTGCGTGATGGAGCTGACATCTTGATATACAGTACTGTATGATGTAATCCCAAAACACGAAAAATAGGTGGCAAAGTAAAGCAAAGGTCGGGAACCAGCGTTTAGGCTGAGCCGTGTTTTTGTCGTCCAAGCACCGTCTTGGATTACGAATCCCAATCCAATAACACTTGCTGAATGTGGTGTTATACTACTTTGTGATATTTTTGCAATGTTTTTGCATTGATTATTATTTCGGCTCCTACCAAGCTTGTGTTTTTTGAAGCAGAAACCAATCCTTTTTCATTTCGACAAAAAACGGAATTCGTATCCAAGACGGTGTTTTGGGATTACATCATACAGTACTGTATTTCAAGATGTCAGCTCCATCATGCAAGGGTGTCTCCAGCAGGAAGGGAATGAAATTGAAGAGCCTGAGCCTGCAGGAAAAGATCAAAAGGACAAAAATACGACTTTATGCAACTGAGGATATGCCGAGTGTAAGTGAAGAGATGCAGTTTATAACATCAATATGCCGATACTTTATTTTTTGCCGACTTTCTGTTTAAAATGTTCACAGAAGGGGTTTTGTGAGGGCATAAATATGCCGAGTGAAAACCATGAGATGCAGTTTAGGTGAAGTGGTAGCAGAGTGGTTCGATCCCGAGTGAGACCCGTAAATCCACTTGAAATCTTTCTGCACCGTCGAGTGGCCTAAGAACAACCACATGCCCTGTCCATTAACTCTACCTTCGACTGCGAGTGCATGGGAGGACACGGGGCGGCATGAGCCTCTAATCACAGGCGTCACTATAACAATCCTGCCTGCGCCACCACGGGCGAGGGCCAATCATCACAGCCCTCGAGTGAGCCTCCAGGGCCTACCATTCCACCCCTGGAGCTCACTGCCTACACGCGCTATACGTGTAGGTATAGGTGTAAAAAAAAAAAAAAAATAATAAAAAAAAAATCTTTGTCTATGCCATGCCGAGTTATATCAAATTCCGAGTTATACAGTGCTGAGTTATAAGGCTTTACTGTAGGTGGACACCTCAAAATCTAAATTGGTCCACCTTTCTTTCTAAAATCTCTTCCTGTCTGCTTTTTGGATTTGGCAGCAAGGCTGGCGTTTTGTTCCTTTGTATTGTTTTCCCTTAGCCAGACCCTTAGCATGTAAAGAAAAAGAAAAGTAAAACCTTTGGCTCACATTCATCTCACTGCATTTTGTTATGTATTTTTTCATTAGCCGTAGTTATCCACACTTTTTCTTTTAATTTTCATGATACAGTACATATATGTGCATGTATTCCCACATGTAGGTATATGCCTTGATATACACATACCTACACACACATCTGCATATCTTTGATGTGGTTTTTTTCATCAAATAATATATTTGTCTTGTTTGATTTTGCACCCACTCCCTCTGTCCCATCCATGCCTTGCACTCCTGGATGCTTGGACCCCACCTCCATGCCTTGCTTGGTCTTCTCTTTCCTCTTTCACCTGCTGCACGTGATCTATATATATATATTTTCTTAACCATTCTCTCCTCATCCATTCATTCCTTATGACCAGGCTACCTCAGTACCTTCTGGTATAGTCCATCCAGTAAGCTGTCAGTTTCCACACATCTCTGACCCTGTTGTTCCTCGCTGTCAAGCCATTTCACCCTTGATATTGTTCTTCAGCATTGAATCTTCAGCATCTCTATTATTTTCCTTGCCTTTACATCCAATGCTCATCCCTCACAGTCGTACAAAACAGTTGGAGATCATGAATATGGAAAAAATGTTTTGCTTTATCTTGTATGTGTTTGTGGAGGTCCTATTAAATGATGGCTTCTCAAATTTTAGCCATGGACACTTGTTACTCTCAATGATTATTGCATTTAGAGTTGTAACTGATTACAACCAAACTGTAATAATTTTTACATGAATATCGTGCATTTTCAGTACGTATTACATGATCAGAAAGTAAAGGATCAGTAGGATCTCTGTATCCTACCCCTGAAATCATTCTATCAATTCACTTTTGTTACACTTAATTGTTTTGCATTGATAACAATGGCTGTGTGATGGTCTTCAATGCAGTCTCAAAGGAGATTCCAATATTACAAATAACGGTAAACTAAACCATATTACAACATTAGTAGTGCATCTGTAGTCAAGTTACCTCTCATCTTAAAATATAATCCCTACTGACCTAGCTATTTTATTATAGACACTATTTACATGTGATGTAGAAGATCTGTAAGTAAGAGATGCAAGAGGACATGTAAAGAAACCATTTGAAAAGAATAATTTGTAAGAGACATATTAAATAACGAAAATACAGTTTTCTGTATAGATATAATTATGGGAACCTGGAATAATGTAGATGGAGAAGTGGTACAGGCAAGAAATATTAACTAATTTGAAGCCAAGCAGGATATAAGTAGATATACAAGGGACAATGATGAGCATGTCTCTTCCTGAGTCACAGTTAGGTAAATACACAGCATTCTTATTATCATCTTTCGTATCATCATCTTCACAGTTCCATCGAGATAACCATTTTTTTTCTTAATTTTCTTCCAACGTAGGCAAAATTTGTTATATAGTAGTGATGCATTCCGGGAAACCATATCAACAAACTTGCCTGAGCTCATAAAATATTGAGGATGCTAAACATTTTGACATAATGTTAAGTGTTTTTAGATCAGCCGATACTGTATTTATTT
Source organism: Chionoecetes opilio (assembly GCA_016584305.1). NCBI lineage: Eukaryota > Metazoa > Arthropoda > Malacostraca > Decapoda > Majidae > Chionoecetes > Chionoecetes opilio. Next base: position 1,094,984 of record JACEEZ010017506.1, on the reverse strand, counting down.
TGTGTATTATTTTGCAGATCTAGGAGTTGGGCGAAAAGATTGGCTGCAGCTCCTTCGAGAAAAAGCCAAAGAGGATGGCAAGAAAGGTAATCATATTAACACTTCGGCAGAAACATGTGAAACAGTTAAAAAGGGTGAATGTGGGCTGAGGCAATCACACAGAGAGGATGAAACCAAGAGGGAGCTGAACACCGTGAACCAGAGACAACAGCATCAGGATGACAACTGTGGTACTGCTGCCATTTCACACATTGATACAAAGGCCATCAAATGCAGCCCTCATCATGAAGAGGAGCAAGTGGAGGACTGGAGCCAATGCAGTAGCAACAGTGAGAAGATTGAAGGGACCCAGCAGCCCTCAGGGGCGACACCACACACGCCACTCTCATATGTGCTCAACACAACTCTGAACAGCCCCATGCTTTTGCTGCCTCAAGGTGGGTGATTCAGCAATCAGGCTCTGTTATTCCTCAATTGTGAAAGGAAAAGAAAATACAGTAAGACCCTAGCTATGTGGTATTCAATCTTCCGGAAAGCTCTAGCAACCGGAATTTGTTTAAAGAGAAAATATATAATGTGTATATAATATATATATATATATATATATATATAATGATCATGTGTTTTGAATTATGAAAATTTCAATCCGGCGCCAGGCAAGCTGGTCTTCCCAGAGTCCCTGTAGTTTAGTTTTGCACCACTGACAGCACTGTATATTCCCTGCCATTTGTATAAACAACCTGTTTGCTTAACTTTTGAATGTTTCTGCTGGTATAGCCGTACTGCTTCCTTAATTGTAAGCCATTTCCAAGATGCCAACAAAACGTAAACATATTGTGGTAACACTGAAACAGAAAATACTAGAAAGATATTCAAAGATTAACTCAAAATACATTAGAGCCCCTCTAACTGCCCCCCCCCCCCTCAACTCAGACCTTTTATTCCCCAGATAAATAACCTGGACCTGGGTAGATAAATTTAATAGAACTCAGACATGTCCGAGTAATTAGAGGATCCCCAGTTAGAGGGGTTCTAATGTACAGTGGTACCTTGGCTTACGAGTTTAATTCGTTCATTGATCGAGCTCGTAACTCAATTTGCTCATATATCAAATCAATTTTCCCCATTGAAATTAATTGAAATACCATTAATCCATTCCAACCCCCCAAAAAACACCCCAAACTTTTTACTGTACCTATATGACTGGACTGCACTCACCCTCCGCCATTTGCATTCGCCAGTGTTTACACTCTGTGTATCAGCTGTTGGAAACAGCTGTGGGTGGAACTGCCGCTAAACGTACTGCACTCACCCTCCGCCATTTGCATTCGCCAGTGTTTATACTCTGTGTATCAGCTGTTGGAAACAGCTGTGGGTGGAACTGCCGCTAAACGTACTGCACTCACCCTCTGCCATTTGCATTCGCCAGTGTTTATACTCTGTGTATCAGCTGTTGGAAACAGCTGTGGGTGGAACTGCCGCTAAACGTACTGCACTCACCCTCCGCCATTTGCATTCGCCTGTGTGAGCACAACACAACAGAGATGCTTCCACGGCGAGGTAACCACGTGAAGTGAACGAGTGAGACGCGGGATGCTGGGCGGATGTTGTGGCGTTCGCTGCGCCAACTAGCGGCGGTGTATCTGAAGCTCGCTCGTAACAAAAAAAAAAAAAAAGAATTGCTCGTAACTTGGATTTTGGCTCGCAACTCAAAGCAAAAAATTGACCGAGCGACTGCTCGTAACTCGGAAAATTCGTAAGTTGGGGCACTCGTAAGTCAAGGTACCAGTGTATTTTGATATCTATGTATTTTTTCTTAGCCTAAGTTATCCACTAATTTTTCCATAACATTTTCATAATATACAGTAGAGTCTTGCATTCCAAGCATCTTGATCACATGATTTTGCATACCACAGTGCTATCCAATACCTTGAGTCCCCGAGTTGTAAACCTTCAAGTTACGAAGTTTCAAAGATACGAACATTGTACCCCGTAAGCACATTCTGACATTTTCAAGATGAGATGAAAGATCTTATTACCTGAAAGTTTATTAATGTATTTCGTGTACAGAACAGTGTATGCAAATACCAAACTGTCTTGATAGAGCAGGAGATTTATAAACCTCGTACTTAAAGTTCTTAGAGGTACTGCTAGTACCTCTACTAAACTCATGTACAGTATTGTAGATGCATACTGCACGTGTGTTGGACTTGCAAACAACCTCTTGGAATCTAACACGTTCGGAAGTCAGGTACCCATTATATTTTCCCAATTTATCATCTCAGGAAAAACCATGCACATCCCACGGGTGCACATTGACACCTCTTATTCTTCTTGTGACCTCTGGCGGTTTGGATTGGTCCATGGGGTGCCTTTTCATATTCCTTTCATCTGATTAGTTAATAATCATATTGTCAACTCTTCACTTATCTATCTATTTAACTTGTAGAATATTGCTTTTTGGTTAATTTCTGGTATTTACAGTAGTTTATGAAAGCATTTGTGTCCTTTTCATCCAGCAGTATGTTAGTAAACGTTTTGAAAAGATTTACCATGATTACGGGCAGAAATATGAAGGGCATAAGTTTCAGGAGATGGATGGTTATGGTACCGTCTGTGAGCCGCCTCTCTATCTTGGACAGCATGAGAACAAGCAGAGTTAAACCAAGGTTCATGAGCTTTAGGATTAGAGAAAGTGCATGAAATGCATGCCTCCATGCCAGAGACAATGACCTCAGTAATGCACTCTGCACAAAGAGATGGGTCTCTAACATGGAAGCAATAATCATTCCATGGAAAATCAGAGTAGTACTAGTACGCCTTAGGTCCTCCCACTTAGCTGAGTTGAAATGCCACAAGCACCTCCGCTCAGGTGGGTCCCCAGGTGGCACCGGAGCTATAGGACAGGTTATATAAGTTTTGTGTTTTGTTGTTATTGTTGTTCCTTATGATGCTTTACTAACTTAACTCTTCATCAAAGCAATTTCATATCAAGTACTTGGGTGTGAAATGAAGGTAAGTCAAAGTCCTATGGCAATATGTTCCAGTATCTATTATAATTCTTCCCATTGCTTTGATACTCTGCATCCCATGATTTCACATCCCACAGTAATGTTGTTGTACCGATTGACCGTGGAATGCACGACTTTGCATACATATGTGCGTGTATGCCTGCATATATAGGTATATGCCTCAATATACCCATACTCACATACACAGATTTTTAATGCTTTTTTGGGGGTCAAATAATGATATAATTCTTGTTTTGCTGTTTGAAATCTGTCACCCCAAGACTCCTCCACAACCAGGCTCCATTGCCAGTGGTTCATCCCAAATGTTTCATACTGCTTAAGGTGTCAAATCTCAGTAGTGCATTACACCCTTATAAACCACATCATGCCAACTTACTTGTCAAACATATTGTAAAATATTGCATTGCACATAATCACACGCTAACAACACAACACATGAAAGCCCCGTGGGAAAACCCAGTCCAATCCATGGCCTATCTTTGGAGCTCGGGGCTGTACAGCCAGGCAGCACGAGGAACAACAACAACAACAACTCTGATCATTCACCCTGGATGCTTTGGCCCTGTGATTCAATGTTTCCTTGACCCCATCTCTTCATCCCTCGCTTTCTCCCCCTCCCTATTTCACCTTATACATTTGACATATAATTCCTCGTCCAATTTTTCAATATTAACACGCCATTACATTCATCCTTTCCATATGACCCTACCATTACACTCCCTGGTCCACTCTCTCCAGTAAGCTATGCCAGTTTCCACACATTTCTTTGACCCTGTTTTTCCTCACTATCAAACCGTCTCACCCCTGGTGTTGTTCTTAGGCATTTCATCTACAGCACCTCTATTCTTTTCCTTGCCCTTGCATTCAATGCCCATGTCTCTCAACCATACAGAACTGGACTGAACTAAGGTAATATATACTTCTTCCATCAATTGTCCATTTAGTTTAATTTCACATTACTTCCCATATTCTACCCTCACAAGAAGCAATGTGAATTAAAATTGAATGGACAAATAATTAAAAGATGTAATCAAACTCAAGTATCTTAGGTCAGTCCAGTGCAAACATAAAAGCATTGAATAGGATGCATCAGAAAGAACCTTACAGGATAGAAAAGGTGCTGGGTCTTTGGTGCATGTGATGGTTGTACATGTGCCTTTAAATGAGACTGAAATATGTACTCCCTTTTGGTGAACATAAACATTGCCTTCAGATACATGGATGATGTCTAAAAGAAATTATTTGACATGCCTCTGTAGTCAGCAAGTCTCCATATCACAAAGCATAAGCATGGAAGGAGGATATAATTTCATAAGTAATAGTGTAAAACAGAGCATATTATATTGGGAATTTCAACAATTAAATTCTTGCATTCACCATTTTTAATAGATGCCACCTCATATTTAAGAAATTGATAGTCTTTTAAGAAATATTACCAATGGATTTTTTTTCACTGTTGAGTTAGAACAGATGATAATGGTGTATGGGCTGCCTTCTATGTGCAAAGGGGCTATGATTGTAATGAACTTAATGAATGATCTGTATGTACGCAGGGAACAACATATCTCTGGAAGAGGCACCCACTTTGCCGCTGTGCAGCCCAACACTGCCCCTATGTGAAGCTTTCTTCAGGTAAGTGTAAAAACAGGTAAACAGGTAAGTGTGCCAAGTAAGGAATTTTATTGTAATACTGTATGAACAGGTCTTGTCTTATGACATTAATTTCTGGAGGTTACATAATTTGTGAGCTGGAGAGAAATGCTGGAGATTGCTAAAGGCTGACAATAATGATGGAGTCATGAGATAGCTGGAGGCTGTGTCAGGAGTGGCAATTTGTGGCAATCAGGTACCATTCCTCCTGACTGGAAAAGGGGGCTGGTCGTCCCTATCTGGAAAGGGAAAGGGGACCATCAAGACTGCTACAATTACCGCGGTATTACACTGCTCAGCGTGCCAGGCAAGGTGCTTGCCCATCTATTGCTGACACGGATCCGCAGTTATCTGGTGAAGCATCAGAGACCTCAGCAGTCTGGGTTCACGCCTGGTAAGTCAACAACAGACCGTATCCTAGCGCTGCGTGTCCTGGTGTAACGCCTACGTGAGTTTCGACAGGGGATGCTTGCAGCCTATGTTGATCTCAAGAAGGCGTTTGACTCGGTGCATCGTGAGTCACTCTGGGATCTTTTGCGACTTTGCAGGATTCCTGCAAGAACTATTGGTCTGATAACTGGCCTTTACTCTAGGAATGAGAGTGCTGTGAAGTGTGGGGGAGGTGTATCCAGTTTTTTTCCTGTGAATACAGGAGTGAGGCAAGGGTGCATCCTTGGCCCCATCAGTTTTTAACACTTGTATGGACTGGGTATTGGGCAAAGTTGTAGATCAAAGTGATTGTGGAGTCCCTCGGCAACACCAAGATTACTGATCTTGTTTTTGCCGATAATGCAGTAATCTTTGCTGAGTCGCTGGAGGTCCTGGTGATGGCTCTCGAGGCACTGCATGAGGAGGCAAAGCCCTTACGACTTGAGGTCTCCTGGCTTAAGACCAAGGTCCAGGTGTTTGGAGGCTTACTAGATGAAACAGTACAGTCTGTTCATGCGTGCGGCGAGGACATTGAGATCTTGGAAAGCTTTACATACCTAGGTAGCTCAGTCCAGAATGACGGTGGGTCACATCAAGAAGTCTTACGGCAGATTGGCATAGCCCACGGCATTATGGACTCGCTCAGCAGGAGTATTTGGCGTTGTCGGTACCTGTGCAGGAGGACAAAGATCTTGACAAAGAAAATCTTCAAGTCGCTTGTGATCCTTGTCTTACTCTATGGTTGTGAGACATGGACACTAAATAGCACCTTGAAGAGGCGAATCGATGCTTTTGGTTACAAGTGTCTTTGCAGAATCATGGGGTATCGCTGGGATGTTTACGTGTCAAATCAGCTATTGCACCGTGAGACTGAATCGAGGCCTATTACCTACATAGTTTGTCAGCGCCAACTTCGGCTATATGGGCATGTGGCACGCTACTCTGAAACCTATCCTTTCCACCGGGTTGTACCTGTAAAACAGAAATCGGACACAAAGAAATAAAGAAGACTATAAATTAGCAAGAAATTAATATGTGTACATAAGGAGAGAGGAAGAGAAGAGTTCTGAGAAGGATATAGTTGAAAAGTGTAAGGAAGAACCCAAACTATTTTACAGATTTATCAATGGAAGAATCAAGCACAAGGACAAAGTGGAGAAACTGAAAGAAGACAATATGATATAAGAAGATCCAAAAATAATGAGTGAAATTTTAAATAAAAACTTTCAGCAAGTATTCACACAAGACTAAAAATTCAACTAATCGCAAGGAATGAAAAAAGTCAGGAAGGAGTGGAAAATAAAAATAGACAAGGAGGAAGTTTGTGAATTGTTGAAGGAATTGGAGGAGAGGAAAGCAATAGGACCAGACGGAGTGTTGGGTTATGTTTTAAAAGAGTGCAGAAAGCAGTTGGTCGAACCAGTATATGATATAATAAAGTGCTCATTAACAACGGGAAAAGTGCCAAAGGAGTGGAAGAGAGCAGATATAGTGCCAATATATAGAAATGGGAAGAAGGATGAACCATTAAATTATAGACCAGTGTCATTGACTAGCACAGTATGCAAGATATGTGAGAAAATAATAAAGAAGCAATGGACGGAATACTTAGAAAATGAAGGTATAATAACAGACCGGCAGTATTGTTTTAGGAAAAAAGAGATCACGTGTGACCAACTTAATAAGCTTGTAGAAATTTATGCTACAAGCACATATTAATTTGAGGTCTTATCTATACAAAACCCATCGTCTATTTCATCCCGACACAATACCCCAACTAGTCAACTAACTAGGATACTTATCGGTGGATAGTGGGTTGAATTGGTTGTAGGTCTTAATCAATACTGCAATGTCTTGTTATCCGAAGTGGTCAGGCCTATGATCAGGCCGGAGTGGTGAAGGGCGTTATTGTGGTTGGCGTCAAGTGGTTCATCAAACCATCACAGCGCGGCGATTATAATCATTGAGACATCAAGGAAGCTATTCAGGCTTAATAGACGCGGCACTGATATTCGCTTGTCGATAAGACACGTCCTATTGTTTTTTAACACTACGTATGTGCTATAGATGGATGTAGTCTATGATGGATGGATACAGGAAGGTCCCGTTATACGAGCATTCAGTATACGAGAAATCAATGATACGAGCTGAGTAAATTAGGGTCTATTTTCAATATACGAGATCAAAAATCCAATGCTACGACATTCAAACTGGGGTGAGTAAAATTACCAAGTTCAAAATGCGTGCCCTACCACGTATGCATCTGGGCTGTATGATGATATACATTGTACAATGATTCAGATGCACAGAGACGAGTTTGTGGGCAGTGGAAGAGGTCTGTGCACCCCTCCCTTGTCCCTTACTACCTAACACAGCGTTCACACACAAGTTTATTATGGCGGGAATGTAGGAACAGCTGATGTACAGCGGAGTGATGCCACGAGGAACACAGGGAGAGGAGTGATGTGTTGCCTCTGTTGTGGTAGGTAGGTGAATAACTGCCTGAATACAGGACTCCCGGGCTGGACAAAGGGGGATTTGGTTGAGCCCAGTCAGGTCACCCTTAGCAAGGCTGGACCTGAAGGGTAATTAAGCATATGGCGCGGCCTGACCTTTAGGGGTAATTAGACAGGTGTGCGGCCCCAACCTTGGGACCGCTACACTACCCTCTCTTGTATCACGCGGCGTCCACTACAGTACAACGTCTTTTTTGCTTGTTATGCATGTTTTATGTTTAATTAATGTGCAGTTATGTTATTTTGTGTGCTATTTTCTCTTTCAGAATGCTGTTTCTACAGAATAGGTGTGGGTAATATAGACGCTGTGTGTTTGTTGTTTGGTATAATTTATTTTAGCTTGAAAAACATGTCTTTGATGGGGTCCTGGAACCAAACCTATATTTTACCATTAGTTATGTATTTCACTATACGAGATTTCGCTTTACGAGTATGCCAGGTGGAACCTAACTGCTCGTATCTTCGGGACCTCCCTGTACAATTCTCTCATATATACAAATCCACGTATATATTTAATAAGATATGTTATCCTCACGGAGGTTTGGAGTGTACTAAATTTCCGTGGGCGGGCGGCGGCGATCACGAACCTACCCAGCCACGTATACAATTCCAGGTGGCCTGGATCTAAGGGGCGGCGGCCAATCACCGGCTGCCCCAACCAAGGTGCTAATTATTTAAGGTGCAAATGGTTAATATTACTGGGAACGTTCATTTATATTATCCCAGTACTTATCATTTACTTAAATTACCTTAATTAATGCCCACTACCATTATAATTATATATATATACATCCCTACCACCCCTTATGATGAGCGGACAATACCTCCCTCACAAAGGAGGGGGGAACAAACCACCACTCTTCCAATTGTTGAGTGGGTGGTTGGTGGATAATTTCCACAAAGCTTTTACTCAAGAGTAATTGATATAACACAAGAAGACTGTGTATATCAAATCTTAAAGTAATCGTCCAGACCATTTCATCATTCCTGATTTAATGCAATCAAATCATAGCCATTAACGAGTATATCAACAATACGTCGTCACTTTTTGTATCCAGTCAGCCGTTTTTAAATAATCCGCAATCAAAATCTGCAAATTCCCCGAGTTTTCAAAACGCTCTCAAGGTTTGCAGACGCTCAGGCTCAGGCTCGGTGACGCAGCATCAGGGAGGCTCATCTTCCCGCGCTTGATCAGAGAGGCACGTAAACACAGAGATAAATATAGTACTTGAAGATATTTGGGTGTTTCTGATAGATTTGTTTTGCTATATGCCACATGCATGCATCCTTTATGGGTGCAGCAAGACAGCTGTGCCTTTCGAGAAAAGTCTGCACACGGAAAGGAGTGGCGTTTGTAGGAGTGGAGTGGCGGAGTGGCGTGTGGTGATTCACGCCTATAGTGTGATGGGGCGAGCAGTTGTGTTGAGAAACGGTGTGTAGTGAGGGTAGCGATGGACCACCACGACTGTGAGGCTTTGCCTCTTAACAAGACCAAGTAAACCAAGCAAACCAGTTGTGGAGTGGGCGTGGGCATGCCCTGTGGTAAGAGACCCTGTGGTGGTGTGACTGTCACACTTTCTGCCTTCCCTCCCACATATTTTCCAACTCTTTGCTGTAGTTAATGCTAGTATGTGGTTTCCGAGTAATTACGTTTGACTGTAGCTCCAAAACTAACCATAGGATTTTCTCGAAAGTACCTTCATTGTGATTCCCACACACACATGGTTTAACCTAATTTACCAATCCATGTTTTGGAGAAGTGCCAGGTCCTCCTGCTGAACCTCAGGCTCTGCTAACACCTGTTCATCCACCTCGTACTCGGGCTCAAACATATAGGATCCCATGACAATCTGAGGTTCGTTTTCCTCATAGTATACGCGACCAGCGTCATTTCTTTCGGTGTCAGATTGAGCATCGTACTCTAGATCTGTCACAGCGACAGATTCACTGTCTGACACCGAAGTACAATCGCTCATCATAACATTTGCCGACAGGTGTCAGACAGAGTGTCTGCGGGTGTCCCTGTTCTGACGTCATCAATAACAGTCGTAGCCCTGTTGGAGGGAAGATTTTTTTTTTCGCGCGCTTTTTACAAAAGTCGTGTTTTTACGGAAATAAGGCCTGGAAATCAATTATTTTTGGTGGATTAGGTGTTTTGAATGTACATTCAACATAATTCGGCAAAAAAAATTTGGGTCTGGACGATTACTTTAAAAAGGCATTTGATAAAGTTCCACATGAGAGACTACTTTGGAAATTGGAATATATAGGAGGAATCACAGGGATAAGCAAAACCTGGATGGAAAGTTATCTGAGAGGAAGAGAAATGAGAACCATATATGAGTCCCCAATGAACCAATGAGTCCCCATATAAAAAAGAAGAAGAAAAAAGAAGCATGTGAAAAAGTTGGAGAGGATACAGAGAATGGCAACAAATGGTACCAGAGCTAGAAGAACTTTCTTATGAGGAAAGGTTGAAGGAAATAAAGTTACCAACACTTGATCAGAGAAGAGAAAGAGGAGACTTAATAACAACTTTTTAGCTGATAACTAAGATGGAAGAAACAGACAATGAGAGACTACTGACTCGGAAACAAAGAGAAGGTCGATACACAAGAGGACATACAAAAAAACTAGGAAAAGGGAGATGCCTGAACAACATCAAGAAGTACAGCTTCCCTCATAGAAATGTAGAAGTTTGGAATGGACTAAACGAGGAGGTGATATCGGCACATAATGTGCACCAGTGGAAGGAAAGACTGGATAAATGTAGATACGGAGACGGGACCCCACCAGTGTAGCTCAGGCCCTGTAAAACACAACTAAGTAAATACACACACACACATACATGCGTAACATGCGTGTTCCCTCATAGGGAAATTATGCCTAATAGACATCCACCACTGTTTACTTTTTTTTCTTCTCTTTGGACACAAAGACATATGTATACATTTAGACATACGATCACTTTCTCTGGTGTTTTAATTGTGGTGTTTTTGCACATTGGCACAAAACAAATATAGTATGTTCTTTTTGTATGGGACATGTTGAAAGGATAGGTACTGAAGCATTTGCTGATGCCATAAAGAGCCATCAGCTGGGGGAGGACTGGGTAGGAGCGGGGACGAGGAGGTAGCTGCCTACGTCACAACCAATCACAGCGCATTCCGCAGTTACGTGATATTTTGGCCAAAAAACTGCATATATCTCATTCATGATGCATTTATGAGCAAAAAGAATATGAATTCAGTGCTATGTAGCCTATATTGCATCCAAAGCTTCATAATACTCTGCGTTTTAGGTGTGAGTAAACGGATCCATTTATAAAAAATAGATAGAAGTATTTTTATTTGTTTTCAGAATGCAGTACTGTTGGTAACACGAGAGTTTTAACCCCTTCATGCCCAGATTTTTCCTTTGCTATAAATAATTGTATGTTGTCGAGCCATAAAATTACGAGAAGTAACTGTATATACCAAATTAGTTAGTGGACAAGGATACTAAACAGGTCATATCTATAAAATATTGCTTTTACTGTATTCACTAAAAATCGTCTGATGGTAGCCAAATTACACAATGGAAATTACCTTCTGGGTCTCAAGGGGTTAAGGGGGTATTTCACAACGAAAGTGTTTAAGGGTTAAGGTAAACAGAAGCTATACTCACAGTTGTGTAGTGTTTATGTGCAATAGTAAAGTAATGCCGCCACAGTCATCATTTCTCCCTCTACATACCGTGAACCAATCACAGATGCGGAAACTTATTGTAGGCCTATGACTGAACTCCGGCCTTTGCCGGGCCAATATGTGGTGAAACAATACGTGCAAATTAGTTGACTAGAAACAGCTTCAAAACTTCCACTGCAAAAACTAGAGCAAATGTCTTCCAGTGCATTAATTTATTTGATATCCAAAAAAATCAGCAAATTTGCGAATCTGGTAATCTCGGAGCCGCAAATTTCGGGCCTCTAGTACATGTGTCCAGAGCACAAATAAGCACTGATGCCAGCATATGTTTATTGGGTAATGCTGATCAGTTATTTGGTGCTGATTGCATTGCAGTATGGCTGGCATTTGAACTTTCTAAATGGCATAGATTCCAGACTTTGTCTTTACAGACATGTTGTTCGTATATCTGAAAGTTTGTAACTAAAAGGTTCGTAGTTGGGGATTGCCTATATTATTGTTTCAAATAGTTTCAGGGTTGTTGACATATGAGTGTTGTTTTCTGCATGATACTGATATTAGTAGCAAGGTAGAGGAGCATCTGGGCAAATTCTAGAATGTTGGGTATGCTTATTATAATAGGTAGATTTACATTATTTTGAGAGCAGTAATATAGAGCTTAATTGAATGTTTGTCTTGTGTTTAGAGAGGACAGCCCAAGAGATGCCATAATGGAGAGCCTGGCTGGCAATTTGAATGGTTCGGAGGTTTCTTGGAGCAGTGCCTTGGCTACACCCCTCAACACCCTCCATGGCGTCACTCTGGACCACACCTCACCCTCCACCCTGGAGCGTCAGACTCTCCATCCCAGGCAGCGACTCAGGGAAAATGTAAGCTGCTTGATGAGCTTTTAACCCCTTCACGCCCAGATCTTTCCTTTGCTATAAAAAATTATGTGTTTTTGAGCCCTATAATAACAAAAAGTAACTGAATATACCAAATGAGTTAGTCGACAAGGATACTAAACAGGTCATATCTATAAGATATTACATATATACAGTAAAAATTGTCTACTGGTACCCAAATTACAATGGAAATTACGTTCTGGGTCTCTAGGGGTTAAGGGGAGCGTCTACGTATATTTTTGGTCAATTACAGTAAAAGCCTTATAACTCGGCACTGTATAACTCGGAATTGGGATTGTTATAGTGACGCCTGTGATTAGAGGCTCATGCCGCCCCCTGTGTCCTTCCATGCACTCGCAGTCGAAGGTAGAGTTAATGGACAGGGCATAGTGTTGCAGTAATTAAGTACTCAAGTGATGTAAAATTAAGTTGTACAGGTACAGTACTGTATACAATACAGTACAGAGTTGTGATTATAAAGTAATTAAAGTGATACCAGTGTTAAAATGCGACTGAGTCCCCCTAACATCTTCTACATGTTACAACAAGGATCCCCTCTCCTCGAGTTATAAGGCTTTTACTGTATTTCTAAAATATACAAAATTCAGTTAACTCATGGTTTTGGCAACTGATTGAAGTTCCCCAAGGTGAAAATTTACAGCAAAATGTAAAATATACCCTAGTAATAGCAACGTTTAAATCCCCCCTACGTCATGGCGTCATATGGCGTGGATGCATGTGTGGTACTGTGGTATGCTTTGGAGGTTGATATCTATGTAGAGAGAGAGAGAGATATAAAGTATATATATACATACAGTACCCTCCCGAGTTTCGCGTTTGCTTTCTCCACAAGGCATAGCGCTAAACTCGAGGATCGCGAAACTCGGGTATTGAAAACACTGTAAAAATGCTTATTTAGTAGTCCGGTGTGAGGTGTAGTACCATATTTTACGGCTTATAAGACTCACGTTTTCACCCAAAAAATACCCTGAAAAATACTAATGGTCTTCCAAGACGAATGTTGTAGTACTTCCTCAGTACTCAGTACCTCAGTACTTACCTGTTACAAGTATTTCAAATACCATAAGACATTCAAATAAACTATCTGACGTCACAGTGTGATGTTTGTTCCAATTCTGAGGCTCGGCAGATTGCCGCCGCCAATAGCGCCATCTATCGTCTACTATCGATCCCGGGGCGGAGCGGAAATAGATGGGTTGTTTCCTTAAAAAAACCCGAGCCCCTGTCCACCCAGCAGTGAATGGGTACCGGGTGTTAGCATGGGGTTTTTTATCCGCCTCCCGGGGTCGTGGCTTCGGCCAACACTAGAGAGTAGATGACCTATAGATAGTATGCAATGACGTCACGAAGCTCCACCCCGAGCACATGGCTGGCTTACAGTGGCCGTGCGGTGATGTAAACAAAGGGCATTACTTCCCCTGTAAATGCTGTACACTCACGCTTACTAACCTCTTTTTTGATGGCTGGGAAAGTTATTGATGGTGTTCATCTGTCATACTATGTCCTCCAGATGTTGGACTCTGGATTTATTCGTCGTTACATTGACAAATGTAAGGAAATAGGGAATCTAGATCCATATAACATACCGCGACACAAATGTAAGGACATCACGACTGCTTGGTGGCGATCTTCCAGACTTATTACGCCACAGTGATAAAAAGTGTATAGCTCGAAACTCGGGGAGATAATGCGCGAAAGTCGGGATGGTAAGAATTTAGGACTCAGCACGAAACTAGAGGATCGTGAAACTCGGGAGGGTACTGTATATATATATATATATATATAGATATAGATATAGATATAGATATAGATATACAGTCAAACCTCGATATAACGGACTAAATGGGGGGAGGAGTGGTCCATTAAAGCCGATTGTCCGTTATAGCGAGGGTATTTTCTCAACGGTGGAAAAATATATGAAAAAAACGGAAAAATTGTGAAATAAATGAGAAATAATCACAAACAAACCAGACTGTGTAGCTATGTTGGGAGGTAAACAGTGACTGGCACTACATGCTGAATTTGGTCCGCTCCTACACGTGAAATAAATGAGAAATAATCACAAACACAACCAGACCGTGTAGCTAGTCAAGCTCAAGCTCTAGAGAAAGGTAAACAAACTACAAGCCAGACACAGCCCGTGGCTGTCAAAGGTATTGCTTATTATCATGACTAATGCTCATTATTATATATATTATATGGTTGTGAAGTACAGTTCTATACACGTGTCACAATTTAGGTCAGTGTAGCACTGCGTGTCACCTTAGATAAGGGTGATTTAGGGTGTTGAGGTGACAGGGAGACAGTCTTGCAGCGACCACCCCATAACACGAATAGTCACTATTTTAAACAATACACACCTACCACTAAATCACTAGCAACACAGGCTCCTTCCTTATATATCTTAATATTTGATACATCAAAACTCCTTAACCCCTTCACTGCGGCTGGTACAAATACGGTCTCTCAGGTATTTGAGGGTTCACTGTGGCTGGTACATATATGGTTTCTGTATTTAAACTGCGCACTCAATGATATTATGGGTAAATATTCGTTGTGATAGGCTTGTATGGCAACAGTGTCAAGTGTTGCGATATAATAGAACCTCTTTTTCTGCTTGAGTGAGTTAGTGTGACTAATAAGGTCAAGCGGTACAGTACGACGTGTTGACGCTGCCGCGCCCTCTACTTCAATGGCGAGGCTAAATAGTCAAGATATTCAATATATTCTTGATGGATATAAAACAGAAGTTTGAATGAATGAATGAATGCATGAATGAAGCATTTATGTACCAAAATAAGCTGTATTATGTTGAGTAGTAAGTAGTTTCATTGTGCGCCTGGCAGCACGGTCACGGCCCTGTTGCTGCACTTTGACATAACTCTTCACTTAGCTGGTAGCCTCCACCAAGACGAAACATAGATTTTCTGGTATGGAATGAGCAATCCTATTCATTTAGGCACCTTAAAATATGATCAGTAATTATTTTATATTTAGATTAAACCTGCCGCACAGGGGGGTAGGCCTATGAATTTGATATCCGCAGTGAAGGGGTTAAAACCCAAGCATTCCAAAGTAAAATGAGAAAATAATACAATTATGTTGAGTTGACAATTCGAGCGGCGATGAGCGGTCTGATATGCCATTCTTGCCCGCAAATTTGTCACGCAAATGGAGTCAAATGGAGTTTATATCGAGGTTTGACTATATATATATATATATATATATATATATATATATATATATATATATATATATATATATATATATATATATATATATATATATATATACAGGAGAACCTCATTTAACCGGCATTTAAAACAACGGCAGCCTCAAAACAACGGTACTAATCGACCCAGGCATTTTTTTATTTTTATTTTTTTTTTTTTTTATTTTTTTTTTATAAATATTATTTTTCCCTCCGGGCTAGGTTGAGCTCGTCAGAGAGATCCTGTGAAAAAAGAGAGGAGAGTGTTCGTGCTGCTGGCGTGCGACACGAGGACTGGCTTGTCCATCCTGACGAGGAGTGCGGGGTAGAAAGGGGCACTCAGCAGGATAATCCAGGCATTAATTAGGTATCATTATTTCAAAAACTGAGAAAATTCGGCAGAAATTTAGTTCAAATTTGGCGGGGTACGCAGGGTTGGCAACCCTTTCATCCCTTTCACTGGTAAACTCTGGAACTCTCTTCCTGTTTCTATTTGTCCACTTTCCTATGACTTACATCTTTTCAAAAGAAGAGTAACAAGACACCTCCCGAACAAAATTGGCTCACCCCTCTTTTTTATTTTATTCTCTTACTATCTTCTTTATAGGGACTGGCAACTAAGCGGGCTTTGTGTTACCCATTTTTGTTGTGCCCTTGGCCAGTTCCTTTGATGCATATAAAAAAAAAAAAAAAAGAAAAAAAAAAAAGGGATTTTGGGCGGTTCCATAAGAGTAACTCTCAAAACAACGGCAAAATGAGTTATCCGGCATGCGCTCCCCCCCGAGGGTGCCGGATAAACGAGGTTCTCCTGTATATATATATATATATATATATATATATATATATATATATATATATATATATATATATATATATATATATATATATATATATATATATATATATATATATAATAATATATATATATGCAGTCAACCCTCGATTTAAAGGACCTCGATTTAACGGACTCCATATGCGTGACAAATTTGCGGGCAAGAGTGGCATATCAGACAGCTTATCGCCGCTCAAATTGTCAACTCAATATAATTTATTATTTTCTCATTTTACTTTGGAATGCTTGGGTTTTAAGGAGTTTTGATGTATCACATATTAAGATATATAAGGAAGGAGCCTGTGTTGCTAGTGATTTAGTGATAGAAGGTGTGTATTGGTTAAAATAGTGACTACAGGGAGGTCCCGTTATACGAGCATTCGATATACGAGAATCCGATGATACGAGATGTGTAAATTAGGGTCTATTTTCAATATACGAGATCGAAAATCCAATGCTACAACATTCAAACTGGGGTGAGTAAAATTACCAAGTTATTTACTAAAGTAAATTATAAGTTATTTACTAAAATTATAAAGTCATTTACTGACTACAGGAGAACCTCGTTTATCCGGCACCCTCGGGGGGGAGCGCATGCCGGATAACTCATTTTGCCGTTGTTTTGAGAGTTACTCTTATGGGTAACACAAAGCCCGCTTAGTTGCCAGTCCCTATAAAGAAGACAGTAAGAGAATAAAATAAAAAAGAGGGGTGAGCCAATTTTGTTCGGGAGGTGTCTTGTTACTCTTCTTTTGAAAAGATTTAAGTCATAGGAAAGTG
Source organism: Chionoecetes opilio (assembly GCA_016584305.1). Lineage (NCBI taxonomy): Eukaryota > Metazoa > Arthropoda > Malacostraca > Decapoda > Majidae > Chionoecetes > Chionoecetes opilio. Next base: position 1,077,943 of record JACEEZ010017506.1, on the reverse strand, counting down.
GAAAAATAGAAACAGGAAGAGAGTTCCAGAGTTTACCAGTGAAAGGGATGAAAGGGTTGCCAACCCTGCGTACCCCGCCAAATTTGAACTAAATTTCTGCCGATTTTCTCAGTTTTTGAAATAATTATGCCTTATTAATGCCTGGGTTATCCTGCTGAGTGCCCCACACTCCTCGTCAGGATGGACAAGCTAGTCCTCGTGTCGCACGCCAGCAGCACGAACACTCTCCTCTCTTTTTTCACAGGATCTCTCTGACGAGCTCAAGCTAGCCCGTGGTCCTCCTTGCTGGAGGCCCGGAGAAAAAAAAAAAAAAAAAAAAAAAAATCCCTGGGTCGATTAGTGCCGTTGTTTTGAGGCTGCCGTTGTTTTAAATGCCGGTTAAATGAGGTTCTCCTGTATATGATTTTACCTAAGGTTGTACGATAATCAATCTGAAAATATGATCATTCTAGTGGCTCGGTACGACAATGTGGCGTGGCCTACAAAAATTCACATCCCTGCTGGCAACACTGCAGGCGGACAACAACAACACGCGCTTGCCAACCTATCTCGAGCCTTGTTTTAGCGTGAAAATACGTCAAAATGTACGACGAACCCATAGATGAGGTGAGTGAGAGGTACAGAAAGATGTGCCGCGTGTGTGTGGGTGTGTGGGGAGGGTGTGAGAGGTGGAAATAGCCAGCTCTCGTGTGTCTCAGTTGGGGAAAACGTGAGGAAAAGTGAACGATGTACAATGATTCAGATGCGCAGAGTCAAGTTTGTGGGCAGTGGAAGAGGTCTGCGCACCCCTCCCTTGTCCCTTACCTACCGTACCCTCTCGAGTAGTGGTGGGCAATACGAGTACAGTAAAAGCCCTATAACTCGGCACGATAGGGGCTCTGGCCCTTGCCGAGTTATTCAATGTGCCGAGTTATGCAATGTCCTCCTCTGATATGGGTTAAAAAAAAAAAAAAAAAAAAAAAATATATATATTATAATAATAATAATAATAATAATAATAATAATAATAATAATAATAATACAGTACTGTAAAAGCATAAAAACTACACTTACCAATGAACGGGTAGCAGCAGGCATGTAATCCAAGGAGAGGGGAGCCTTGTTGTAACATGTAGAAGATGTTAGGGAGACTCAGTCGCATTTTAACACTGGTATCACTTTAATCACTTTATAATCATAACTGTACTGTATTGTATACAGTACTGTACAACTTAATTTTACATCACTTGAGCACTTAATTACTGCAACACGAGGTAATTGGCCCTGCCCATTAACTCTACTTTCGACTGCGAGTGCATGGGAGGACACAGGGGGGCGGCATGAGCCTCTAATCACAGGTGTCACTATAAGAATCCTGCCTGAAAGTTAAGTTAGGTTAAATCAGATTAGGTTAGGTTTAGAGGTGGGGTTTGGTTTAGTAACAGATGATATAGAGAAAAAACGAAAATTACCAATAATATGGCAGTGTGAAGCGTAGCAATGTTTGTGGGGCGGACCTGGAGGGGCAGGTTGCCCCTTCCCCACATACACATGTAAACAAACATTGAATTCCGACAAAAACGAGAGCCAGATTAATTCAAAACACATCAAAACTATTCAGGAGGACTAAGTTTCGGGCTCAAAATCGGTGATTGCCCAATAACAAAAAATTACGAAAATATTTAGGTAACACTGTAAGGTAACTATTTCTACCTTGTTGTTATTGTTGTAATTGTTGAAGGGCACCGTTGTCGGGATCGAAAATATTTGGCCTGGTTTACACCTATGAATCTATCACAATCACGAGGGTTGATTTGTCTTCTTCAGGAAGGTACAGGTGAAGGCTGGTTCACACTCTGCAATCAAGGCAGCGTTCCGCCAGCCGTGCCTTGTATTTACACTATTCGTCACGGTTCCGTCATTTTCGGCAGTTCCTGCTCACCCTCTAAGCAGACATGGTGCCTCAGAGGCTATGCTTGAAGAAATTTGCATTAATAGCACTTCTGTTGGATGAAGAAGAGGAGTTGAACTCTAAAAGACACTGTATTGGGTACATAAAGCCTTGAGAAAACGACAATTATCAGCATGGCACAGTCTCATTACGTTAAAATATTCTTTCCACAGAAACCTTACGTGACAGGACGGTGATGTATTGGAGCCGTGACGGCGGGCAACCGTTTGGTGTAACACGTCTTTTTGTTTGAATGTAAGAAATTCTGACGAATGTGATGAGACGGTGTCACCGTGTCACCATGATGGTATGGTGTGATTCGTTCGGCCTTGAGGCGGACGGTGTGGTGCCGTGATGGGTCTTGGTCTTGGTGTACTGTGTGGAAGTCTTTTGTCCCGTCTACAGGTACCGTTGCAGCCTTTTTACTAGCACACTTTCATACAGTTTCCTTATCCGTAGAGGTACAGGGTTGAGGATTGAGAGGTCGAAGTGGTACAAAGGCCTATTCTGCCTCCTATCCCACCTTGCTTACCACTGTAGCGGCGCTAACACACACGCACATACACACCTGCATCGGCTTAGGCCTCCCTCCTGTCTGGGACCAGGATTAGAGGGTCACCTGACGCTGACCTGACTTGTCCTCGCCGACACAACTGCAACACCAGCCAGGAAATTCAGGCAGCCACAGGACACACAGAGACACACACGCCGCGCACCTCGACCCCACGTTGTACAATGACTCGCTGTCAAATACACAACAAAGCCACGACGCCTTTTTCCTTGTGTGTATAGACAGACTCCCCAAGATACTACACCTCCCTCTCACCGCTCACACTCCTTCAAAAAAAAAATTAACACGCTCTTTGTTTCACTATTCCATTTATCAACAATGTTCATTCCAGCGAAAATTCCATCACCATTTTCTGCCTCCCTTCCAACTGTTATGTCAACTTATGTGGCCCGAGTCGAATGCGGGTTAAGGCGACATCTAATATGCGGGATGTTTGTCTTTTCCATGGGTGTGGGGAGGAGTCTGAGCAGTAATGACCCATGGTGGGTGCGCGGAGGGCATCGCTGAGTGAAATATCCCAGGTGAAGCGGCAGACCTGAGATATCAGACGTGTTACAGTGGAGAGCAGCAGCGGGAGGTGAATGATGTTTACATCTGACACGGCCATCTTGGCAGCAACAATAGCTATCTTGTTGCCCCAGCTCATGTTTTCTCTTAAACTCCAAACTATTCTTAGTATTATGCATTACTGTTGATAACACAGTTACAAATTTGTGCTCATTGGACTACTGCTCAACACAGATCACTCCAGACCCCTTTAGTAATACACCACCGGCTGTTCTCGGTGCATTCTCTGCCCGACCTCTCAATCACTAATATGGCCGCATTAGACGCAGGGTGAACTTTGTATTCCTTTTTAAGGGAAAAAACTGTGTCTTATGCGCCAGCAAATATGGTATATATAAAAAATAAAAAAAAATAAATAAATAGATAAATAAATAAAAACCCCTTGTCTTTGCCATGCCGAGTTATATCAAATTCCGAGTTATACAGTGCCGAGTTATAAGGCTTTTACTGTTTTTTTTTTTTTTTTTTTTTTTAGAGGATATACAATTCCTCAGAGCCATAGTGATCTACCGCTGCAGGTTAGTGTTGGCCGAAGCCACCACCCTAGGAGGGGGGTCACAAACCCCCGGCTAACACCCGGTACCCATTCACTGCTGGGTGGACAGGGGCTAGTGTTTTAAGAAAGACCACCCATCTGCCTTCGCTCCGCCCGGGGATCGAACCCGGGACTTCTCGGTTGTGAGCCGAGCATGCTAACCACTACACCATGGAGTACCCAACTGGAGTACGAGTACGATATGTCCTACTGTGCTGTCACACTCTTAATTCACTGTGTTTTGTGTGGTGGTGCGGTGGTGTGGTATATAGAGCCCTATATTTGAGAGTTTGAGAGTTTGTTGTGTTTGCTATAGTTTATTTAAGCTTGAAAAACGTCTCTTTGTTTTCCTTTTTTTTTTTTTTTTTTTTTTTAATTGATTGGGTCCTGGAACCAAACCTATATTTTACCATTAGTTAGGTGTTTCGTTATACGAGATTTCGCTTGACGAGTATGCCAGGTGGAACCTAACTACTCGTATCTTTGGGACCTCCCGGTATTAGTGTTATGAGGTGGTCACTGCAAGACTTGTCTCCTTGTCACCTTAACACCTTAAATCACCCTTATTTAAGGTGACACACGGTGCTACACTGACCTAATTAGTGACACGTGTATAAAACAGCTCATCACAACCATATAATATATATAATAATTAGCAATAGTCATGATAATAAGCAATACCTTTGACAGCCACGGCCTGTGTCTGACTTGTTGTTCTTCTTGTGACCTCTTCTGCTTAGGATCGCTTTGTAGGTCTGTCAAGCTCGAGCTTGACACATATCTCCTTTGCCTCTGTAGCTATTTCTTTAGTTGGCTTTCTTTTCCTTGTTTCTTTTAGTTGTGATCATTTGTTCACCTTTCACTAGCCAGACGTGAGAGAAAACACCAACATTTTAGGATAACTCATCACTTTACGGGAGACTTTTTCTTCCATTTTATCTCATTTTGAGGGGATTATAATGTTTCATGATGCTGCTGCTGCTGCCGCGGCCGCACTGCCAGGCGTGGATGAGCATCTTGCTTGTATTTTCATATCTCTACTCATATGTATGAATGATAGCCATTCAAATGTGATTGTATGTCTACACATAGCTACACAGTCTGGTTGTGTTTGTGATTATTTCTCATTTATTTCACAGTTTTTCCTGTGTTTTTCCTATATTTTCACACCCTTGGGAAAATACCCTCGCAGTAATGGACAATCGGCTTTAACGGACCACTTCTCCCCCCTTTTAGTCCGTTAAATCGAAGGTTGACTGTATATATATATATATGTTTGTGTGTGTGTGTTTGCGTGTGTATATATGAAATTTATGCAAGAAAGAAGAATTTAAGCTTTATATAGTGATATTTGGTATCTTTCACACATTGGGGCCCAGTCCCCATGTCTTTACTGTCCACACTCAATGGTAAGCCTAAGCCACAGGTAACAGATAAAGGGTGTGTAGCTCTTCACTTACCCCAGGATCATACCTTTTTTTCTATATTAAGCATGACAAGTATGAGGACATCAGAAGAGTAAGTTGAGACGAAGGCAATGTGATGCCAAGCGTGACTCAATTTCATAGCTGCAAATCACCAAATTCTCGCCCTTGAACGTATAATGCCTTTTCAAAGGTGTAGACAAATGCCTCTCCCGTGAATAGGAAGCACAGAAAATTATATGTAAAAGTTTCATGCCAATCAAATAAAAGCAAAAAGCATAACAATGGGGGACATGAGAAAATAATATTGACAGCTGATATCTCAAAAAATTCAATTCCGGCATTTATTTTTGTCTCACCACATAACCTAAACATGCAATTTTGTTTTGCTTCGTATCATTGTAAAGAACAATACTAGGGCAATTTTTTGCATTAAGAACGTTTCCTATTTAAAAAAAAAATTGAGATTGAAGTCAAACATTTGTAAAATGGAATTATTTTTTTTAACATTTGAAGAAACAAAAATGATATATATTTATGTTTAATACTAATTGCCTATGTATATGAGAGCTTTCTGTAGGATTTTATTCAAATCATATGACTGAAAGTTTCTGAGCAAGATGCAATATGGAAAATAATGAAAATGGCAGAAATTCCCTATTTACTTACATACTGAACAGAACAGAACCCATTTACCCAACTTATCCGCTAAATCCCCACATATACCGGACGGGCAGAAATAGTTTGTTAAAACAAATTTGTTATGTAGAGGTCCGTAAAAGTGAGGGTTTACTGTAGTTAAGTTTGGGGAGGCAGTGGCCAAGTGGTTAGCATCTTGGAGTGGTGAGCTTGATGTCCTGAGTTTGAATCCCGTCGGGGGGAACTCTTTTGACCATCTTTAATGTGGTGGATTAGAGCCTGGTAGTCGTGAGCACAAGGTCCCGAGTTCAATTCCCGCCAGGAGCAACTGTTTCTTCCATCGTCGAGTGGCCGAAGATACCCACATGCTACCCATCAACCTCACCTTCGACTGCAACTGCAAGTGCGGCGGAGGGCACCAGGGGGCAGCATGAGCTTCAAATATAAAACCATCACAGAAAACCATCTCAGGTGTCACTATAAAAATCCAGCCTGCGCCACCACAGGCGAGGGACAACCATCACAGCCCTCCAGAATATGTAGGGCCAACCACCTGAGCCCTCAAGGAAAGAAGATTAAACCTAAGGAAGGAAGATAATAGCCTGCAGGCACTATAGGCTCTAAGTAAAAAGGAATATATATTATTATATATAAAATATATATATATATATATATAATATATAATATATATATATATATTATATCTATATATATATATATATATATATATATTATATAGATATATTATATTATATTATATATATATATATATATATATAAATATATATATATTTATATTTATACAGGGAGGTCCCGTTATACGAGCATTCGGTATACGATAATCCGATGATACGAGATGTGTAAATTAGGGTCTATTTTCAATATACGAGATCGAAAATCCAATGATACGACATTCAAACTGGGGTGAGTAAAATTGTTAAGTTCAAAATGCACACCCTACCACTCCCGGGCTGGACAAAGGGGGATTTGGTTGACCCCAGTGAGGTCACCCCTAGCAAACCGTGACCTGAAGGGTAATTAAGCATATGGTGCGGCCTGACATTTAGGGGTAATTAGCAGGTGTGCGGCCCGAACCTTGGGACCGCTGTCAGGTCACCCCTAGCAAGGCGTGACCTAAAGGGTAATTTAGCATATGGCGCGGCCTGACCTTTAGGGGTAATTAGCAGGTGTGCGGCCCCAAACTTGGGACCGCTACACTACCCTCTCTTGTATCACGTGGCTTCCCCTACAGTACAACGTCATTTTGCTTGTTATGCATGTTTATGTTTAATTAATGTGCAGTTATGTTATTTTGGGTGCTATTTTCTCTTTCAGAATGCTTTTTCTACAGAATAGGTAGTACAGTGTGGGTAATATAGACGCTGTGTGTTTGTTGTGTTTGCTATAGTTTATTTTAGCTTGAAAAACATGTCTTTTTTTTTTTTTTTCTTTCTTTTAATTGATGGGGTCCTGGAACCAAACCTATATTTTACCATTAGTTATGTGTTTCGTTATACGAGATTTTGCTTTACGAGTATGCCAGGTGGAACCTAACTGCTCGTATCATCGGGACCTCCCTGTATATATATATATATATATATATATATATATATATACACATACAAACCTTGATTTCCCGGACTAATAGGGGGGAGCACTGGTCCGGGGAAAACCGCAAAAAGTCCGGGAATCGCAAGTAAAAAAAAAAAAAAAAAAAAAAAAAAAAAGTCCGATGCCATTACCCACCCCCGGACGTTTATCCTACTCTAGTATTTACTGTCCGGCAACCGGCAGCCGACAATATCAACTACCCCGCCGCGGACTTTTACGTCCGCTGAGCATGCAGCCACCTGGCGGGAGGCAGCAGAAAGTGTTCAATAATCTCAAGAGACGTTCCTGCACCAGGGGCAGTGTGGGTCGGGGGGACTAACGGGGGCTGTGCAGGTGATCCGTGAGTGTCGTGTGCCCAAATGTAAAACAATACGACCGCTGAGCATGCTGCCCCCTGGCGGGAGGCAGCAGAAAGTGTCTCAGAAATGTTCTTGCACCAGGGGCCAGTGGGAGTAGGTGACTGGACGGAGGCTGTGCAGGTTGAACCGTGAATGTGTGTGCCCAAATGTAAACAATACGACCGCTGAGCATGCTGCCACTTGGCGGGAGGCGCGGACACTGACCAGGGGTGACAGGAGACGCTCGGACCACCGGACACCTTGGTCAATTTACGAACAGGACCAGGCATTTCAACGAAAAAAAAAAAAAAAAAAAAAAAAAAAAAAAGAAGAAGTTCGAAAACTAAATATCCCCGGACTCGGAATTTTGTCCGGCAAAATCCGAATGCCGGAAATCGAGGTCCGGGAAATCGAGGTTTGTGTGTATATATATATAATATAATATATATATAATATAATAATATATTTTATAATATATATATATATATATATATATAATCCCGTATTGCCGGCGCATAAGACGCAGTTTTTTCCCTTAAAAAGGAATGCAAAGTTCACCTGCGTCTAATGCGGCCATATTAGTGCATGAGAGGTCAGGCAGAGAATGCAGAACAGCCAGTGGTGTATTACTAAAGGGGTCTGGAGTATCTGTGTTGAGCAGTAGTCAACTAAAACACAAATTAGTAACGGGTTTTATAAACAGTAATGCATAATACAAAGAAAAGGTTGGATTTTAAGAGAAAACAAGAGCTGGGGCAACAAGATTGCGGTTGTTGCTGCCAAGATGGCCGTGTCAGATGTAAACATATCCACACCCCGCTGCTGCTCTCCATGGTAAAACGTCTGATATCTAAGGTCTGCTGCTTCACCTGGGATATTTTCACTCGGCGACGCCCTCCGCGCACCCACCATGGGTCTTTCCCACTCAGATCATCCCCGCACCCATGGAAAAGACAAACATCCCGCATATTAGTTGTAGCCTTAACCCGCATTCGATCGGGCCACACAAGTTGAACACAACAGTTGGAAGGAGATGATAGAAGGGAGGCAGAAAATGGTGATGGAATTTTCGCTGGAAGGAGTATTGTTGATAAAGGAATAGTGAATAAAAGAGAGTGTTAAAGTGGTTTTTTAGTGTGAGCGGTGAGAGGAAGGTGTAGTATCTTGGGGATTTTGTCTATACACACAAGGATGGAGAAAGGGCGTCGTGGCTTCGTAGTTTATTTGACAGGAGTCATTGTACAACGGGGGGATAAGAGGTGCTCGGGTGTGTGTCCTGTGGCTGACTGAATTACCGGGCTGGTGTTGCAGTTGTGTCGGCGAGGACAAGTCGGGTTTCAGCGTCGGGCCCCACTAATCTTGGTCCCAGACAGGGAGGGGGGCCTAAAACCGATGCAGGTGTGTGTGTGTGAGTTTGTTTTAGTGCCGCACAGTGGTAAGCAAGGTGGGATAGGAGACAGCATAGGGCTTTGTACCACCTCGACCCCTCAACCTCACCCTGTACCTCTACGGATAAGGAAACTGTATGAAAGAGTGCTAGTAAAAAGGCTGGCAACGGTAGATGTAGACGGGACAAAAGTTTTTCCCACATGGTGCACCAAGACCAAGACCCATCATGGCGCCCATCATCCGCCTCAAGGCCGAATCACACATACCATCATGGTGACACGGCATGCACCATCTCATCACATCCGTTAGAATTTCTTACATTCCCAAACAAATAGGGCGGTTACACTAAACGGTGCGCCGCCGTCACGGCTCCAAATACACCACCGTCCTGTCACTTAACGGTTTCTGGGGAAGAATATTTTAACGTATTGAGACTGTGCCGTGCTGATAATCATTGTTTTTCTCAGGCTTTAGTACCCCAAACAGTGTCTTTTAGAGTTCAAAATCCTCTTCTTCATCCACTAGAAGTGCTATTAATGCAAATTCTTCAAACCCTAACTCTGGAGGCACCATGTCTGTTTAGAGGGTGAGCAGGAACTGCCGGAAAATGACGGAACCATGACAAATAGTGTGAATACAAGGCACGGCTGACGGAACGCGCCGTGATTTCAGAGTATGAACCAGCCTTCACCTGCACCTTCCTGAAGAAGACTAATCAACCCTCGCGACTGTGATAGATTTATAGGTGTAAACCCAGGGCAAATATCGTCGATCCCGACAACGGTGCCCTTCAACAATTACAACAATAACAACAAGGTAGAGATGGCTACCTTACAGACAGTGTTCACTAAATATCTTCGTAAATTTATGTTATTTGGGCAAACCCCCGATTTCGAGGCCGAAACTTGAGTTTCCCCCTGAATTTGTTTTGATGTGTTTTGAATTAATCTGGCTCTCGTTTTTGTCGGACATCATGTTTGTTTACATGTGTGTGTGGGGGGGGAGGCAACCTGCCCCTCCAGGTCCGCCCCGCAAACATTGCTACGCTTCACACTGTAAAATTATTTGGTAATATTCGTTTTTTCTCTATATCATCTGTTACTAAACCAAACCCCACCTCTAACCTAACCTAATCTGATTTAACCTAACTTAACTTTCTGGCTGAAATAACGGTAGATTTCGGTACTACGTGTAATCCATATTAAATTTAATTGCGCCATGGGAAATGGGGCCCCAAAATACTCAGAATGAAGAAAGCTACACGATGGTGTAGGTAAGAGTTCTAGGACTTTTGAAAGCCCCCTACCAAAATAATACCAATATCTATACTTCAAATATTCACAAAGTCAAAACCATAGCAGAAAAGCAACAAAGGCATACCTAAAATTAAAACTAAGCTATATGTCATAGTAGCAAAAATTAGAATATCAATTGTGGGGCATCCTGCAATATTATGACCAATTTTGATTACCGTCATTCCCTTTACATTTAAACTATAGTATAATTTTTTATTCACACTCACTGCACTGTGGGAATATTTTATTTAGGTACATGCTCATAATCATTTGTTTTTCCCCCACAAACCTTTTTTTTTTAATAACTTGATAAATTTACGAAATTTTTTTTCCCCCAAAAAAAACCAATATTTTATTTTTTTTAAAAACCTCCTTGTAAAATAGGGGTGCATCTTATGCAGAGGTGCGGTCTTATGCGCCGGCAAATACGGTTATATATATAATTATATATATATAAAATATATAATGATATATTATATATATATATATATAATATAATAATATATATATAATATATAATATATAATATATATTATATATCTATCTATCTATCACTATCTATCTATCTATCTATCTAAACTATCTATCTATTATCTATCTATCTATCTATCTATATCATCTATCTATCTATCTATCTATCTATCTACTATCTATCTATCTATCTATCTATCTATCTATCTATCCCATCTATATCTATCTTATATATATTATATATATATATATATATATATATATAATATATATATATACAGACATGTCCCCGGTTTTCGAACTTAATTCGTTCCCAAAAGTTCTAAAACCAAAACACAGTTTTCCATAAGAAACAATATAAAATGGATTAATCCATTCCTGACCCCCAAAATAAAGACCTTTTTTTACGAAAATGAAAAATTTAAAATACCCCCCCCCCCCCCTTTTGACTCACTCATTAACCTAACCTAACCTAATCCCATGCTTTAACCTAACTAAAGCCAAATCTGCATTAAATAAGTGTCCGCGGTAAAGGAAGAACAGAGGCGATGCAGGTCACAAGAGGACGAAGAGTGAGGCGCTCGTAAACACTTGTCTCTCTCCTCCCTATAAACAACATGTCATTATCTCCACAAGTAATTATTTGCGACGGAAGCCCATAGAAAGAATGTTTCCTAGAATCCAATAAGGTAAACAGAAAGCTGACTCCCAATTGTGTACCGTAGATAACACTTTAGTCGCCAGCTACAATAATGTCGCCAGCTGCCAAATATTACGAATTATAGCATCACTACTGATGTGTATGTGCCACTGAAGATGATACATAGTAGTTTATATCATGACTATAATCTACTCTGTTTCAGTGTGTTTTATGCTTTGTATCTGCAAGTACACACAACCCTCATTTTCCCGGACCTCCATTTCCCAGATATCGGATTTGCCGGTCAAAATCCGAGGTCCGGGGATATGTTAGAGAACCGGACAAATGCCTGGTCCAGTCCGTAAATCGACAAAGTTGTCTGACGGTCCGAGCGTCTCCTGTCACACCTGGTCAGTGTCCGCGCCTCCCGCCAGGTGGCAGCATGCTCAGCGGTCGTATTGTTTACATTTGGGCACACGACACTCACGGTTCACCTGCACCGCCTCCGTCAGTCCCCTGACCCCCACTGCCCCTGGTGCAGGAACGTCTCTTAGTCTATTGAACACTTTCTGCTGCAGTGTCCGCACTTCCACCCCCACCGTGTAGTGCTACACTCAACTCCTCGCCCTGAACGTCGCCACCTTTGACCTGCCCACCCTGCTGGCGGCGACTGGCCTCCCGCCAGGTGGCAACATGCTCAGCGGTCGTATTGTTTACATTTGGGCACACGACACTCACGGTTCACCTGCACCGCCTCCGTCAGTCCCCTGATCCCCACTGCCCCTGGTGCAGGAACGTCTCTGAGACTATTGAACACTTTCTGCTGCAGTGTCCGCACTTCCACCCCCACCGTGTAGTGCTACGCTCTCAACTCCTCGCCCTGAACGTCGCCACCTGTGACCTGCCCACCCTGCTGGCGGCGGCGGGCGTCCACCCCTCACGGCAACACGCTGTCCTCCGCCTCACCTGTGCCTTCCTGAGGAAGACCGTTCAACTACAGCGCCTGTGATAGCATCATGGATCATCACAAGGGCTCATAGTGTTCCCCAAGGGATCCTCGCAGCCCTAAAAACAACAACAAAGTGACGTAAAAGTCCGCGGCGGGGTAGTTGATATTGGCGGTTGCCGGACAGTAAATACTAGAGTAGGATAAACGTCCGGGGGTGGGTAGTGGCCTCAGACTGTTGCGATTCCCGGACATTTGCGGTTCCCGGACTAGTGCTCCCCCCTATTAGTCCGGGAAAACGAGGGTTGTGTGTACAGTCAAACCTCGGTATAACGGACTAAATGTGGGAGGAGTGGTCCGTTAAAGCCGATTGTCCGTTATAGCTAGGGTATTTTCCCAAGGGTGGAAAAATATAGGTAAAACACAGGAAAATTTGTGAAATAAATTTGAAATAAATTTGAAATAATCACAAACACAAGCAGACTGTGTAGCTATGTTGGGAGGTAAACAGTGACTGGCGCTACATAGCAAGCTCGCCCACGACTGCACGGGAGTGGTATTAGGAGAGGTAGTAAGTCTCCAGGCTCGCTCATTACTGCTTGGTATGCTATGAAATACCATTATTCTAGGTGAATGTAGACATAATCACATTTTAATGGCTATTATTCATACATATGAGTACAGTAAAAGCCTTATAACTCGGCACGATAGGGGCTCTGGCCCTTGCCGAGTTATTCAATGTGCTGAGTTATGCAATGTCCTCCTCTGATACGGGTAAAAAGAAAAAAAAATACAGTACTGTAAAAGCATAAAAACTACACTTACCAATGAACGGGTAGCAGCAGGCATGTAATCCAAGGAGAGGGGAGCCTTGTTGTAACATGTAGAAGATGTTAGGGGGACTCAGTCGCATTTTAACACTGGTATCACTTTAATCACTTTATAATCACAACTCTGTACTATATTGTATCGAGTGTACTGTACCTGTACAACCTAATTTTACATCACTTGAGCACTTAATTACTGCAACACTATGCCCTGTCCATTAACTCTACCTTCGACTGCGAGTGCATGGAAGGACACAGGGGGCGGCATGAGCCTCTAATCACAGGCGTCACGATAAGAATCCTACCTGCGCCACCACGGGCGAGGGCCAACCATCACAGCCCTCGAGTGAGCCTCCAGGGCCTACCATCCCACCCATGGAGCTCACTGCCTACACTGCTATAGGCATAGGTGTGTGGGGGGAAAAAAAAAAAAAAAAAAAAAAAAAGTCTTTGCCATGCCGAGTTATATCAAATTCCGAGTTATACAATGCCGAGTTATAAGGCTTTTACTGTAAATAGATAAAAATACAAGCAAGGCGCTCATCCACGCCTGGCAGCGCAGCCACGGCAGCAGAAGTGTTGTCGTTAAGACATAATTATAAGACACACGTTACCCATGTACACATGATGACATGATCCTTTCCTATCCTTACTTGCATCAACATTGAATTTCACAGCATATTCTCTGAGTTTGTCCTTAGCCTTGCAAATATCACTCACTGTTTGTTTCTTTACACCATACTCGACACACACCCGGGCGACAGAAACACCAGACTCCACCTTCTTAATGAGTTCTAATTTCTCTGCAGTACACAACCCTCGTTTTCCCAGACCTCCATTTCCCGGATATCGGATTTGCCGGACAAAATCCGAGGTCCGGGTATATGTCAGAGTCCCGGACAAATGCCTGGTCTAGTCTATAAATCTACAAAGTTGTCCGGCGGTCCTAGCGTCTCCTGTCACCCCTGGTCAGTGTCCGCGCCTCCCGCCAGGTGGCAGCATGCTCAGCGGTCGTATTGTTTACATTTGGGCACAAGACACTCACGGTTCACCTGCACCGCCTCCGTCAGTCTCCTGACCCCCACTGCCCCTGGTGCAGGAACGTCTCTTAGACTATTGAACACTTTCTGCTGCAGTGTCCGCGCTTCCACTCCCACCATGTAGTGCTACGCTCTCAACTCCTCACCCTGAATGTCGCCACCTTTGACCTGCTCATCCTGCTGGCGGCGGCTGGCCTCCCGCCAGGTGGCAGCATGCATTCTCTAGGCAGAGAGGAGTGGGACAGGAGACTAGAGCAGAAAGACGGGGCCCTGTGTACGGTGTTAGGGCTGTATGGGGACAGAAAGGAAACTGAAAGTATTGTAAACCTCACCAAAGTGTTCCTAACGCAGTGCTGGGAGATACGAACACAAAAGAGACAATGAATTAGGATGATAATCAAAGTATTGAAAACTGATAAAAATGTGTTTTCCAGGTGAAATAAACGGGAAGAGTTAACAAGTTTTGTTAACGAAGGAGACGAAGTGGAAGAGGACCTATGAAGCGATACTAAGCGACAAATGTCACAAGAAGAAGAAGCTCAGCGGTCGTATTGTTTACATTACACACTCATGGTTCACCTGCACCGCCTCCGTCAGTCCCCTGACCCCCCACTGCCCCTGGTGCAGGAACGTCTCTGAGACTATTGAACACTTTTTGCTGCAGTGTCAGCACTTCCACTCCCGCCGTGTAGTGCTACGCCCTCAACTCCTCACCCTGAAGGTCGCCAACTGTGACCTGTGACCTGCCCACCCTGCTGGCGGCGGCTGGCGTCCACCCCTCCCGGCAACACGCTGTCATCCGCCTCACCTCACCTGTGCCTTCCTGAGGAAGACAGGTCAACTACAGCACCTGTGATAGCATCATGGGACATCACCAGGGCTCGTAGTGTTCCTCAAGGGATCCTCACAGCCCTAAAAACAACAACAAAGTGACGTAAAAGTCTGCGGCAGGGTAGTTGATATTGGCGGTTGCCGGACAGTAAATACTAGAGTAGGATAAACGACCGGGGCTGGGTAATGGCCTCGGACTATTGCGATTCCCGGACGTGTGCGGTTCCCGGACCAGTACTCCCCCCTATTAGTCCGGGAAAACGAGGTTTGTGTGTACTTAGATTCACACGCTTCCTTTTGTCACTTCCCTTCTGTTTCGATGCCATAATGACTTCACTGTACTGAACAAGTAAATTTTTTTTAAATCGTATTCAATAAATACGCATATAAAACAACGGAAAACTGGCGAAAACAGCTTAAACTGAGCTTGTAAACAAGTGCTCCGACTGTCATATATGTACCACGCGCTCTGACTGGCGGACACTTGTGTAAAGGCGCCGTCACATTAGCTCCTTTTCCGTCGATCTCAGACGATGAGTCTGACGAGTTCCGACGAGCCAACCATGAACGCATCCATGCACATTTTTAGCTAGTTATGCTTGTCAACGATTGACAATATACATAAGTAAGTGTATAGCAGCGATAGCCTTCCTGGGTGTCGAAGCCATGTTTGTTTACATTCGACGTGCAAATAGTGCAGACGAACAGCTGTGTGTGTGTGATGCTGTGCAATCTCCCGGGGTAGAAGCTTCAGCTACCCCTAGAGGAGAGGAGGAGGAGGAGGAGAGGAGAGGAGAGGACCTACGAAGCGAAACTTAAGAGAAAGAGGTCGCAAGAAGAAGTCAAGAAATTGTAATACCTACTAATATTCAATATTTTATCCCACATACACACCTTCTACAACTAAATCACTAACAACACAGTTTCCTACCTTATATATCTTAATATCTGATACATTAAAATTCCTTAAAACCCAAGCATTCCAAAATAAAACGGAAAAAA
Source organism: Chionoecetes opilio (assembly GCA_016584305.1). Classification (NCBI taxonomy): domain Eukaryota; kingdom Metazoa; phylum Arthropoda; class Malacostraca; order Decapoda; family Majidae; genus Chionoecetes; species Chionoecetes opilio. Next base: position 1,061,887 of record JACEEZ010017506.1, on the reverse strand, counting down.
TTATGTCGAGTTGACGATTCCAGCGGCGATAAACGGTCTCATATGCAATTCTTGCCCGCAAATTTGTCTCGTGAATGGAGTCCGTTAAATTCGAAGTCCGTTAAATCGAGGTCCGTTATATCGAGGTTTGACTGTATACAGTCAGCGCCATTGATATCGAGGTTTGACTATATACGGTTTCAAATTTCGCTACACGTTTTTTTTTCGGGCGACGACGACGGCGGAAGGACACTCAGAACAAACCTTAGTGTTGGTCGCCACTCTGGTGATTTTTTTGTAATTTGTACATTTATAGCCATAATATGACACATATGAAGACACAAAATGTCACAGACTCTCCAGATAGCCCCTTCTAACTTTTCTGAAATCATGGATGTAGACATGTAAGTATTAACGCCACCACACGTCTGTAAATCGGAAAAAATGTTGTCCTGGCGACTTTAGTGTTATCTTGGGTAGGGAGTTTCAGTCCAAGTGTAAAATAATGCCAAAATAATGCACAACACAAGAAAAATAGTCAAAATCAAGGAACAGTTCGTAGCGGATGTTTACTAAGTGAGGGCCGCGGCGTGACTGACGCGCACAGTTGCTGAGTAGCTTGTTCGGCAACCGAGTTATCGTACGGCAACCGGTGCAATTGTGAGTTTAAAATTCTGTTCGTGAACCGATTTGTTCGAAAAGGGAGACGTTCGAAACCCGAAGTTTGAGTGTATATATATATAATATATATATATATATATATATATATATATATATATATATATATATATATATATATATATATATAATATAGATAGATAGATAGATAGATAGATAGATAGATAGATAGATAGATAGATAGATAGATAGATAGATAGATAGATAGATAGATTTATATATACACACAAACCTCGTTTTCCCGGGCTAATAGGGGGGAGCACAGGTCCGGGAACCGCAAAAGTCCGGGAATCGCAACAGTCCAGGAATTATCCTTAAAAACAAAACAAAAAAAGAAGTCCGATGCCATTATCCACCCCCGGACGTTTATCCTACTCTAGTATTTACTGTCCGGCAACCGCCAATATCAACTACCCCGCCGCGGACTTTTGCGTCCGCTGAGCATGCTGCCACCTGGCGGGAGGCAGCAGAAAGTGTTCAATAGTCTCAGAGATGTTCCTGCACCAGGGGCAGTGGGGGTCAGGGGACTAACGGAGGCTGTGCAGGTGAACCGTGAGTGTCGTGTGCCCAAATGTAAACAATACGACCGCTGAGCATGCTGCCACCTGGCGGGAGGCGCGGACACTGACCAGGGTGACAGGAGACGCTCGGACCGCCGGACAACTTTGTCAATTTACGAACAGGACCAGGCATTTCAACATAAAAAAAAAAAAAAAAATCTGGGACTGGCATATCCCCGGACCTCGGAATTTGTCCGGCAAATCCGATATCCGGGAAATCGAGGTTTGTGTGTTATATATATTATTATATATATATATATATATATATATATATATATATATATATATATATATATATATATATATAATATATTATATATATACCGTATTTGCCGGCGCATAAGACGCAGTTTTTTCCCTTAAAAATGAATGCAAAGTTCACCCTGCATCTAATGCGGCCATATTAAAGCCTTCTCCCGTTCGCTTGTACTTTTCATTTACTTTGTTATTTACTCTCTACGTACGCCATATTTTGTGGTGTATATTCCTCACAAGAGCCTGCTGATACAAGTTTATACACATAAAGAGCCATCAGAGGGCTTTATAGGCAAAATATAGAGCGCTTTGTATTATCAATTACCCCATACTCCCTCCACCACTTACTCCACCACCTCACCTCAGTACAGTCACTCGCAAGCGGTTTGGTGCCATTCGCGCCAGATATTTCAACTCCCGACCACAACCACACCACAGCCCCATACGTTTGGGTTTTACAAAATATATATTTCCGGATGCGAATTTTTACTATCTTGACGTTGATGTGATTTTCATTCAATTCTGTATGGTCACTGTTTCACTCACTTTGCCGCACTGGGGGCCCGGGAAAATTCACAGCTCACGCAGTCCCTGGGTTAATGTGTTGGAGGCGATGTTGAGGCTGGCTGACGAAGTGGATGGCACAGAGGAGGTGGAAGATGCTGCAGAAAACTCTGACGATGTGCACAGGAAGCGCACCATTCAAACTTCAGTTTGAATTATGGAAAGTTGTTGAAAAATTTGAAATGGACCTGAAACAGGTTGAATTATCCTAAGTTTGATTCATACGGGCTCGAATTAGAGAAGGTTTACTGTAACTCCAATAAATTCTAGTGCATTTATAGGTGATTGTTGACGTTGAGACAGCTAGCTTGGCTACCAAACCCTCCTGTTGGCACCTGGTCCACAACAAACTGTACTGTTTCATGGCACACACCTCCGGGTCACCCACACGGGTCACACACCTCTGTGTAATGTAAGTTGTTTTTTTACAGCACAAAGAACTAGCCAAGGACAAAAAAAGCCCGCTTAGTTACCAGTCCCTACATTTAAAGAAGACTGTAAGACGATATAGAAAGGGGGATGAGCCAATTTAGTTCGGGAAGTGTCTTGTTACTCCTCTTGAAAAAAATTGTCGTAGGAAGGTGGAAGAATAGAAACAGAAAGAGTGTTCAAGAGTCTACCAGTGAAGGGCATGGAAGAGTGAAGATACTTGTTAACTCTTACATAAGAACATAATAAAATAAGGAAGCTACAAGAGGCCGCGAGGCCTACACGTGGTAGTTCCTGTCACCTAACACTACCTATATCCACCTTTCATCCCCATCCATGAACCTATCCAGCTCCTCTTTAATGCAAGCTCCCTAATGACTCCGCACTAACTACCTGTCTACTGAGACCATTCCATTCATTCACCACCCTATTTGCGAACCAGTTTTTCCCTATTTCCTTTCTAAATTACGCTTTTCCAGCTTGAATCTGTTACTTCTTGTTCTACCTTGGTTAAAAGCCGTAAGAACTTTTCCTACCTCTCCTTTATCAAATCCCTTTATCCACTTAAAAACTTCTATCAGATCGCCCCTTACTCTGCGTCTCTCGAGTGAGTGTAATTTTAATAACTTCAATCTCCTCTCATAACTAAAGTTACGCATCCCTTGTATCATTTTGGTCATCCTTCTCTGCACTGTTTCTAACAAGGCTATATCCATCCTGTAATATGGAGACCAAACTGAACCGCATAGTCTAGGTGAGGCCTGACTCTTGCATTGGAAGATGGACAGAATAGGGATGAGAATGAATAGAAAGTCTTATGCAGCGATGCCGCGGGAGGGAGGGGAGGCATACAGTTAACAAGTTCAGAAGAGCAGTGAGCATGAAAAAACGGTAGATAGCAAGAGAAGCAACACTGCGGCGATTATTTAAAGATTGAAGACAGTCAGTCAGAAAAGAGGAGTTGATGAGACAAAAAGCTTTCAATTCTACCCTGTTGAAGAAAACTGTATAAGTGGATCCCCCCCAAACATGTGAGACATATTCCATACATGGGCGGATAAGGCCCCTGTACAGAGCAAGAAACTGGGAGGAAGAAAAAGAATGGACGCAGACTCCACAGGACACCTAACTTCTTAGAAGCTGTTTTAGCAAGAGATGAGATGTGAGATTTCCAGTTCAAATTTGTAGTAAAGAATATTCCAAGAATGTTCATTGTAGAAGAAGACAATTGAGTGTCATTGAAGAAGAGGGGATAGTTGTCTGGTAGGTTTTGTCGAGTAGATAGGTGAAGAAAATGGGTTTTTGAGTCATTGAACAAAAGAAGCTAGGTTTGCTTTGCCTCAATCAGAAATAATAGAAAGGTCAGAAGTTATGCGCTCGGTGGCATCTCTTCATGAGTCACTTAGTTCCTGTTGAGTTGGACGCCTAATGAACGACGTTGAAAAATGCAGGGTAGAATCATCAGCGAAGGAGTGGATAGGTTATTGAGTTAGACTTAGAAGATCATTAATGAATAATAGAAAGAGAGTGGGTGATAGGACAGAACTCTGAGGAACACCACTATTAATAGACTTAGGAGAAGAACAATGACTTGCTTGCAACTCATGCCCTTTATATTTCTGCCCGTAATCATGCCAAATCTTTACTTCAACTTACCAAAAACTCCTTCATTCATAGAAAATGTCAAAATCTTTCTGAATCGAATTCCTCTCGTGACTTCTGGCATCTAGCTAATAACATCTCTAACAATTTTTCTTCTTCATCTTTCCCTCCTATGCTTCACCCAGATGGCTCCACAGCTGTCTCATCTATTTCTAAAGCTGAACTCGCAGAAGGGTTCTTATGTTAATCTATTGTGAACAAGTATGAGTGTAAATGCATTAACTGGACAAGCATGAAACAGTTATCTCTGGCAGGATACACATTCAGGAAGTAACTTATGTATAAATAAAAGGCAGTGTATTTAATCAGCTGTTGCTTGAAGTTTTTTATTTTGTAGAAAACTAAAAATTATATACATAATTACAGCCTGTGTAATTGTATCCAGATAAGAAGGAGCCACATAAGTGATGAATCTCTTGTATTTACTGCTCTACCTTCTTTCTCTGATGCAGTCTGTCATGTAAAGTAGAGATAATATTTCATATGAAGGGGTTTGAATTGATTTATATTCAACTTCCAGTGTTCCAGATGTGTGAGTGCAGTAGATATTTTCATGATATAAAAAACCTATTTTGTCATTACAGATATTGGCTCGTTCACTGTTCAGCCCACGGACATCTGGGGCCGCCACTTCCTCGTCAAGTGGAGAATCGAGTCCTGGCCTTGGTATCATCAAGTGTTTTTCTCCTGTTCCAAGGTTCAATTGCAGGTCTGTGTCTGCAGCAGATGTAAAGAGACCCTGTCATGATGAAAGCTTCAAGCCAGGCTGGCTGGAAGGTGGTACTCAGGGGTTCAGAGTAAGTCTCAATGGTGAGAAGAGTGACAGTTATAAACAACAAGTAGTGATTACCCCTGAAGAAGATCGGCATGGAAACAGCATCAAACCTGTGCTAGAAGCCAGTGAACACTCCCACAGTCCTCAAGTCAACTTGTCACAGGAATGTGCATTGGTGAGACCAGACCAGACCAGCACCCCAGCACAACCCAGGCCTGTGAAGGCAAGACACCTGGCACTTAATATGCAGTCACCTGAGCCTCTGGACTTCATAGAGCCCATCCCGCTTGTCCCGGGGATAAAGGAAGATGAGAGACAGCGGGGCACTAACCCAGGGCCACGTGAGCCAGATGTCACACATGCTGACAGTTGTAGGCATGCTCAATCAGAAGATTCTGAGTATTCAAATGATTCCGCTGAGGATCCATTTGATATCATATGTTCACCAGTGAGCAAAGTGAAGCAAAGAAAAGAAAAAAACTATAGAAAAACTAAATCAACATTGGATACATTAAAACTGAAATCAATTGAAGGTGTACCAAGTAGCCCTATTTATCATGCGGATGAGGAAGACCCAGCAGACCCGGTCCTCATGGAGGTTGTGGACAGCCACAGTAGGATGTCCTCCAGTGCCCGTGCCATCAAGAATACGCTCACTGAAAACATAGATATATGTGAAGATAAAAGTTTGTGTAAGAATAGATGCCTTTCAAATAGGGAGAAAAATACAGCTGTAGAAGACACTGAATATAAACAGAAACTATTCATTGAGGAGCACGCAGTAGACATTGCATGTTGCCAGACTGAAACAGAACCTCAACCTAGACATACCATGAAGAGGGGTGATACCTGTACTACAACTCCATCCACTGCAAAGTGTCCTATTGCAATATTTACCAAATCAAATCATACAATTTCGCCTGAAAATATCAGTACAAGTAGGCATTGTGTGGAAATGACTTCCCCTCAAGACAAAAATAATTACATCTTGTCGAGTTCTAAACAAAAGATAAAAAGCATAGATATGTCATCTCTGTATAAGAAAAGAAAATTAACAAAAGGTTTTGTATATCCAACTGATTTAGGTGAGGGCTATGAGAAGGTAAATGTTTCCTTTATAGAGACCATTGGAGGTGTTGAAAGATGGGATAAGATAGAAGGGCTAGGCAATAAAGAGGCTACCTGTAGCACTCCAAAAAATAGATTGGGTAGTGAAAAAACTATTAAAACAGTATTGCCAGAGAGTAAAGGGGCCACTTGCAGCACTCCTATCAGCAGGATAGAAGAGAGATGGGTTGAAGCACTGCAGGGGTGTGCAGAGGCCACCTGCAGTACTCCTGCCAGTACTGTGAGAGATACACCTTGGCGTGAGGCTGAAGTCCCAAATAGTAAAAGAGCCTCCTGCAACACCCCAGCCACACACACTAGCACAACAGTAAAGCAAAATAAGTTCCTTCCTCTCTCAAATCTGGGGAAAAGGAACACCTCAGAGATGAGTGCCAGGCCTTCATTTGAACCTTTAGAGCCTGGTGGGAATGAACCAAAGATGACAAAGTGTTCTGAAATGCACAAGTCACCTGTTGATGTGAAAGAGAAAAGAGGCAGTGATAGGCAGCACTGCCCCCTCAGAGCAGTACCAGTAGCCTCCGTGGCTCCTTGTGGAAGGAAATGCATGAAGGAGATTATTGGCAGGGAGGGACAGCCACAGACTCACAATGCTGCCACTAATACATTACAAGAAAATAGGAACAACAGATATGGTACCCCATCGAGAAAAACAGAAGTGAATTTTCTAAGAAACAAGGGTAATCAAGCCAGTATTGTTTACCCAGTACTGAGCAGAAAGGTGGAGAGACAATGTCAGATGGATGTCAAGGAGGCCAAAGGGGGTGAGGTCAAGGCCAGAGAGGACCCCGTCACCCCAGGGCATGAGGGGCCGAGGCATCATACTGGCAAGAGTTCACTCAACAGTCGGCTGGTTGGCGATACCTTTAGTGACATTGACTTCTCTGACGTGATCTAGATGTGTCTCTACCTGTAGGAGAAAAGAATATTGTAAATAGAGAAAATAATGACAAAATAAAAAGCCAGATGAGGATAATGATGTTCATGTAAATGACTCTCATGAGGAAGAAAGTTTTGATGGAAATAATTTCAGCCACTCGATGAGACGCTCCGGCAGTATTGGCTTCGTGACTGGCAATGGGAAGCAAGTGAAGGTGACTGACAAAGCTCTCCAACAGGCCAGAAAACTCTTAGAAGAACAATCATGTGAAGAAGAGAGCCTTGCACCACAGGAAGTTCCATCAGGAAAGTCACCCAGTATCGACCATTCAAGTATATTTCATGTACAGCGAGAAACAAGCCATTTGATGAGTTGCCAGCCTGTAATAACAAATTATAATAACCTTGCTCTATCTTTGAAAGGCTCTTTGACTGCAGTTAGTAACATGCCAAGTGATACAGGTAATAATGAAACATCAAAATTGGAACCAACAATCCACGTTGAAAACGCTTGTGGTATACCTGCGGTGAATAGCAGCTGTAGTAAAGAATTGCTACAGGTTGCCTTTGCTAAAGAAGCTTCAACTGAAAGAAGTAACAGAACAGCAACAAGTAGCTTCAGCCATGGAGGTAATGCAACAAATCAAGGTTTGGATGTTCAAGATTTATGTGATGACCTAGGTCTCAGCATGAAAACTGGTGGTGACAGTGTCATCCAGTCACTCCAGCCTGAAGCTAAGACTACAGGTGAAGGGTTTCAGGACTTAAATATGACTGAAGATGTAGAAGAGGAAATTTGCAAAAAGGTATTAGGAAGACCACACTTACATTGTAAAGAAAACAATAGTCGGACATACGCTGAAGAAACAAAATTAATGAAAGATACAAAAGCAGCTGATAAAGCATCGTTAGATTCCAAAGCTGGTGCGTTTCAAGGCTTTAGCACAGCTTCAGGATTTCAGGTAAAAGTCAGCAAAAAGGCACTAAGTAAAGCACAGATGCTCTGGGAAGAAGAAAGAGCTGATGTGAATATGCCAGCATTTGTAAATAAGGAAATCAGCAAGCAATGTGGATACAATGTTTTGGCAAAAGACCAATCTGTGGGACTGAGGAGGGCAGCCGTCCCTCCAGAGTTGAAGACCAATATAGGACTGTTGAAGAATGAAGGAGAAATGGTCAGTCACACAAAATGCAGGGAGCATTATATACCTGGTAGGACATTGGAAACTGAAATTCATTCCATTAATGACTCTAAGTCATCAAATCAAGAGAATAATAATTTAAAGAAGCCTTCAGAGAATGTCATGTCATCTGCACAGAGGGATGAAGCCATGTGTGGTAGTATTCATGTCACTGGAGATTCTGATGGTCTTTCACCAGCTGCATTTCAACGTATCATCAAAAGCAAACTAGATAAAGCAGGTAATAGTTCCTGCACACTATCCACTGTGAATAAACAATATTCTTCTAGAGAAAGTGTCTGCAAAGATGTACCAAATGTCAAAAACAATACTACAATGGAAAGGAAGATGGGATTCCTCAAAGCAAATGGAGACAAAGTTGCTGTAAGGGAGACCTCTATTGCACAAGCTCAGTTGCTATGGAAGGAAATTTCTGACAGAGAAGAAATAAGATCTCAGCAGCAGCAGAATACTTTAGATGTCCATGAGGTTCATGAAAATGATGTTGGATTCCACACAGCAAAAGGAAAGAAAGTTTCAGTGAACAAGTCCTCTATTACACAAGCTCAATTATTATGGAGGGAGGCTGCCACCTCTGAGGGAACAGGACTTGACCATAAAGCAGCTCAAGACCAACAGTATACCCTCATCAATAATGAGGGTACCATTAATGAAGTATTACCATCCAGGGAACTGATATGCAAACCTGATGGAATTTCTCTGGAATGCATGAAAGCAACCCCCAAATCACACAGTTTGCAAATGAAGTGTAGGGGTTCAGATCTCTCTTCTTCCAAGAGACTTTTCATAAAGGAGACGCTCATAGAAGAGGAAAAATCTGCCGTATCCTGTGGTCAAGGAGGTATGGCAAACACGCATGCAAAAATCATTGAGTGGAGGAACACATGTGATGAAACAAGAACAAGGCCACAATCAAAAGATGCTGACTCAGTTACAGTACCTTACACAGACTCTTCCACTGCCAATGATGGAAAACACATTCAGAATAAAAATGTATTGGAGGGGGCAAGTCAGAAAATGGGTAAGCTATTACAGGTATGTATTAGCAGTGAAGGCAGTCCTGGAAACACCAGCAAGCCTCCATTTCGGATAGAAAAAGGCCCTAATAATGATGATAAAAGGCAAATTGCAACAGTAGAGCCTTTTATGGTGACAGTTGATCAAAATTCAGGAAATGCTAATGAAAATCGTCAAGTTATATGTGGGTCACCCATTTTAGGTTCACAGAAAAAAACCAATAAAGAAAAAAGGGTCAAGAAGATGCATTCCCTGGCTGGCAGCCCAGCACGTCAGACAAACTCAATGAACACCCAGGAGATTACTGACATATCAGATGTCACCGAGGCCTTCCTGAAGGATCAGCTCCTGGACTGTGAGGACACCACTAAGGAATCATCCAGTCAGAGGAAAAGGCTGCGTGAATTGTACCTTAACAGTGAAGAGGATTCTCTGATCTCCCACAAAAGGATGAGACGGAGCGTGATCAGCCAATCTGATTATATAGAAGGTAAAATTCCAAAGTTGCAAAATGTAGAATTCCTATTCAGAATGAAATCTAAGATATCTATTCAAGACAATGAATTATAAAGTAAATGTAATGAAATTATGTAAATGAAATTATAACTGATTATTATGTAAGTATCTCTACATGAATAGCTGTCATGTCATTTAACAATTTTCCATATACGTATAGTGGAACTCCTCTTATCCAGCATTCTGGTCTCTGGCATCTCCCCGTATCTGGCATGTATTTGCCCGTATTTGTAAGAAATATACAATTGATAATGATATACGTAGTGAAAAAAGAAAATAATAAATATGCAATTTAAAATTCACGCACATGGTTGTATTTGCTTCCGCGTCCGCCAGAGCGCACACAAATTCTTTGAGTTTTTGAGTATTTATGGGTATAGTCTCAGTATTTCTAAAGTACACCTTCCCGTATCCTAAATTTTCCCATATCCGGCACACCCTTGGTCCCAATGATGCCGGATAAAGGGAGATCCAATGTATGTATTAACTTCTGCAACGCATCATGCTCTGTCTCCTACACAATCGTGCCATCTGCTTTCTTCAAATACAAAGTAAACATATTTTCCTCTCCTAATAGTTGGTCACATCATCCTCAGGCTGGGAATTTGACCATTTCTTGATAATCTCATAATGTCTCCTAATTATTGTGTGTATTATCTGATTATTATTATTTATTTTTTTGAGGAACTTAATGTTTTCTTTACAATTTTCCTGATTGTCAGTACAAATCCTGTAAAAGGTAATTCAGTGATGATTGAGCTTTCCTAATTTAATCCTGGTCATCCTCCTCTAGGGATCTCAGTAAAGATTCACTTGAGGGCGGCTGTGATGGTTGGCCCTCGCCCGTGGTGGCGCAGGCAGGATTCTTATAGTGACGCCTGTGATTAGAGGCTCATGCCGCCCTCCTGTGTACTCCGATGCACTCGCAATCGAAGGTAGAGTTGATGGGCAGGGCATGTGGGTGTTCTTAGGTCACTCGACGGTGCAGAAAGGTTTTGGATTTCTTCGGGGATCGAACTCGGGTCACCGAGAACGCCAGTCGGAGACGCTAACCACTCCGCTACCGCCTCCCCGAATTACACACAACCCTCGTTTTCCCGGACCTCCATTTCCTGGATATCGGATTTGCCGGTCAATATCCGAGGTCCGGGAATATGTCTGAGTCCCGGACAAATGCCTGGTCCAGTCCGTAAATCGACAAAGTTGTCCGGCAGTCTGAGCGTCTCCTGTCACCCCTGGTCAGTGTCCGCGCTTCCCGCCAGGTGGCAGCATGCTCAGCGGTCGTATTGTTTACGTTTGGGCACACGACACTCACGATTCACCTGCACCGCCTCCGTCAGTCCCCCGACCCCCACTGCCCCTGGTGCAGGAACGTCTCTGAGACTAGTGAACACTTTCTGCTGCAGTGTCCGCGCTTCCACTCCCACCGTGTAGTGCTAAAATCTCAACTCCTCACCCTGAATGTCACCACCTGTGACCTGCCAACCCTGCTGGCGGCGGCTGGCGTCTCCCCCTCCTGGCAACACGCTGTCATCCGCCTCACCTGTGCCTTTCTGAGGAAGACAGGTCAACTACAGTGCCTGTGATAGCACCATAGGACATCACCAGGGCTCATAGTGTTCCCCAAGGGATCCTCGCAGCCCTAAAAACAACAACAAAGTGACGTAAAAGTCCGCGGCGGGGTAGTTGATATTGGTGGTAATTGATGACATATTGATGGTTGGTGGTAACAGTAAATACTAGAGTAGGATAAACGTCTGAGGGTGGGTAGTGGCCTCAGACTGTTGCGATTCCTGGACGTTTGCGGTTCCCGGACCAGTGCTCCCCCCTATTAGTCCGGGAAAACGAGGTTTGTGTGTAGTATATGAAATACATTATGTTGATTAACACACTAAAGTAATCGTCCAGACCATTTCATCATTCCTGATTTAATGCAGTCAAAATGTAGCCATTATCGAATATATAAAAAATATATTATCACTTTTTGCATCCAGTCAGCCGTTTATAAATAATCTGCTATCAAAATCTGCAAATTCCCCGAGCTTCCAAAACGTTCCTGCATACTAGCAGACGACGCACCACGGCTCAGTGACGTCACAAGAGGCAGGCTCCCCTCCCCCCCGCGGTAATCCAGAAGCACGTGGACACAGAAATAAATATAGTACTTGAAGAATTTTGGGTGTTTCTGATACAGGGAGGTCCTGAAGATACGAGCAGTTAGGTTCCACCTGGCATACTCGTAAAGCAAATCTCGTATAACGAAACACATAACTAATGGTAAAATATAGGTTTGGTTCCAGGACCCCATCAATTATAAAAAAAAAAAAAAAAAAAAAAAAAAAAAAAAAAAAAAAAAAAAAAAAAAAAAAAAAAAAAAAAAAATGTTTTTCAAGCTAAAATAAATTATAGCAAACACAACAAACACACAGCGTCTATATTACCCACACTGTACTACCTATTCTGTAGAAAAAGCATTCTGAAAGAGAAAATAGCGCACAAAATAACATAACTGCACATTAATTAAACATAAAACATGCATAACAAGCAAAAAAGACGTTGTAATGTAGGGGACGCCGCGTGATACAAGAGAAGGTAGTGTATCGGTCCCAAGGTTGGGGTCGTACACCTGGCTAATTACCCCTAAAGGTCAGGCCGCGCCATATGCTTAATTACCCTTCAGGTCACACCTTGCTAGGCGTGACCTGACTGCGGTCCCAAGGTTGGGGCGGAACACATGCTAATTACCCCTAAATGTCAGGCCGCGCCATATGCTTAATTACCCTTCAGGTCACGGCTTGCTAGGGGTGACCTCACTGGGGTCAACCAAATCCCCCTTTGTCCAGCCCGGGAGTGGTAGGGCACGCATTTTGAACTGGATAATTTTACTCACCCCAGTTTGAATGTCGTATCATTGGATTTTTGATCTCGTATATTGAAAATAGACCCTAATTTACACATCTTGTATCATCGGATTCTTGTATACCGAATGCTCGTATAGCGGGACCTCCCTGTATATACTTTTTGCGATATGGCACATACTTGCATCCTTTATGGGTGCAGCAAGAAAATGGTGCCTTTCCAGACAGCTTAGCACCCGTTTCCGACCGATACGGCCACGATAATGTGTGGAGAATGTTTGTGCGCCGGGGAGAGGCAGGCTGTGTGATGCAGTTTGTCAGCCTCCCGGGTATTTTGAATGAACATTCAACATACTTATGCAAAGAAAAAATGGGTCTGGACGATTACTTTAAGATTGGCATCCAAGGTTCCTGGGCTGCATGGCAGTGGAGAATGACTACAATCTACAGTCTAATAGGTTTTCGACAAGATAAGAAATTGCAGCTACAATAATATATCTATTCTTATAACTGAACATATGTAAGAATAAACTCTAACACCCAGATCATGACCAATAGCCAATCTTTACAACTTACAGTACATATCTCTGGTCCACCATCTACGTAAGTCCACTCCCGGCAATCTGTTGCCTGCCTGCCTGCGAATGAACTTGGGCTGTCACCCCGGCCGTGCAGACTGCTGGCTCCCCCCTGTATGAGGCACGTCAGTCTTAGACAAACTTCAGACTGACCAATCAATCAATCAATCATTGGGGGCATACGCTGGGGGGCGCGTCGCCTCGCCCACCCTACGACGCCACTCCCGGGGGTCACCACTCGTGAGTTCCCATGCAGGCTCCTTTCCCATACCAAGCAGCTCTCGACAAGAAACATCAACTTGCCCCAGCCACGAGCCTTGTGGGCGCCCCCTTGGCCTCCTCCACGCCGGATTGTCTCTTACAGATACAACCCGGTGGGAAGGATCGGTTTCAGGGTAGCGTGCCACATGCCCATATAGCCGAAGTTGGCGCTGACGAACTATGCAGATAATAGGCCTCGATTCAGTATCACGGTGCAATCGCTGATTTGACACGTAATCATCCCAGCGATACCCCATGATTCTGCGAAGACACTTATTACCAAAGGCATTGATTCGTCTCTTCAAGTCACTATTTAGTGTCCATGTCTCACAACCATAGAGTAAGACAGGGATCACAAGCGACTTGAAGATCCGGATCTTTGTCCTCCTGCACAGGTACCGACAACGCCAAATACTCCCGCTGAGCGAGTCCATAACACCGTGGGCTATGCCAATCCGCCGTAAGGCTTCTTGACGTGACCCGCCGTCATTATGAACTGTGCTACCAAGGTATGTAAAACTTTCCAAGATCTCAATGTCCTCGCCACACGCATGAACAGACTGTACTGCTTCATCTAGTAAGTCTCCAAACACCTGGACCTTGGTCTTGAGCCAGGAGACCTCAAGTCCCAAAGGCTTTGCCTCCTCGTGCAGCGCCTCGAGAGCCATCACCAGGACCTCCAGCGACTCAGCAAAGATTACTGCATCATCGGCAAAAACAAGATCAGTGATCTTGGTGTTGCCGACGGATGCTCCACAATCACTTTGATCTACAACCTTGTCCAATACCCAGTCCATACAAGCGTTGAAAAGTGATGGGGCAAGGACGCACCCTTGCCTCACTCCTGTATTCACAGGAAAGAAGCTGGATACACCTGCCCCACACTTCACAGCACTCTCAGTCCCAGAATACAGACCAGTTATCAAACCAATAGTCCTTGCAGGAATCCCTCAAAGTCGCAGAAGATCCCAGAGTGACTCACGATGCACTGAGTCAAACGCCTTCTTGAGATCAACATAGGCTGCAAGCATCCCCTGTCGAAACTCATGTCGGCGTTCCACCAGGACACGAAGCGTTAGGATACGGTCCATTGTTGACTTACCAGGCGTGAACCCAGACTGCTGAGGTCTCTGATGCTTCACCAGATGACTGTGAATTCGTGTCAGCAATAGATGGGCAAGCACCTTGCCTGGTACGCTGAGCAGTGTAATACCGCGGTAATTGTTGCAGTCCTGACGGTCCCCTTTCCCTTTCCAGATAGGGACGACCAGCCCCCTTTTCCAGTCAGGAGGAATGGTACCTGATTGCCACACGGCAGTCAGGACAGCATGCAACCCGCGGATCATGGCCTTACCCCCAGCTTTGAGGAGCTCCGCACTGATATTACAAACACCAGCTGCCTTTCCACCCTTCAACTTTGCTACAGCCTCTCTGACTTCATCAAGAGAGGGTGCGGTTTGGTCAATGGGAGGATCGGCATCCACTGCCTGTAACCCAGTGGTGTGAAGCTGCTCAGTTGGAGGGTCCACCGTGAACAACTGCCCAAAGTACTCAGCTCAACGAGCCATCTGCCCATCCATGTCCGACACGAGGCGCCCATCTGCTGTTCGAATAGCACTCGCCTGAGAAGGAGACTTGGAACGGAGCTTCTTCAGGGCTCGGTAGGCGGGTCGGAGGTCATTAGCGTTCAAATGACCCTCGACATCCTCAGCGAGACTCCTGACATACCTCTCCTTGTCTCTCCTCAGGAGGGTTCTAGTCCGGCGTGACAGAGCCCTGTGCTGGTCCCGGTTCCCAGCCAGCCTGGCAGCGCGATTTTCGGCCTCGATTTTCTCCAGCGTCTCCGTCGAGACAAAACCACGCCTTGACCTCGGGCGCTCCCCAATACACTCCTTGGCAGCCTGTAGAGTTTCACGTTTGAAGGTATCCCACAGTTCTACAGGATCCCCGAGAGCACCGAGCACATCAAACCGATTTGAGACTGCCACCGCATACTCATGAGCACATGTCAAGTCCTTCAGTTTCTCAAGATGAAACACAGTATGGTTACCTCTTGAGATTCTTCTGGACTTGACATGAAGCTTAAGTGTAGCAACAACAAGTCTGTGATCTGTTCCAAAGAACTCAGCACTCCGGTAAACCCTGCAGTTCTGGAGGATCCTCCAACGAGTACTAACGAGGATGTGGTCGATCTCCTTAGCTACCCCTCCGGCATTACTATACCATGTCCAGCGGTGCAGCTCTGGTCTCTGATACCAAGAATCTGCAATTCTCAACCTTCTGGACCTTGCAAAGTTCAGAAGCAGAGAACTGTTGGTGTTTCTGGTACCGGAGCCATGGGGACCAACACACAACTGACCAAGAAGAACATAATTTGTTTTGATGAGATTTAATCACGGCAGCTAGGTTCTCTCACTCTCTCTCTTTCATATGGCAAATACAGGATAAATTAGGTATATTTTCCATTACATTGACCTTAAAAACAAACTATACCGGGAGTAAATGCTAAATTTGAGCATGATCACTGAAAAAAACCGCCAGAAATACGCAAGTATAAACATTGTCAGTTGGATCTCGGCTCACACGGACGAAAACTGGACGTGTCTTGAGATAAGCCCGGCTGCGGCTCCAATAGGAGAACAGCGCCTCACCATCCCCATACCAAAACAGAACGTGTCCAGTGATTTTTTACAAATATGATACAAATCATTGAAGACATTTAAGCATAGTATAGAAATTGCATGAGCTTGTGTTTTTTCTGAATTTTAAATGTATTTGTGAATTATGTTTTAATTAGATTACTTCATGAAATGATGGAAATCACAAAAAGAGTTCAAATACAGTTATTACTGTTTGGTTATCAGATTGTGATGCAAGAGAGGCAGCCAGGATCCTTGCCTGGGAACATCAGGAGCGCCTGGTGCAGCAGAAGAAAGATCAGGTGGTTCAGCCAGTCCCAGGATCTTTGTACAGGTTGAGGACAGAGAGGAAGCAGGAGAGGATCAAGCTTCACTCATGTGGCAGATTGAAGGTGAGCATTTTTGTTGTGACAGAAGAATAAGACAGTGTCCTCGTAACTGCTTGTTATCTACCATTCTGACTTGGTTTTCCTACATGATATATTTTTCAATGATATTAATTAGGGAATATCAAGGGATAAATCCATAGTAAGTCTTTGGGATCTGGGAATTTAGAGTAAAAAATGGCATACTGGCATACATACAGTAAAAAAAATTATCCTTCAACATTTCTGTGACCATAGCCACAGCTTCCCATAACACCCTCAAATCCTGTTTTATCTCTCCCAATATGACTGTTTAAGTCTCCTCCAATTGTCAGCCATCTGATTCAGAAACTCCTGCTACTTCATCTTCCAACTTTTCCCAAAATTCTTGCTTCTCCTGTGCTGTTCCTCCAACTTGTGGTGCATACACTGAGAATATTTGATGTACAGATTCTCCAAGCACCAACTTAAGCTTTATCATCCTGTTATTATATCTTTCCACTTCTATTACATTTTCTGCCAGCTCATGTCCAATCAGAATTCCTACTCCCCCGAGTCCAGTGTCATCCCCGCTGCACCAAAACTTATACTTTTCCTTATCGCTTCCGAGTGTTGTACATCCTTGCCCTTTGTATCTTACCTCCTGCACACAGCATACATCAACTCTTCTCCTCACCAGCATCTCCACAACTTATCTACTCCTATCTCGCATTGTCCCAACATTTACAGTACAGATTTTTACCGCTCCTTCAAATGCATCACTGTGCCTGTGGATTCTTAGCACCCTCTGCCCATTAAAGGGCTGCCAGGGACTGAGGGCCATTTCTCTGTTGTCGGCGCTCATTCAAAGTTGGCATCCATTATTACGCCTCAGACGCTCTTCCTGACGGCAACCTCAGTTTCGGCTGAGGACCTAGGTGGATTGCCTACCATGGCTGACGAGCCCCACCTGCCCGGGTTTGTTATCGGAGTTGTCTCTCTCCTATCAGTTGAGAGAATGTACCCCTCTCCTCGTTGAGCAGTTATACGTATCAATATGTTTCTTGATACTCATAAATTCTTATTCACAATCATATTTGAATTTTTTTTGTCTATACATGTAATAAAAGCGTTCCGTGTGCAAAATAATGGCGTCCAGCCCGTGAGTACCAAGGAATGGACTTTTTCAAGCAATGGACACTTCAATTCCCCATTTAGTCCGTTAAATCGAGGGTCGAGTGTATTGTAAATAAGTTTGCAGATCAGCATAAAATGAGAGTTGAGAGCCAGAAGCAATGTAAAATAATGTTGAATTAGCAGGTTTTTTTTTTTTTTTTTTTTTTTTTTTTGCCATACAGAAAGTCTTCTCCCCAATGTGTGGGACGTTTTAAAAGCCCAAAGCAGTTTGTTCACACAGTCACTTAATACAACTTGCAGTTTACACATAAGGAGGTAAGGGAATTTGAGTACCTTGGCTGTGCCATGTGCAAGGATGGGAGCATGGAAAATGAGATAAGAGAAAGATTCCTACCAGGAAGACAAGTACTGGAATCTGTGGTAGCATGATGAGAGAAAGGAGTGTGAGTAAGGAAGCAAAGACGGCACTCACGGTCATAATAATAGATCCAACATATAACAAGTGACATATGCAAGTGAGACCTGGACGTGGAATAAATGCCAGAACTAAGATTCAAGCAGTGGAAATTAGCTTTCAGACGGGTGGACGTGATGTTAACCGAATGTTTGGTGAGAGTAAAGAGAATGTGTATGGAAGATTTGGTATGACAAGTAAGGGCGAGGGAGTGATCTGTGGCGTGGTGGAAATGGTGAAGCGCAGCACCTTGAGATGGTTTGGAGGATGGATGGAAGAGATAGCAGAAAGAGTATATAAGAGTAGAATAGATGCTGGAAGTGTGAGAGGATGACCTCCCTGTTAAATGGGATAGAGTGCTTGAGTATATGAATGAGAGAAGGGATTGGAAGATGTGAGAATGATGTGCATGAACAGGTACAAATGAAGCCTCTTTTGCCATAGAACAATAAAAAACAGGCATTAGTTTAGAATAGCCATTATGACAGCTAGTTATGTGGCAAACAATAATTTTTCTCTTTATTCTTTTCAGGTATATAAGAAGAGGGAGACATTCAGTGTCACTTTCAAAAATGCCGTACACTACCGTTTTGAAGTACAAAATTCAAGGTCAGTGTTCATTCATGCATCCCATTATTCTGTGATTTTGTGATGTTCGACATATATTTAAGCCGCATTTATCTGTACACCAGTGTTTTTACCCAATACAATGATGACCTTGGGTGGAGACAAGGGTCATGTCAGGCCACATTATTTCTCTTATCAATTTTTTTTTCATTGCCCCACAGCAAAGTCCATAAAGGAGTTGCACGAACATTGGTGGCTTTTGCTGTTTGTGCAACTCCTTTATGGGTGCATTTAAAAGTCCTCTATTTGCTTTTTCTTCAAAAAAATACTTATTTGCATTACAAATAAGTTCCTTGTCTGAACTGTGTAGCACACGATGGCAAGTTGCAGGGGAAGCTTTCATCTTGTGTGGTGGCCAGAGGGAAAATGACCTGTGAATTGACATGTTCATTCCTGACCGTCTGAAGTGCCCCGTCCTCGGTGTATTGACAACGCCGGACAGCAACATTGCCAAGTGTTGTGGTATTTATACAAAATCATAGTCATTATAAAATAGTAAATAGCTTGACATAATCATGAGACAGAGTGATGGGTGTTGGGCCTTATTTGGCAAAGCCGCGGGCGGGAGAATCCCCCAAAATGCCAACGCCCAAACGCTCATCAAATTCTGGAACGACTTTAGTAACATTCTCCTTCTCACTATTACTTCCTTTTGATTGTAAGTATCTTTTGTTTTTCTGCACTTGAAGGCTTCCCTCTTGGCTTTTGTGGTGGAAGCCACTAGCTGTTGAGGGGTTGTTGTTGTGGTGAGTTTCACAGAGAGGTCCTGTGAGGTCAGGTCTACCTTACTACCTACCTTTCTTCTTCCTTGTGTTCTTTTGAACAAAGACCTTCTGAGACTTGGGAGGTGGTGGAATGGTAGTGGAGGAGGATAAGGCAGAGAAGGTGGACATGTGAGCCTCTCATTACTAAACTCAATCTAGCGGCTCCAATTGCCTCCTAGCAGGTTCCATCTTTTGCTTCTGCAATTGACGCAGTTTACTGTGTTTGCCCATGATGCCGTTGTGTCCAAGAACATATAAGGAAGCAGAAGCTGCTATGTCTGCTGCTAGGACTGACGTACACCTGCTCTCTTCTGAAGCCCATAGGCTACTAGCAGGGCTTGGAAACGGTTTAAGGGAACGAAAACGAAAACCGAAACTAACTAAATTATGCTCGGAACAAAAACGGAAACGAAAACGTTATCATATTTACTGTTCCTGAGCAAAAACGCTATTTTGAAATACCTGTAACCTGTTAATAACGTTATTTTTTCGTTCCATGTCATATTTGGTCACTAATCCATTTTCACTTCCAGTAGCCAAATTATTTAAGTAAATGCATCTGTATTACATACACACATTAATTAAGTCTACTGTATTTGTTCACTTGGCAATTGACGATGTGGTTTTGTTCAAATAAGTAGTATCATATGCACCACTTTTAATTTAATTTGTGAAGATTAACTATTTTTTACCTTATATAATTATGAATTTATGTCTTCGTGATATGAATCACGTTCCCTTATTTTATTACACCTTCCAATCGTGCAATCGTTAAGCTATTATACTGCAGTTTGGTTTAAGAATATGCTTAACTTGAAAATCCAGTATTCGAAAAGGGATTATATATCGTGAGTATGTGCTTAAATTTTTAACTGTGTTCATAGCCTAATTTGGAGTACCACATGTAGTCATTGACTTCATTGATTAGGTTTATTTAATTAGTGGGCTGGTGATATTACGAATTATATAGTTTTTCCATATATAATATTAATAAATAATTAGTTATTCATGTCTTTACGACGACTGAGATTGCATACTCCTACACTACGCTTCCTGTATTGTATATGTAAATGTGTTGCCTTATTTAAGTCGTATAATAATATAGTTCTTACGACATCTAAGGGTTTGATTTTGTTGGATAATATGCACCATGAAATAAATGGCTTTATTACCATCTATAAAAATGTAGTCATGTATAGGCATTATTATTTTTTAGGGCTAATAGCATTATTCATTACATGGTTTGAGAATAACGTTCTAACCAGTTTTCATTTCGTTCTAACCGGTTCAGGAACGTTATGTTTGGAGGAGGAACGAAAAACGAAACGTTAATAATACTGTTTCTGATCGGAACGAACCGTTTGAGAAATTATTTCGTTTTCAAGCCCTGGCTACTAGTATTGGCTGGCACTGAGGGTCCAGGGCATGCCTCTCTTCCTAGGGGAGAATGTCTGCCAGAATAACTATCAAGAAAAATAATCCATCTTAAATATTTGCCTTGTTAGGTTGTGGAGGTTTGAATGACTATACAGTACTGTGATTTAACCATGTGCATGTGCGTAGATACACTTGTACCTTTAAAAGCTCATTAAAACAGCTCCATTGCTCAATTCAAGTACAAACTTCTCCAGGATATTGCTGAATGATCCTACTTATTTTCAACAATTGCACCTCAAAGGGCAATATTTTTTTCAATTTCATTGATATATTCACACGAGGGGGGGGGGGGGGGGGAGCTTAACTCATGACCTTAGTACATGTAGGTGTTTTCAAGGAGGATCTATAGTCTTATCCTGCTCATGATAATATACAAAAAATCTATTTATACATTAAACTGAATTTGAATCTGAGACTGAACCTTCAGCACAGTCACCCATTTTTAAAACTAGTTTTTCTTCTCTGGCATTTATGTAACTTGAAGGTGTGAGACGATTGAGTGTGAAGACGGGTGTGTGGTGATGCTGGGTCGTGATAGGCATGTTGGAGTAGAAGAAGTGGAGCTTGGATTTCTGGCAATGCCTGGAGTTGATCCAGGCCTCCTGCCACCTTCCTGGATACCCAACCACTACAGGCTGATAGTGTGGCAGCTTGCAGCTCTGGACAGGCGACTACTTAATTGGTAAGGCAGTGGATCTTGATATTTTAAATTTTTGAAATACAAACTATCATATACGTACAGTGGAAGACAAAGAAGTTGGCGGTGTCTTGCATCCGTCACGCTCCGTGACAAATATCGTTTAATTCCCTCCCGGTGCTTTCTATGGGGAATGATTGAAGAAAAAAAGTTGTCTGGGAACTCACTCACGGCCTTGACTTCCTGCTTGCAGTTTTTCAAATCATTAGTCATTAATGGGCAGTGACCAGGACATATTGCATCTTATCGTCACTCCCGGCTTGATTCCCCAAAACGTCACCAAAACATTTCGGGAAAGTGTTTTCGCTCAGTTGGATATGGGGCCTGAGCCACAGTTGACTGCAGACCAGATCACCCGTATTCACAGCTTATATAAGGTCGGTTTAGTTCAGAAGAAATTGTGAGGGAGACTGTGTTACTCAACTAAAGGTTGAGCGGTGGGTTAAAAAATCACGACTCGCCAACGGCTGAAAGTCTAACGCACTTTTCTCGTCCTGGACGCAAGAAAAAAGTTTCAAAGAAAACTTTGAATATTATCAAAAGACAGCTAGTGAAATCTACCAAAACAGCAGGATAATTTAAGTCAATAAACCCACAGTTACTGGGTACAGTGTGTGTAAGGAGCGTGTCTCGTTACATCCGTAAAGTCTCGCGATTTATTTACCCACCGCTCAACCTGTCGTTGAGTAACACAGTCTCCCTCACAATTTCTTTAGAACTGAAACCGATCTTATATAAGCTGTGAATACGGGTGATCTGGTCTGCAGTCAACTGTGGCTCAGGCCCCATATCCAACTGAGCGAAAACACTTTCCCGAAATGTTTTGGTGACGTTTTTGGGAATCAAGATTGACGACAATTGGACTGACGATAAGATGCAATATGTCCTGGTCACTGCCCATTAATGACTAATGATTTGAAAAACTGCAAGCAGGAAGTCAAGGCCGTGAGTGAGTTCCCAGACAACTTTTTTTTTTCAATCATTTCCCATAGGAAGCACCGGGAGGGAATTAAACTAAATTTGTCAAGGAGCGTGACGGATGCAAGACACCGCCAACTTCTTTGTCTTCCACTGTATACAGGGCCCAGGAGAGGGGGGGGAGCTGGTATCTCAGCAGCCGGGCTGCTGCCGGGCTGCATGATCCTCATAGGATCATGATGTGTGTAATAATAAAATTATTCATTTATTAGACAGCTACTAAGCAATCCAAAATTCTTAGATTTTTTTTTTTGCATGTCTTAATTAGAAAAGTTAGTTATTTAAGTTAGGTGAATTAAATAAGTTAAGTTTACAAGATAAGTTTAAAACAATAATGATTAGCAAAAATAAAAACAATGAGGTGTTCTTCAGTTTCAGAATATCCTATCCATGAAAAAATATGCCTTCAGATTGACTCGTGGCTAATTTAAAAAAAATTCTCGGGGGGGGGCTCACAGCGCCCCCCGAGAACCCCCCAGCTGAATTGGGTGGCTGCACTCGCCTGTGGATTGTTAGGGGCCAGAATAACTTACAGCACCAGGGTCCAATGGTGGCTCTACCTGGCCATATATATATACAGTAAAAGCCTTATAACTCGGCACTGTACAACTCGGAATTTGATATAACTCGGCATGGCAAAGACAAGGTTGCTGTTTTTTTTTTTTTTTTTTTTACACCTATGCCTATAGCGCGTGTAGGCAGTGAGCTCCATGGGTGGGATGGTAGGCCCTGGAGGCTCACTCGAGGGCTGGGATTGTTGGCCCTCGCCCGTTGGTGGCGCAGGTAGAATTCTTATAGTGACGTGACGCCTGTGATTAGAGGCTCATGCCGCCCCCTGTGTCCTCCCATGCACTCACAGTCGAAGGTAGAGTTAATGAACAGGGCATAGTGTTGCAGTAACTAAGTGCTCAAGTGATGTAAAATTAAGTTGTGCAGGTACAGTACTGTATACAATACAGTACAGTGTTGTGATTATAAAGTGATTCAAGTGATACCAGTGTTAAAATGCGACTGAGTCCCCCTAACATCTTCTACATGTTACAACAAGGCTCCCCTCTCCTTGGATTACATGCCTGCTGCTACCCGCTCATTGGTAAGTGTAGTTTTGATGCTTTTACAGTACTGTATTTATTTATTTTTAATTTTTTTTTTTAACCCATATCAGAGGAGGACATTGCATAACTCCTCGGCACATTGAATAACTCGGCTAGGGCCAGAGCCCCTATCGTGCCAAGTTATAAGGCTTTTACTGTAGTATATATATAACGTAAATGGATGTGTACAAGGCGACTCTTTGAGCCTGAGAAAATCTTTCCATAACTAGGGATTGACTTGTAAGGCAAGGATAAAATGCGAGCCCTTACCACTGAGTGGCAAACAAGTGGATCAGCACTACTAACAATCGCTGTACACCACTTACCGTAACTCCAGTCAGACAACTACAATATGCGCCACTTCCAGAGTAACAGTGACAACTGGAGATGACGTTTAGCAGCAGTTCCACCCACAGCTTATTTTCAACAGTTGATACACAGATTGTAAACAATGGCGAATGCAAATGGCGGAGGGCTCTGGTAACTGCAGTCCAGTCATAGGTACCACCGTGTTTTACTATAATATACAGTATGTAGCGGTACTATCAGTGGACTGACTATGATGTTTTTCAAGTGAAAACAAGAGGCGGACCTATAGTAAAGATTCATATCTTCATATAAGTGGTGTGGTGTTATATGTTTTTGCGACAGGTTACCGTATACCATACCGTAGCCTATCCACATTCAAGCTTTGGCCTACCGTATTTTTGGGGCCGACTTATACGGCAAGTATAGGCCTAACCTGTAATCTTGACCTAATAATCTTGGGGTCGACTTATACGCTGCCATTTACGGTGTATACAGACACGCCTTCGGTTTTCGAACATAATTCGTTCTCAAAAGTTGTTCTAAAACCGATTTGTCCTAAAACTGAAACAAATTTTTCCATAAGAAACAATATAAAATGGATTAATCCGTACCTGACCCCGAAAATATAAAGACTTTTTTTTCACCTTTTTAGCTGTATTTCATGCATAATGCGTGATGTGGGTTAAAATAGTGAATATTTGTGTTATGGGGTGGTCCCACGGCAAGAATGTTTCAGTCACTCACTGCCCAGCCAGTCACCTCATCATAACATCTTTAAATCACCCTTATTTAAGGTGACACACGGTGCTACATAGATTTAGATAATGACACCATTGACACGTGTATATAACATCTCACCATAATCACTAAGTTGTATAATAACAAGTAATAAGACGTTTAACCCTGCCCAACCTACCGTGGCGGAGGAGCGAGCGGCCTGCCCTGCCCGCCGCCTCTCTCAAAACCCGCCATCATACGCCTCACCTGTGCCTTCCTGAAGAAGACAGGTCAACTCCCATGCCTGTGATAGCACCTTAGGATACCACCAGTGATCATAGGATTCCTCAAAGGGTCCTCACTCTCCTACTAAATAATTACCAAGGAGATCTCCGCTGGCGGAGTAGCGGGTGGCGGCCGATTTCCTGCCCGCCGCTATCACAACACCCCGTTATCCGCTGTACCTGTGCCTTCCTGAAGAAGCCAGGTCAGCTCCCACGCCTGTGATAGCACCATTGGATTTCACCAGGGATCATAGGATTCCTCAAGGGGTCCTCGCACCCCTACTAAATATTACCAAAGAGATCTCCCTTGGTGTTGATATCCACCTCACAGGCTTCATGATGCTGCTGCTGCTGCCGCAACTGCGCTGCCAGACGTGGATGAGACTCTTGGTTGTATTTCATCTCTTTACTCATATATATGAATAATAGCCATTCAAATGCGATTATATGTCTACAGTCACCTAGAAAAAGTGCTTCGAAGGTAAGTGCTTCGTGGGTTCCCGCCCTGATGCAATGTTTATGGTCCATCTTGGTTCTGCCAGCTGCTCTTGCCGAGTAGCTTGTTCGGCAACCCAGTTATCGTACGGCAACCGGTGCAATTATGAGTTTGAAATTCTGTTCGTGAACCGATTTGTTCAAAAAGTGAGACGTTCAAAACCCGAGGTTTGACTGTATATATATATATATATATATATATATATATATATATATATATATATATATATATATATATATATATATATATATATATATATATATATATATATATATATATATATATATATATACACACAAACCTCGATTTCCCGGACCTCGATTTCCCGGATATCGGATTTGCCGGACAAAATCCGAGGTCCGGGGATATGTCTTTTTTTTTTTTTTTTTTTACGTGGAAATGCCTGGTCCTGTTCGTAAATTGACCAAGTTGTCCGGCGGTCCGAGCGTCTCCTGTCACCCCTCAAGTGTCCGCGCCTCCCGTCAGGTGGCAGCATGCTCAGCGGTCATATTGTTTACATTTGGGCACACAACATTCACGGTTCACCTGAACAGCCTCCGTCAGTCACCTGACTCCCACTGCCCCTGGTGCAAGAACATTTCTGAGACTTGAACACTTTCTGCTGCCTCCCGCCAGGTGGCAGCATGCTCAGCGGTCGTATTGTTTACATTTGGGCACACGACACTCACGGTTCACCTGCACAGCCTCTGTTAGTCCCCTGACCCCCACTGCCCCTGGTGGAGAAACGTCTCTTGAGACTATTGAACACTTTCTGCTGCCTCCCGCCAGGTGGCTGCATGCTCAGCGGACGTAAAAGTCCGCGGCGGGGTAGTTGATATTGTCGGTTGCCGGACAGTAAATACTAGAGTAGGATAAACGTCCGGGGGTGGGTAATGGCATCAGACTGTTTATTTTTTTTTATTTTTTTTTTTTTTTTTAAACTTGCGCTTCCCGGACTTTTGCGGTTCCCGGACCAGTGCTCCCCCCTATTAGTCCGGGAAATCGAGGTTTGTGTGATATATATATATATATATATATATATATATATATTTTATATATATATATATATATATATATATATATATATTATATATATATATATATATATATATATATATATATATATATAATACAGTACTTGTCAAAAGTATGCGGCGCCCTGCTCCGCCCCCGCACAACAAACAATACATAAGGAAATTTATAGAAATAATGTATTATAATTACCTTTTATTACTTGGTTGGGTGGCCTTTTCTCTTCTTCACGGCTTGGAGAAGTCGGGGTAGTGAAAGAGCTAGGTTTCTTAGGTGTTCAGGTGAGATGTTTGCCCAGGACTCACGGATGGCCTTTCGAGCTTGGGTATGGAGCTGACGTCTTTCCCCTGCAGATCCTTCTTGACCATGTGCCAGAGGTTCTCAATTGGGTTGAGGTCCGGGCTGTTACCTGGCCAATCCTTTATGAAGGGTACCATGCAGTCATCAAGCCACTGAGTGACAGATTTGGCAGTGTGAGCAGGAGCACCGTCCTGTTGAAACACACTGGCACGTGTGAGCTTGAAAGAATCTGACAAATGTTCACAAAGCAGCTCCAGGTAAACACCTTGATTCACTTTAAGGTTTTAAGGAAGCACAACAAGCTTGCCTAAACCTCTGCCAGAGAAACAACCCCACACCATAAGTGAATCTGGGTGTTTTACGGTGCTCTCCACATACCGTGAGTCGAGGGGGTCACTGCCTGGGCGATGGTACACTCGAGCTCCTCGGTTACATGTCACAGTAAATGTTGCCTCATTAGACCACAACACTGACAACCAGTCATCATCAGTCCAAGCAAGATATTTCTTGGTGAAGGTGACCCTGCGAGCTCTCTGCGCGCGTGTAAGAAGTGGCTTCTTCAGTGGCTTGTGGCTAGTATAACCCAACTCGTGCACTCGGCGAGATACGGTAAGCACAGACACTGCACCAAACTCTTCATGGTTGTTTGCCTTCAATACCCTTGCTGTAACGCGAGGGGTACTCTCCAACGAACGTTTTAGAACGTTCACAGACCTTTGAAAAATCTTCCTGGGACGACTAGGCCGAAGTTCATCTCATCATCCTCCCCCCCCCCCCCCCCCCTCTCTCTCTCTCTCTCTCTCTCTCTCTCTCTCTCTCTCTCTCTCTCTCTCTCTCTCTCTCTCTCTCTCTCTCTCTCTCTCTCTCTCTCTCTCTCTCTCTCTCTCTCTCTCTCTCTCTCTCTCTCTCTCTCTCTCTCTCTCTCTCTCTCTCTCAAACTTTGCCAATGCCTCATAAAGGACTTAATATATATGTAACATAACATAGTCTATTGTATATGTATATCTAAATGTAATTAACAATGTTACTATCTAACTTCATTAATCATGGCAATCCTTCCCATGCAACCTGCATGGGGGGTGCGCCCTTTGTCTATTTTGTACCCTTAATTATATATGTATTATGTATAATGTGTACATTATTCACAATAAACGTTTTGATCTGATGATCTGTGAAGCACCTCTTGTGGCCTTCCCTGCCCTCCCCCACTCCAACACGATGCCACTTAGCCTTTTACAGTATGCTTATTTCAGCCCTGCTGTTTTCATGTACTGCTTGATTAGTAAATAACATGTCCATTAATACCAGTTGTGTTGTTATAAGATAATGTAATATTCCATTACGAGCAAAAGATAATGATTAAATAATTCATTATTTCACCGAGGGGCAACCGCACGTACACATTGCATACCTCCATTCGTCGCATCCGCTGTGACAAAATACCGGCCGCCGTGATTTTTCTCACTTCATCTCATGTCTAAGGGAAGTCTCAAAAAGCATATGTGTATAGAACATTTTCTACTTAGAATTACACGTTCTTTCTCCTGTATCAATATTTGCAGAAACTCGTGTTACACCCTGTATAATGGGAATCAATGGGAAAATAGGATTAGTTTTAAGTATTTTTGCTTAATGTATGATTTTTCAGGAATGTAACTCATGCTTTAAACAGGGCATAGTTGTATAGACCATCTGTTTTTAGGAAGGAAAGAGAGTTGTATTTACTCACACCTTATTTTTCTTCTTCTTGTGGCCCGCATCACTTTTGGTTTACCCTCTGGATACTTTTATGAGGGGATGGGTTAGGCTTGGAGGATGAACATGGGTTAGGCTTTGGCTGGGGTAGATTAGGCTAAGTTAGGAGGTAAAAATGTAGTTTGGTTAGCAGGTTAGAACTGGTGGTTAGGTTAGGAAGGTAAAACAAAAAGCTTTACTATCACACTCATCCCTTGTTTAACATGTGAGTTATGTTCCTGGAAAATCTTGTGAAAATGTGATTATCGAAAAATAATTTTAACGAATCCTATTTTCCTATTGATTCCCTGAAATTCAAGAACAATTTTCTGTGACACTTATAATATTTTCTGCATTAAACAAATTTAGATAAAAAAATTGCATAATTGAATTTTGTAAAGTGAGGTTGTATTAAACAAGGAATCGGTGGTGTGGACATTTATGTCACATACATATATTTAATTTGAGGTCTTACCTATACAAATACCATCGTCTATCTCATCCCGACACAATACCCCAGCTAGTCAACTAACTAGGATACTTATCGGTGGATAGTAGGGTTGAATTACGTAGGCTTGATTAATACTGCCTGTCTTGTAATCCGAAGTGGTCAACGTGATCGAGGCCGCCCGTTAAGGGCGGAGGCAGAGGCGTTAGATGTTATCGAGGCGTCAATCGGTTGTCACACCAGTAACTTGACGACGCGGCGAGATGTTATCACTGTGTTGTATTTTAACACGTCCTATTGATTTAACACTTATACAGTAAAAGCCTGATAACTCGGCACAATAGGGGCTCTGGCCCTTGCCGAGTTATTCAATGTGCCGAGTTATGCAATGTCCTCCTCTGATATGGGGGGGGAAAAAAAAAAAAAAAAAAAAAAAAAAAAATAATAATAATAATAATAATAATAATACAGTACTGTAAAAGCATAAAAACTACACTTACCAATGAACGGGTAGCAGCAGGCATGTAATCCAAGGAGAGGGGAGCCTTGTTGTAACATCTAGAAGATGTTAGGGAGACTCAGTCGCATTTTAACACTGGTATCACTTTAATTACTTTATAATCACAACTCTGTACTGTATTGTATACAGTACTGTACAACTTAATTTTACATCACTTGAGCACTTAGTTACTGCAACACTATGCCCTGTCCATTAACTCTACCTTCGACTGTGAGTGCATGGAGGACACAGGGGGCGGCATGAGCCTCTAATCACAGGCGTCACTATAAGAATCCTGCCTGCGCCACCACGGGCTACGGAACCATCACAGCCCTCGAGTGAGCCTCCAGGGCCTACCATCCCACCCCTGGAGCTCACTGCCTACACGCGCTATAGGCATACGTGTAAAAAAGAAAAGAAAAGAAAAGAAAAAAAAAAAAAAAAAAAAAGCCTTGTCTTTGCCATGCCCAGTTATATCAAATTCCGAGTTATACAGTGCCGAGTTATAAGGCTTTTACTGTATGTACAAAATGAACGTATGTACAAATCTCTTCATTATAATCAGAGAAGAGATGTTAATCCCGTGAGGGCTGGAATGATACTGACATCTATGCCAGCGGCGGCGACCGGCCGCACAAATCCTACCTACACGTGTCTAATCGTCGGTGGCGGCGAGGCACCCCTACCAATACCTGCCACGTATACACGCAGGGATAGGAGCAATATTATAAAGACGACCAATAGCCAGTCGCTCCAAATTAAGGTGCAAATATAAGGTGCAAATGCTTAATAACCACTGGGAATGTTCAATTATCCTATCCCAGTACTTATCATTTACTTAAATTACCTTAATTAATACCCATTACCATTATAATTATATATATACATCCCTACGCACCCCCTATGACGAGCGGACAATACCTCTCTCACAAGGGGGGGAGGGGGAAACAAACCACCACTCTACCAATTATTAAGAGGGTGGTTGGTGGATAATTTCCCCAGGTGTATTAAGAAGTATTTAGGTTGTTTTATGGTGACTCATCTAAAACATCAAAATACACCATACTATTACAGTTTTGACCACTAGATGCATTATAGTGTTGAAGTAAAAATAAACTTCGGGGCTGAATGTGGGGTGTCCAATTGTTTGTTTACATACAGCCTCCCAGTGTGGCCGCGGGAAGCTTAATTTTTAGGGAGATTTTGAGCTTTGGCAGGGCGTTTGTATTATTCGTGGTTTTAGCGTTATTTGAGGGGGGAGTAGTAGGGCTCAGGACGTAATTCCTGTGAATTTCCGGACCATTGTATCAACAAAAACCATTGTGGTGAGGCAGTGTGGTTTCAGCACCACATGGCAGCCACAAGAAAACTAGGCGAGTAGCTCAATTAGGGCCTGATGGGAGTTTGGTGGCTAGATTTCAATTAACTCACAACTTTTTATGAAAAGTTTGATAGCAAGAGGTGAAAGAGGTATAAAGTAAGGTAAGAGGTTAGATAATAGAGTTTTCCTTGTATACGTACTTTGATGGATTTTGCTGAGATGTATAACATACTTTTGAAATGGAGATTCTTAGTTAATAGTTATTATCTATTGATTGCCCATCAGCCAGGTGCTGACATTGGAGAATGTGGTTGGCCGACTCAAGTATCGCTATGATCGAGAAATTGACCGAGCTCAGCGCTCCATATTGAGGAAAATCACCGAGCAAGATGATGTTCCACAGAAGACCATGGTGCTCTGTGTGGCAAGTGTGAAGGTAAGACTAGAATACTGGTACAGGCATGTGAAATATATACTGGTATACATATGAAATATATATATATACAAGCCGCCCTCCGGGCGGCCTTTTTGGCTAGCTCCTGCGGAGGGCTATTGGTGGCCTTGGCACACTGTTTGGTGGCCTCGCCACCAAACACAGACTCTCCAGATAGACCCATTACCCACCACCTCGGCCCACCAAACACAGACTCTCCAGATAGCCCCTTCTAACTTTCCTGAAATCATGGATGTAGAAATGTATGTATTAACGCCAACCCATTCACATCATAGCCCCTTCTAACTTTCCTGAAAGCAAAGCCGCCCTCCGGGCTGACTTTTTGGCTAGCTCCTGCTGGAGGGCCTATGGGGCCTTCGGCCCTACCAAGCACAGACTCTCCAGATAGACCCATTACCCACCACTTCGGCCCACCAAACAGACTCTCCAGATAGCCCCTTCTAACTTTCCTGAAATGTATGTATTCCCCCCACCCATTCACTCACCCATTACCCATCACCCCCCACCCATTCACTCACCCATTACCCATCACCACACACCCATTCACTCACCCATTACCCATGACCACACACCCATTCACTCACCCATTACCCATCACCCCCCACCTATTCCCTCACCCATCACCCATCACCCCCCACCCATTCACTCACCCATCACCCCACACCCATTACCCATCACCCCACCCATTCACTCACCTATTACCCATCACCCTACATCAAGGTTTCCTCAATTCTCGCAACCCACTTTTTTTTCTTCATAGTTCTCCCTAATAGGCTGCTAAAAAAAAAAAGAAAAAAAAAAGTGATCGAATCATCTTATAAGTGGGCTTAAAACCTTCCCCTGGTCAACCTGATTCCAAAACTGTGACATATGATGGGATTCCGCCACAGGGGGCGGCACCTATCGCGGGCAGACAGACAGACAGACAGACAGACAGACAGACAGACAGACAGACAGACAGACAGACAGACAGACAGACAGACAGACAGACAGACAGACAGACAGACACACACACACACACACACACACACACACACACACACATTTCGCTATATTATTATATATATATATATATATATATTATATATTATATATATATTATATATATATATATATATATATATATATATATATATATATATATATATATATATAATAATATAAGCGAAAGTGTGTCTGTCTGTCTGTGTGTGTATGTGGTATAGGTTTCCGCCCCCCGTGGCGCAAACACCTCATATGGCACATTTTTGGAATCAGGTTGATCAGGGGAAGGTCATAAGCCCGTTTATGAGATGATCCGATCACTTTTTTTTTTCTTTTTTTTTTAGCAGCCTATTAGCGAGAATTGTGAAAACAAAAGTGGGTTGCGAGAATTGAGGAAGCCTTGATGTAGGGTGATGGGTAATGGGTGAGTGAATGGGTGGGGTGATGGGTAATGGTGGGGGGTGATGGTGAGTGAATGGGTGGGGGGTGATGGGTGATGGGTGAGGGAATAGGTGGGGGTGATGGGTAATGGGTGAGTGAATGGGTGTGGGGTGATGGTAATGGGTGAGTGAATGGGTGGGGGGTGATGGGTAAGGGGTGAGTGAAGGGGTTGGGGGGTGAGGGGTAATGGGTGAGTGAATGGGTGGGGGGTGATGGGTAATGGGTGAGTGAATGGGTGGGGGGAATACATACTTTCTACATCCATGATTTCAGGAAAGTTAGAAGGGGGCTATCGGGAGAGTCCATTTTTGGTGGGCCGAAGGCCCACCAAACACAGGTGGTGGGCCGAAGGCCCACCCAAAAGCCCTCCGCAGGAGCTAGCCAAAAGTCCGCCCGGAGGGCGGCTTTGCGGCTAGTATATATATATATATATATATATATTTTAAAAGTATATTTTTATATATATATATATATATATAATATATATATATATATATAAATTATATATATATATTATATTATATATATATATATATATATATAATATATATATATATATATATATATATATATATATATATATATATATACTAGCCGCAAAGCCCCCTCCGGGCGGGCTTTTTTGGCTAGCTCCTGCGGAGGGCTATTGGTGGGGCCCTTTGGCCCACCACCTGTGTTTTGGTGGCCTTCGGCCCACCAAAACCCCCCCGCTATATATATAGATATATATATATATATATATATATATATATATATATATTTTATATATATTATATATATATAAATTTTAAAAATATAAAAATACAGTCAAACCTCGATATAAACGGATTAAAGGGGGGGAAAGGATTTGGGCTGATAAAACCGATTGTCCGTTAAGCGAGGGTATTTTCCCAAGGGTGGAAAAACCCTGAAAAAAAAAAGTTTAAATAAATGAGAAATATCCCAAACACAACCAGACCATGTAGCCATGTTGGGAGGTAAACAGTGACTAGCGCTACATCAGGGATTTGGCAACCACTCGCCCCAACGACTGTTCGGGACTGGTATTAGGAAGAGGTAGTAAGTATCCAGGCTCGCTCATTACTGCTTGGTATGCTATGAAATTTCATTATTCTAGTTGAACGTAGACATATAATCACATTTGAATTGCTATTATTCATACATATGAGTAAAGATCTGAAAATACTTTCAAGGCGCTCATCCACGCCTGGCAGCGCCGCCGCGGCAGCAGCAGCAGCACCATGAGACATTATAATCACCCCAAAATAGATAAAAAGGAAGAAAAAGTCTCCCGTAAAGTGATGGGTTATCCCTAAAATGTTGATGCTTTCTCTCACCGTCTGCTAGCCCAAGCTCAAGCTCTAGTGAAAGGTAAACAAACCGAGCCAGATTCAGCCGTGGCTTCCAAAGGTATTGCTTATTATCATGACTAATGCTCATTATTATATATACTATATGGTTGTGAAGTGCAGTTCTATACACGTGTCACTATTTAGGTCAGTGTAGCACTGCGTGTCACCTTAGATAAGGGTGATTTAGGGTGTTGAGGTGACAGGGAGACGTAGCAGCGGCCACGCCATAACATTAATAGTCACTATATTAAACAATACACACCTTCTACCACTAAATCACTAGCAACACAGGCTCCTTCCTTATATATCTTAATATGTGATACATCAAAACTCCTTAAAACCCAAGCATTCCGAAATAAAATGAGAAAATAATACAATTATGTTGAGTTGACAATTCGAGCGGCGATAAGCGGTCTGATATAAAAAAAAAAAAAAAAAAAATTGTCACGCAAATGGAGTCCGTTACATACGAAGTCCGTTACATCGAGGTCCGTTATATCGAGGTTTGACTATATATATATATATATATATATATATATATATATATATATATATATATATATATATATATATATATATATATATATATATATATATATATATATATATATATAGTTGATTTTCTTATTTGATACATCATGATGTTTCAGGGTGACAGAGACACTCGTCATACTTGGGGTTGTTTATGCGCAACGTTTCGCCAAGGCATTTGGGCATCATCAGGCTAAAAATAGTTAAAAATTTAATATATTGTAATGCTAAAAAGCGAACATCTAAAAAATTAATTCTAAGAAACAATAAAATATTCCTATATTATCTAAAATTACTAACTAATAAATAAAATATAATTTGTACTTAACGGACCTTGGTGTGTATGCTGTCTGAGTTGGTAGAGGACTGAATGAATACTAGTTTTGTGGGTGACATTTCAGCTTGTGTGGGGCGATCGAACCGAGAGTCGGGCAATCGAAACAGTGGTAGTCATTTGAGTATATGTAGTTGGTGTGAAATGACTTGGTTATTAAGATCAGGGGACAAATGCTTGATGTGTATAGCTTCTAATAATTTAGTGTCACTAGGGTAGTGTGCCTTGGATAGGATACTAAAGTCATTCATAGAAAAAGGGTGATCTAAATCATGTGAGTGTGAGCGGATTGCAGATTGCGAAGGTGAAGAAATGGGTCGACCAGTACGTGCAGAAACACCTTTATGCTCAGAAAGCCTAAGGGTTAGATTCCTTGTCGTCTCGCCGACGTATCTAGCGTTACAACTAGAACATTTGAATTCGTAAATTATGTTAGAAATAAGGGCTTTAGGTATAGTCTTTATATTTGAAATGAGTTCTTAGGGTAAAAGAATTAGTAAAAATAAATTTAAATTTTGAGTTAGGAAGATGTGACTTAAGTAGATCATTGAGTTTTTTTCCGAATGGTGTAACTGAGATGGCCATAAAATGGGAGTTTAACATAGTGTGTGTCTAATATGGGTTCGGGTTCGTTCGACTCTGGGTTGAACTTTTTATCTAAGAACTTTGAGATGATTGTTTCAATTAATTTGAGGGGGTAGCCATTGTTTTGGAAAAAATTAGTAAGGAATTTGATCTCATTATCAAAGGAAAACCAATTAGATGAGAAACTATAGCATCTGTGTAGTAGGGTCTTAATAGTATTGATTTTAAAAAGGTTAGGGATAAATGAAGCATATTGAGTTCCTAAGCCAGTGAAAGTAGGTTTTCTATAGACTGAGGTGGTAAGGTAATTATTTTTACGAGTAACTAGGATATCTAAAAATGGTAGTGATGATTGTTTTTCAATTTCATATGTCAATTTCATATGTCCAAACTGATGGTGTTTCCATGGGATCGTGCCTGGGTCCTTCATTTGCTAATGCTTTTTTATGTCACCATGAGGACATGTGGCTGTCTAACTGTCCTAAACTTTTTAAACCTTTTTATTATAAACGATATGTAGACGACACTTTTTTACTTTTTAAAAATACCGAGCACATTCCCTTATTTCTGAAGTACCTTAATTCTCAGCACCCAAATATTAAGTTCACATATGAAATTGAAAACAATCATCAAATACCATTTTTAGATATCCTAGTTACTCGTAAAAATAATTACCTTACCACCTCAGTCTATAGAAAACCTACTTTCACTGGCTTAGGAACTCAATATGCTTCATTTATCCCTAACCTTTTTAAAATCAATACTATTAAGACCCTACTACACAGATGCTATAGTTTCTCATCTAATTGGTTTTCCTTTGATAATGAGATCAAATTCCTTACTAATTTTTTCCAAAACAATGGCTACCCCCTCAAATTAATTGAAACAATCATCTCAAAGTTCTTAGATAAAAAGTTCAACCCAGAGTCGAACGAACCCGAACCCATATTAGACACACACTATGTTAAACTCCCATTTTATGGCCATCTCAGTTACACCATTCGGAAAAAACTCAATGATCTACTTAAGTCACATCTTCCTAACTCAAAATTTAAATTTATTTTTACTAATTCTTTTACCCTAAGAACTCATTTCAAATATAAAGACTCTATACCTAAAGCCCTTATTTCTAACATAATTTACGAATTCAAATGTTCTAGTTGTAACGCTAGATACGTCGGCGAGACGACAAGGAATCTAACCCTTAGGCTTTCTGAGCATAAAGGTGTTTCTGCACGTACTGGTCGACCCATTTCTTCACCTTCGCAATCTGCAATCCGCTCACACTCACATGATTTAGATCACCCTTTTTCTATGAATGACTTTAGTATCCTATCCAAGGCACACTACCCTAGTGACACTAAATTATTAGAAGCTATACACATCAAGCATTTGTCCCCTGATCTTAATAACCAAGTCATTTCACACCAACTACATATACTCAAATGACTACCACTGTTTCGATTGCCCGACTCTCGGTTCGATCGCCCCACACAAGCTGAAATGTCACCCACAAAACTAGTATTCATTCAGTCCTCTACCAACTCCGACAGCATACACACCAAGGTCCGTTAAGTACAAATTATATTTTATTTATTAGTTAGTAATTTTAGATAATATAGGAATATTTTATTGTTTCTTAGAATTAATTTTTTAGATGTTCGCTTTTTAGCATTACAATATATTAAATTTTTAACTATTTTTAGCCTGATGATGCCAAGTGCCTTGGCGAAACGTTGCGCATAAACAACCCCAAGTATGACGAGTGTCTCTGTCACCCTGAAACATCATGATATATATATATATTATATATATATATATATATAATATATATATATATATATATAATATATATATATATATATATATATATACATGTATATATATATACAGGGAGGTCCCGAAGATACAAGCAGTTAGGTTCCACCTGGCATACTCGTAAAGTAAAATCTCGTATAACGAAACACATAACTAATGGTAAAATATAGGTTTGGTTTAAGGACCCCATCAATTAAAAGAAAAAAAAAGACATGTTTTTCAAGCTAAAATAAACTATAGCAAACACAACAAACTCTCAAATATAGGGCTCTATATACCACACCACCGCACCACCACACCACCACACAAAACACAGTGAATTAAGAGTGTGACAGCACAGTAGGACAGAGCACAAATAAGTCGCAATAAGCACATTAAGTAAATTAGCAAATCACTAAAATTGACTCACAAGGCACAATACATACAAGCAACAAAGACGTTGTATGTACTCTTGGGGACGCCGCGTGATACACTAGACTCGAGAGGGTACGGTAGGTAAGGGACAAGGGAGGGGTGCGCAGACCTCTTCCAATGCCCACAAACTCGTCTCTGCTCATCTGAATCGTTGTAGATTGTCCAGGGTTGTGAATTTTTGTAGGCCACATTGTCGTACCGAGCCACCAGAATGATCATATTTTTGTCCAAGCGAGCGAAGCGAACTTGGACACCTATTTCAGCCGAAATCAGGTGTCATATAGGCTTGAAAAATGTTTCCACAAATGTGGGCAAGAAAGATACAGATGCAAAGGAAGAAATTTGGCACAGAAAGTTATATTTGTCTTTTAACTCATTGTCCAAGCGAGCGAAGCGAGCTTTTAGCATTTATGCTAAAATTCGTAATATATTGTGCCTGGCGACATTAGTGCAGTGGCAAAAGTAGTGCATTAGTGCAGTGGAAATAAAATGTGTTTGTAGCCTTCACAACAACAGTGTCTTTTAGCGTCGCCGAGAGGCAGGCCGCTTGTGTTAGGCCTCATATAACCACTATAACTCGTGTTTCTAATGCCGTTATAAGTGTTATTTAGGGTTAGCGTGGTGTTATATACGTGGTAGGGTGTGTGTGAGGTGTTAAATATGCCATTTCAGCCGTGGGTACAGAGAGGAGGAAGAATAACAATTATGAAATACCACCACCACACCACCACCACCACCATCAGATTGATTATCATACAACCTTAGGTAAAATCATATAGTCAGTAAATGACTTTATAATTTTAGTAAATAACTTGTAATTTACTTTAGTAAATAACTTGGTAATTTTACTCACCCCAGTTTGAATGTCGTAGCATTGGATTTTCGATCTCGTATATTGAAAATAGACCCTAATTTACACATCTCGTATCATCGGATTCTCGTATATCGAATGCTCGTATAACGGGACCTTCCTGTATATACAGGAAGGTCCCGTTATACGAGCATTCGATATACGAGAATCCGATGATACGAGATGTGTAAATTAGGGTCTATTTTCAATATACGAGATCGAAAATCCAATGCTACGACATTCAAACTGGGGTGAGTAAAATTACCAGTTTTTTTACTAAAGTAAATTACAAGTTATTTACTAAATTATAAAGTCATTTACTGACTATATGATTTTACCTAAGGTTGTACGATAATTATCAATCTGATGGTGGTGGTGGTGGTGGTATTTCATAATTGTTATTCTTCCTCCTCTCTGTACCCACGGCTGAAATGGCATATTTAACACCTCACACACACCCTACCACGTATATAACACCACGCTAACCCTAAATAAACTGCTGAAAATATCTCCAACAATTTTTCTTCTTCATCTTTCCCTTTTATGCTTCACCAAGGTGGCTCCACAGCTGTCTCACCTATTTCCAAAGCTGAACTCTTCGCTCAAACCTTTGCTCATAATTCCTCTCTGGATGATGAAAGGCTTGTACCTTCTTCTTTTCCACCCTCTGACTATATTATGCTTGTTTTTAAAATTCTTCTTAATGATGTTTTTTATGCCCTCTCTGGACTTGATCCTTGGAAGGCTTATGGTTGTGACAGAATCCCTTCTATTGTTCTCAAAAACTCTGCTTTTGAGCTTGCACGCTGCCAGGTCAATCTTTTCTGTCTGTCTAAATACTTCCACTTTCCTTCTTGCTGGAAGTTTGCTCACATTTAGCCTGTTCCTAAGAAGGGGGACCATTCTGATCCTTCAAACTACCGTCCTATAGCTTTGACTTCCTGCCTTTCTAAAGCTTTTGAATCTATTCATAATAAGAAGATTCTTAAGCATCTATCTGCTCACAATCTTCCGTCTGATCGTCAGTACGGCATCAGTAAAGGGCGATCTACTGGCAATCTTCTAACTCTTCTGACTGAAACTTGGTCATCCTCTTTTAGGGGTTTTGGTGAAACTTTTTCTGTTGCCTTTGGCATAACAAAAGCTTTTGATAGAGTCTGGCACAAATGTTTAATATCTAAACTACCCTCTTTCAGTTTCTATCCTACTCTCTGCACCTTCATCTCAAGTTTCCTTTCTAATCGTTCTACATATTGCAGATGTTGTAGATGGTCATTGTTCTTATCCTAAGTCTATCAATAGTGGTGTTCCTCAATGTCCTGTCCACTCCTACGCTGATGATTCTACCCTGCATTTTTCAACGTCATTCACTAGACGTCCAACTCTACAAGAATTATATGATTCATGGAGGAATTCCACAATGTGTCTAACTTCTGATCTTTCATTTCTGAATGTGGCAAAGAAAACCTTGTTTGGTTCAATGCCTCAAAACCCAATTTTTTTACCTTTCTACTCGACATACCTCTCAGACAACTACCCTCTCTTTTTTAGTGACGCTCAATTGTCTCCTACAATGAACATTCGTGGCCTATCCTTTATTAAGAATCTGAACTGGAAATTTCACGTCTCATCTCTTGCTAAATCAGCTTCTAAGAAGTTAGGTGCCTTGTGGCATTTTCGTCCATTTTTGTTTCCCTCCCAGATGCTTACTCTGTACAGGGGCCGTATCCACCCATGTATGGAGTATGTCTCTCATGTTTAGGGGGATCCACTTAGTTCTCCTAAACAGGATGGTGTCAAAAGCTTTTTGTCTCATCAACTCCTCTCCTCTAACTGACTGTCTTCAATCTCTAAATCACCATGACACTATTGCTTCTCTTGCTATCTTCTACCATTATTTTTATGGCCACTGCTCTTCTGAACCTGCTAACTGCTTGCCTCCCCTACTTCCACGGCCTCGCTGCACAAGACTTTCTACTCATTCTCATCCCTTTTCTGTCCATCTTCCTAATGCAAGTCCCACTATCTTCACTCTTTCATCCTTTTCACTTGTAAACTCTGGAACTCTCTTCCTGTTTCTATTTTTCTATTTTCCTACGACTTAAATATTTTTCAAGAGAGGAGTGTGAAGGTACTTCCTGAACTACATTGATTTCCCCCTTTTCTGGAAGTGTCCATTTTTCTGTATAGGGTCTGGCAGCATGTGATCATTAGGTGCATAGACAGGTGCAAACGGCAACTTCTGTTATAGACACCTCCTCTATGGTGCTCCAAGGAACAGGCATCTATGAAGACAAGATTAATGTTTTTTAGTGGTGATTTTGTAGAATTCTCATGGAATATGAAGTATCAATAACTTGCCATCAACCCCATTGTCTGCATTGGGCATTACACAACCTCTCCTTACACACAGGAACCCACATTACCAACCTACACAGGAACCCACATTACCAACCTACACAGGAACCCACATTACCAACCTACACAGGAACCCACATTACCAACCTACACAGGAACCCACATTACCAACCTACACAGGAACTACCACGTGTAGGTCTTACGGCCTCTTGTAGCTTCCTTGTTTTCTTAGGTTCTCCTTGTTATCTCCTCTTCCCTTTCTCTTCCCACATCTTAGAATGTTTAATGTATTTTAATATATTAATATTAATAATGATTTAAAAAATAATCAATTAACCTTTTCACTCCTAAACTATCTTGTGGATAAGTTTTGCAGTGAAATTTGTATACTTATATATAATGAAGTTATTGAACATTTGCTGAAATTTTCTTAGAAACAGGTAGTTGGCAGGCGCTTTCTCTACGACACTTAAAGTCCCTGAAAGTTTGCTTATTTTGCCATAAAAAAAAACCTGAATTCACATGATGTAAGCCATCCCTTATATAGCAACTCCAGATCAGAGCTAGGCTTACACAGATCCAACCGTGGTGTAGAGAGCTACAGTAGTTTATAGATTAGCAGAGGAGGAATATGCTTGTCACTTCTGCAACCCTCCTACTCACTGTATGATTATGGATGCCTGATCTTCAGGAGTTTCTTTAATTTACTCTCATAATTTTGTTCTCAATGTTTTACGGAATGCTTTGATGTGTTTTTATGTTCGCACCAATCAAATAATTTCGTGGCATAACATTTTATTCAACCTCAAACACACCATTGTATATCAGGTATGTTAAGTAAAAATACATTCTTCTAGTACTGAATTGATATGCTGTATAATCAATAGGAAAATCTTAATATTTGGTTCAGTATTTTAGCCCCAGATTTAAATAAAGAGCAAAGAAAAGTGTCAGATCGGAGTTATGTGACACTGATGAGGTTAGCCGAAGGTATGAAGGATGGAATGGGATGGTTTGACAGTGCCTACTATATTTCTAGTGCCTACTTCAGATGGAGACTGGAGGGGGGGGGGGGGTTTCTTTCTTTCTTTCTTTCTTTCTTTCTTTCTTTACAATGTTTACACACCATTGCATGTTTTTCTTAAAAATACATCCATCATACCTGTAAAGAGCAAGCTGTAACTGGTCTCTGGTGTTGGTGATGCATTTAGGACAAGAGTTAGAGATGGCACAGTGGTGGGTCATTGATAACTTACATCATCATTGTACCACAGCCCATGCAAACACCTCCAAAGAATGTTGTACAGCTGTAATAGTGGTTATCTAACTGTCTACTCACCATTAATGTTATGAAATTACTGTTGATGTTTTGACAGTT
The DNA here is from genome assembly GCA_016584305.1 of Chionoecetes opilio. NCBI lineage: Eukaryota > Metazoa > Arthropoda > Malacostraca > Decapoda > Majidae > Chionoecetes > Chionoecetes opilio. The sequence continues at coordinate 1,019,739 of JACEEZ010017506.1, read as the reverse complement.
GAGCAAAGAGCTTGATACAAGAGAGGATGTCAAGTCCCGTGCTACGGACACCAGGCTGCTGCCTTTGTTGGAGCTGACAGATGGCTGGTACAGCATAGGTGAGCACTGCTGCTGAGTCATGGCATGGGGGTGGTCACAGTCATGCAGAGCCGGCCCAAGCCTTTATGGGGCCTTAAACAGAATTTCATTTTGGGATCCCCCCCCCCCCTCCCACTGCTAATACTATTGACAATGATCAATGCCTTATCATTCACATACTGCAAATCTTACACATCCTCTATCAATTTTATTACTTTTATCTGTGTTGGCTATTTCACAAAAAATAAAATTCAAACTCGTATGCAGTGGAACATTTCAAGCGCTCTTGGGGGCCCCTTGATGGCCATGGGGGCCACAAGCTGCCGCTTAGGTGGCTTGTGCCTTGGGCCAGTTCTGCAGTCATGGGGTGCCTGTTGTAGGTGGAGGATTGCATCAGGATTGTTGTCATTATCATTAACCATCTCAAGTTTCAAAATTGACAAATTAATGCAACCTATTAATAGATATCTATAATCAAAATGTTAAATGAAAAATGTACAGTGCATAGAAATCTTTCCCCACACACTGTGAAAGCATGAAGATGTATTGTTTAGAAATTTTGACACCACAAATATTGATTTTGATTTTTGTTTCACCATCCTTTGTAGTCTGTTGTATATAACTTAAAATATTTGCTTTTTTTTTTATCTGCAAACACCATGACAAACATGGTAAACATCACCATCTCTGCTCAACATTATCCACATGCTGGCTCATTACTGCCCTCTGTAGCTTCTTACCACAATGCAGAAAAGCCACTTTGCTTATGACTATAATTATGTATATGGTAAGATGCGGAATCTTATTTTTAATATGATGTACTACCTTTCAACCCATTTGGCAATTTTTTTTGCTAAGCTGGCACACAGACCATGTAGCCTTCCCTACCGTAGATAACACTAAAGTCACCACGACAACATTTTTTTCGATGTACAGACGTCTGGTGGCGTTAATACTTACATTTCTACATCCATGATTTCAGGAAAGTTAGAAGGGGCTATCTGGAGAGTCTGTGTCATTTTGTGTCTTCATCTGTGTCATAGCATGGCTATAAATGAAAAAAATTACAAAAATATCGCCAGAGTGGCGACCAACAATAAGGTCGCCAGCTAATGTTTATGTTCTGAGTGTCCTCCCGCCGTCATCGTCACGCGAAAAAAAAACGAGTAGGAAAATTTGAAACCGTATATACATGCAGATACAAAGCATAAAACAACGCTGAAACAGGGTAGATTATACAGTCATGATATAAGCTACTGTGTATCATCTTCAGTGGCACAAAAAAATCAGTAGTGATGCTATAATTCGTAATATTTGGCAACTGGCGACATTATTGCAGCTGGCGACTAAAGTGTTATCTATGGTAGAAGTCTTAGTAGTTCTAGGGTTAAGAGCTGTGGAAAGTGTCTTTAGGGAAAGTAAGTCATGTGTGAGGGTGGTTTGAGAAGAAGGTGAATGCACTACTTCCCAATGAAAATCGGCCTGAGATAAGGATATGCCATGTCTCCATAGTTATTTAACATCTACGTGAATGGAGTGGCGGATGTGAAAGCCAGAGGGAAGCAAAAAGGGACTAGACTGGCTTATAGAGATTAGAGATGAGAGACAGTGGGAAGTGAATCAATTATAGGTTGCAGATGATACACCACACGTTGCAGATAGCCGAGAGAAAGTGCAAAGTCTAGGTTACAGAATTTGATGGGTGTGTAACAGAAGAAAGCTGAAAGTGAATATGACTTTGAGCAAAGTGATGAGATGCATTAGGGAAGGAGGTACAGGTGGTGCTGATATAGTGCTGAATGGTGAGAGGCTAGAGCAGGTGGAACAGTTCCTATATCTAGGAGTATATATCTGTTATGAAATTGCTTGGAGTGACCATCAGATATTTCAGCATCAAACTGCAAGAAGATCGGTTGACAATAAGTCAACTTATCGTGGATTCATTGACATAAAATCTGAACTCTTAGGGTGAAAACACATTTTCTGAGGCAATTGAGATTTTTAGACCATAACTTGGAAAACCTTATAACTCCAACAGCCTCAATTCCCATATAGTCCGAGTCAAAGGGGCTCTACTGTATTTCTATATTTTCTATCCATAATGGAAGTACACTAGGGTCCCACATAAAACGAGAAATTGGTCGATAAACGAGGTCGTTTTATGTGAATTTGCTGTGTGAAACATAACCTATGGCAAAAAAAAATATTGGTCGATCGGTCCTCCCGTGCATACCCATACATTTATATTCATTCATACCCATGCATATCAAAACATATATAAATGATAAGTTATGCATATAAATGATGAGATAGGCATATTGTTGCTTACCTTAAATCTAATAGGGATTATGTACAGGGGGCGAGGGGTTCCGAGGCATCTTGGAGGTCACTCATCGTCACATCGGTCGGGGCTCGCACGATTACAGCTGATAACTTTTAAACAAACCCACAACAACGAAAGTGTACCCTCGAATAAAAGGCATCAATAAATTACGATAACTGACAATATCGTGAATGGATCACAACATAATTATATCCTTCACATGAATGTTATTTTGGTAACACAGTAAAAGCCTTATAACTCGGCACGATAGGGGCTCTGGCCCTTGCCGAGTTATTCAATGTGCCGAGTTATGCAATGTCCTCCTCACGAGGACATCGTTAGTCACTCTGGGATATCCTGCAACTTCGCGGGATTTCTGCAAAGACTATTGGCTTGATGACTGGCCTGTACTCTGGGACTGAGAGTGCTGTGAAGTGTGGGGGAGGTGTATCCAGCTTTTTTCCAGTGAATACAGGAGTGAGGCAATGGTGCGTCCTTGCCCCATTACTTTTCAACACTTGTATGGAGTGGGTATTGGGCAAAGTTGTAGATCAAAGTGATTGTGGAGCATCCCTCGGCAACACCAAGATCACTGATCTTGTCTATGCCGATGATACAGTAATCTTTGCTGAGTCGCTGGAGGTCCTGGTGATGGCTCTCGAGGCGCTGCACGAGGAGGCAAAGCTTTTAGGACTTGAGGTCTCCTGGCTTAAGACCAAGGTCCAGGTGTTTGGAGGCTTACTAGATGAAACAATGCAGTCTTTTTATGCGTGCGGCGAGGACATTGAGATCTTGGAAAGTTTTACATACCTTGGTAGCGCAGTCCATAATGACGGCGGGTCACGTCAAGAAGTCTTACGGTGGATTGGCATAGCCCACGGTGTTATGGACTCGCTCAGCACGAGTATTTGGTGTTGTCGGTACCTGTGCAGGAGGACAAAGATCCGGATCTTCAAGTCACGTGTGGTCCCTGTCTTACTCCATGGATGTGAGACATGGACACTAAATAGTGACTTGAAGAGGTGAATCAATGCCTTTGGTAATGGGTGTCTTCGCAGAATCATGGGGTATCGCTGGGATGATTAAGTTTCAAATCAGCAATTGCACCGTGAGGCTGAATCGAGGCCTATTACCTGCATAGTCTGTCAGCGCCAACTTCGGCTATATGGGCATGTGGCACGCTACCCTGAAACCGATCCTTCCCATCAGGCTGTATCTTAAGAGAATCCGGCATGGAGGAGGCCAAGGGGGTGCCCACAAGGCTCGTGGCTGAGGCAAGTTGATGTTTCCTGCCGAGAGTTGCTTGGTATGGGAAGGGAGCCTGCATGGGGACTCGCACGTGGTGACCCACGGGAGTGGCATCGTAGGGTGGGCGAGGCGACGCGCTCCCCGGCTTATGCCACCAACGAACGATTGATTGAATATGTGCATCAATCAGAAAGCAGGAAGTGCTCAATCAACTCCGGGACGTTACTGCACCAGGCGCAGTACGGGTCAGGGGAGAGGTGCAGGCGGTGCAGGTTGCTGTGAGTGTTGTGTGGCAAAGCCGCAGGCCGTTAGGCAGACATCTAGGGATGTTTGTCTTGTACATGGGTGCGGGGAGGAGGTTGAGCGGTAATGACTCATGGTGGTGGCACGGAAGGCGTCGCCTAGCGAGGTATCCCAAGTGGAGCGGCAGACCTGAGATATCAGTCGTTATACAATGAAGAGCGGCAGCGGGAGATGATGTTTACATCTGACGGCCATCTTGGCTTGGCAGCAGCATCTGCAATATCATCGCCCAACTCTTGTTTTCTCTGAAACTCCAACTCCTTTTTTTACAGTATTAAACATTACTGTGAATATTATTATAGTCCGGTGGCCAAACCCCATATTTAGGCCGAACCTTTGAATTTGTGGTGCATAATTGTTCTTTGCGGATTTTGATAGCCTGAAACCTCTAGTTTTGGAATCTGTCGGGTGCAACTTTTGCATCCTTGAGCATTTTGCAAAAATGACGACTGAAGATAGGAATGGGAATCACTGTTTGGGACTGAAAATTTGAGGTAGGGGTAATAATAAATGGGCATAGATCACACATGTACAGACCTTTGACAATGTTTTTACTACCAAAATGTTCGTATTGATTAGCTTTATCACCTCAAACTGATTATACAGTAAAAAGCCTTATAACTCGGCACTGTATAACTCGGAATTTGATATAACTCGGCATGGCAAAGACAAGGTTTTTTTTTTTTTTTTAGGCCCTGGAGGCTCACTCGAGGGCTGGGATGGTTGGCCCTCGCCCATTGGTGGCGCAGGTAGGATTCTTATAGTGACGCCTGTGATTAGAGGCTCATGCCGCCCCCTGTGTCCTCCCATGCACTCGCAGTCGAAGGTAGAGTTAATGAACAGGGCATAGTGTTGCAGTAATTAAGTGCTCAAGTGATGTAAAATCAAGTTGTACAGGTACATTACTGTATACAATACAGTACAGAGTTGTGATTATAAAGTGATTAAAGTGATACCAGTGTTAAAATGCGACTGAGTCTCCCTAACATCTTCTACATGTTACAACAAGGCTCCCCTCTCCTTGGATTACATGCCTGCTGCTACCCGTTCATTGGTAAGTGTAGTTTTTATGCTTTTACAGTACTGGTTTTTTTTTACCCATATCAGAGGAGGACATTGCATAACTCGGCACATTGAATAACTCGGCAAGGGCCAGAGCCCCTATCGTGCCGAGTTATAAGGCTTTTACTGTATATGAATTTCGTCAACAATAAGGTCATAGGAGGTCAAAAGGTCACAATTTTTGGAGTGAAAATAAAATTCGACGAGCTGACTTTGGCCTTTTCCTTTTACTGATACATATTTACATGCTGCCGCCTCATAAATGTGGACATGGATAAGCCAAAAAAAACGGCGGCAATTTTGTTTTAGTATCGAATTGTTGTTTGTCTGTTGTTTCTATCAATTAGTGTTGATATTTAGTGATATACTGTGCAATGCAACGGTAATTTTTAAGGCTTATACTGGGGTGTTTTTTGTCATTTTGTTATCTAATGCAGTTTTCTATTTAGGGGCTTCTATTTTGTGTGAAATGAGAATTATATATTTTTGGAATCTTTATTTTAGTCTACTTTACTCTATTATATTAGTCAAACTTTTTTAGTCTGCTTAGATAATTTTTATCTAACTATTATTGATTGTTATGTTATTCATCGACAATAAAATAAAGAATGGTATTGTTTGATAACAATTGCTACAGCTTGTAGATTATGTGCTTTCCAAGATGACCATTTCGAGCAACGTATTTGTAGTGTGTGACAAATATCACAAGAAAAGCATCAAGAGCAGCACAAGGGCTGCACGATCTGCTGGAGTGCAGCATTGCAAGGAACATGTCATTACGCTGACAACGCCAATTCCCTCCCGAGACGTTGTTCTCAATGTGGCACACAACAAGGAGCAGCTCATTGAGATGATCACTGAGGAATTTCTAGATAGAATGCAAAGACTCCGGTTACCAAACAGACTTGTTGTCACTGGGAAAGCTGATACTCCTGTTGAAGTCTGGCAAGGTGTACAGTAAAAGCCTTATAACTCGGCACTGTATAACTCGGAATTTGATATAACTCGGCATGGCAAAGACAATTTTTTTTTTTTTTTTTTTTTTTTTTACACACACACACACACACACACACACACACACACACACACACACACACACACACACACACACACACACACCTATGCCTATAGCGCATGTTGGCAGTGAGCTACAGGGGTGGGATGGTAGGCCCTGGAGGCTCACTCGAGGGCTGTGATGATTGGCCCTTGCCCGTGGTGGCGCAGGCAGGATTGTTATAGTGACGCCCAGGGCCGGATCAAGAGCTGTGGGGGCCCTGGGGCTCAGCTTTTGTGGGGGCCCTATATTCGCACGAAAATTAAGCACATTTGTGGGTATTTTGAGGCCTATGTTTGGCAAAGAACTATTAATGCATAGACTGGTATTCAGAGATAAAGGATAAAGCAGAGACAGGCAAATATGTTTTGGTTTTGTAACTTGCCAATGTTTTTAATATTACTGCTTAAAGCTAATATACATATGGTGGGGGCCCTGGGGCTAGAGCCCCGGTAGCCCCCCCCTTAATCTGGCCCTGGACTGACGCCTGTGATTAGAGGCTCATGCCGCCCCCTGTGTCCTCCCATGCACTCACAGTCGAAGGTAGAGTTAATGGACAGGGCATGTGGGTGTTCTTAGGCCACTCGACGGTGCAGAAAGATTTCAAGTGGATTTATGAGTCTCACTCGGGATCGAACTCGGGTCTTCGAGAACGCCACCCGGTGATGCTAACCACTCTGCTACCGCCTCACCTAAACTCCATCTCATGGTTTTCACTCGGCATATCATGCCCTCACAACCTCTTGTGTGAACATGTAAACAGAAAGTCGGCAAAAAATAATGTATCTCGGCATATTGATGTTATAACTGCATCTAAACACTTACACTCGGCACATCGTCAGTCGCATAAAGTCGTATTTTTGTCCTTTTGATCTTTTCCTGCAGGCTCAGGCTCTTCAATTTCATTCCTTTCCTGCTGGAGACACCCTTGCGTGATGAAGCTGACATCTTGAAATACAGTACTGTATGATGTAATCCCAAAACACGTAAAATAGGTGGCAAAGTAAAGCAAAGGTCGGGAACGAGCGTGTAGGCTGTCAGCTGAGCCGTGTTTATGTCGTCAAAGCACCGTCTTGGATACGAATTCTGTTTTTTGTCGAAATTGAAAAAGGATTGGTTTCTGCTTCAAAAATACAACAAGCTTGGTAGGAGCCGAAATAATAATCAATGCAAAACATTGCAAACAATATCACAAAGTAGTATAACACACATTTCAGCAAGTGTTATTGGATTGGGATTCGTAATCCAAGACGGTGCTTGGACGGCAAAAGCACGGCACAGCCTACACGCTGGTACCCGACCTTTGCTTTAATTTGCCACCTATTTTACGTGTTTTGGGATTACATCATACAGTACTGTATATCAAGATGTCAGCTCCATCACGCAAGGGTGTCTCCAGCAGGAAGGGAATGAAATTGAAGAGCCTGAGGCACTGAGCCTGCAGGAAAAGGTGAAAGTGCTGGCAAGGATGGATGCAGGTGCGTCCATGCGTGCTATTTGTGCTGAGTTTGATATCAAACCCAGCACATTCTGCCCGTTCACTGGTGAGTGTATTTTTATGCTTTTACAGTACAGGGAGGTCCCGAAGATACGAACAGTTAGGTTCCACCTGGCATACTCGTAAAGCGAAATCTCGTATAACGAAACACATAACTAATGGTAAAATATAGTTTTGGTTCCAGGACCCCATCAACAACAACAACAACAACAAAAACAAACAAAAAAAGACGTTTTTCAAGCTAAAATAAACTATAGCAAACACAACAAAACACAGCGTCTATTACCCACACTGTACTACCTATTCTGTAGAAAAAGCATTCTGAAAGAGAAAATAGCACACAAAATAGCATAACTGCACATTAATTAAACATAAAACATGCATAACAAGCAAAAATGACGTTGTAATGTAGGGGACGCTGCGTGATACAAGAGAAGGTAGTGTAGGGGTCCCAAGGTTGGGGCCGCACACCTGCTAATTACCCCTAAAGGTCAGGCCGCGCCATATGCTTAATTACCCTTCAGGTCATGCCTTGCTAGGGGTGACCTGACTGCAGTCCCAAGGTTGGGTTCGCACACCTGCTAATTACCCCTAAAGGTCAGGCCGCGCCATATGCTTAATTACCCTTCAGGTCACGCCTTGCTAGGGGTGACCTGACTGCAGTCCCAAGGTTGGCGCCGCAGACCTGCTAATTACCCCTAAATGTCAGGCCGTGCCATATGCTTAATTACCCTTCAGGTCACGGCTTGCTAGGGGTGACCTCACTGGGGTCAACCAAATCCCCCCCTTTGTCCAGCCCGGGAGTGGTAGGGTGCGCATTTTGAACTTGATAATTTTACTCACCTCAATTTGAATGTCGTATCATTGGATTTTCAATCTCGTATATTGAAAATAGACCCTAATTTACACATCTCGTATCATCGGATTCTCGTATACCGAATGCTCGTATAACGGGACCTCCCTGTACTGTATTTACTTTTTTTTTTTTTTTTTTTTTTTTTTTTTTTTTTTTTTTTTTTTTTTTTTTTTTTACACCATATCAGAGGAGGACATTGCATAACTCGGCACATTGAATAACTTGGCAAGGGCCAGAGCCCCTATCGTGCCGAGTTATAAGGCTTTTACTGTACGAGTGGAGAGATCAGATTTGCAAACTAACCATGAGGAAGCAGACGTCATCATTCCACACCAGGTTGTCCAGTTTGTTTCTAACACCAGAAAGACTATTAAAGTAATCTCAGATGACACAGACGTGTTTGTATTGCTTGTACATTACTACCACTACTGTCAACTCTCTGCATGCCTTGTCATGGAACCAACTTCTCCTGAAAGGAATTCAGTGAACATTGGAGACACCGTAATAAAACACCAGGTCTATTGTCCCACAGCTGCTGGCAGCACATGCGTTGACAGGATGTGACACAGTTGGTTGCTATTTTAGAATTGGAAAAATCAAAGCAGTAAAAGTCCTAAAGGCAGGATATAAACTGGACAGCATAGGACAACCTGAAGCCCAACACGAGACAATAATTCGAGAAGCAACCCAGTTTATTGCAGCATGCTATGGAGAGAAAGTTGGACCAAACGACAGCATGTCAGATATCCGATACAGACATTGGATCTCCAGCATGGGCAGAAAAAGTGCTGCGTCAGTTCACCAACTGAAGACTCTTCCTCCTACAAGTGAAGCGTTTGTCGAGAACGTGAAAAGGGCACATTTTGAAGCATGCATTTGGAGGTCGGCACTGACTGGCGAGGCACCAGATATTGACCCTCTGGAGAACGGCTGGGTATCTGATGATGATTTCGGTGTATTAATGCCAGTGACCCTCCCACCACAAACGGAAATTGATCCAGCAGCTGTTATGAAGCTGATCCAATGTGGCTGCTCAAGTGAAACACCATGCTCAACTGAGAGGTGTGGATGTGTGGCTGGTCAGATGTACTGTTCTGCTTTTTGTCGCTGTCGAGCAGAAATAAGAACATGTCGGAATCGCTGGACATTGCTGAAACAACAGATAGAGAATGCCAATGACTCGGATGAAGATGAAAGTAATGATGAGGATGACAGTGATGACTGATGTGTTTGATTATATGATAGTTTCATCATTGGACGCTACTGCAATAGATCTCGTCTCTAAGACACTTGTGTATTTTGTTATGTTCTAGTGGAATAGATCAGCTTAATCCCTTGGATTCATGAAATTCTGTGGATATAAAGCTGATTATTCTCTGTAAATATGTTAATGTATACGCTACCCATTTTTGCGGCCATCTTAGATTAGGTATTCAGAAATATTGTTATTGTACTTTTCCCAGTCTAATTGGATGGTTTAATCTTATTTTTTGTTATGTATTATTAGTTTAACAGACCGTCTATTTTTCAGACCGTATAAATAAAAGTGTATTGTAATTTCATTGGTGTTATTGGATTCCTTGACCACAAAAACCTATGGTTAGACACCAAAATGACTGTTGTAAATCAAATATTGAGGAAGTTATCAATATAAAACCATTACTACGTTGGTGTATTATGTATATTAGCCGCCATCTTGAATTCCTCAAAATGCTCAAGCGTGCCATAATTGCACCCGACGGATTCTTATTAATGGCACACTCAGTGATCAAAATCCGCAGAGAACAATTATGCACCACAAATTCCAAGGTTCCAGCCCGGCTGCTGGACTATAGTAACAGTCTTTGTCCTCAGTGGACTACTGCTCGACACAGATCACCCCAGATCCCCTTAGCCATACACCATCAGCCTTTCTCCATTCATTCCCAACTTCCCATAATTCGGAAATATGGCCGCATGAGACGCAGGATGAGTTTTTTATTTATTTATTTATTTATTTATTTGTTTATTATTATTATTATTATTTTTTTTTTTTTTTTTAAACCCACGTCTCATGTGCCGGCAAATACAGTACTCTAACGCTAAGAATTATATTTGTATATGTATGCGAGGAACAGGTAAAAGCAGACAGCAATGTAGGTTTTTAGTGTTATCACAAATATAGATACCAACCTAATGAAGCAAGTTGCCTTACAGGTGCTGTGGTGGACAAAGCTATGGCTCAGCTGATAGACGCCAGGAGGGTGGAAGTTGGCACCAAGCTAGTTCTTCATGGCTCAGAGCTGGTGGGTGCCACCTCCCCATGCCATCCCTTGCAGGTATTTTCTTGTTGATGATTAGATATTCCATGTGCTCTAAAGCCTCTCAAAAAACTAACAAATACGGTAGCTTATATATTTAAAATCATAATTATGAAGCATTGTATGTATAATGACAGTGTGTGTTTATTTATTTCACTTACCTAGTTGTAGCGTACAGGGCCTGAGCTATACTCATACCAGTCTACATCTGTATATTTATTAAGTCTTTCTTTGAATTTTGCACTTTTTTCCACTATCATCTCTTCTTATTGCCTATTCCAGACATCTGCCCTTCTATGGCGGGAAACAAAACCTCTTTGTATCATTCAAACATCTTCCTTGTCTCAAGTGTTCCCTGTGTCCCCTTAAATATCCAACTTCTGTTTGTTTTTATAGTAGCAAGTCTTTTCTTTCGACTTCTTCCAAAAATGTTATCAATTTTATCTTATAGAGTAACCAAGGCCCGTACCGAGAGTCATGACGGTAGGCGGTAGAACGACGAACGGCAGACTTTCGCTTACCATAAGACGGATAAAAAACCCTTTAATTTTGGAACGAAGAGCAAGGACGGGGTTGGCGGTCAAGGTTGGAGACACGGGCATCCTCGTGTCTTCACTCAACCTTCGATGAATTTTTATTACATTCCTAATCTGGAGGGATTAAGAGATATGTTAAAAAATTTCTTGCCAATATGTATTTAAGTGTAAGTATAAGATTATTAGGTATTACATATGCGGCAATAAGTGATTTTAGTGTTAATAATGAAGGAGGTTCAGGATAGAGGGGTGGGTAGTGGCTTGAGCCGTCGCCATCATGAAGGTCGCTGCCAGAACCCGCCAGGACGGTTCTCTTACCGCATATGTTCACATGAGCTGTAGAGAAACATACGTATACACGCCTCTACTGTTAATTAACTTCATTAAATATATATTTCATCAACTTCATAGCCGATCGCAACGTTTCTGTTGATGTTTTTGATGAGTATAAGGGCAAATTCGCATTATACACTATTTTAGTCGTACGGCTGGCTATGCAGTTTGAAGCAGCACTGTTGCCACTAGATTGTCGCAGGCGTGATATCTCAACCAACCTCCAGTGTCGACTCTCGGTAACAAATTGAAAGTATGCCGCTCGTCGTTACCTCGCTGTTCGTCCCTCTACCGCCTTCAACTCTCGGTACGGGCCCAAGTCTTCTTTCTGTTCTCTTTTTTCAAGTGTTGGTGGTTTCATTTCCTAGTCTTTCCTAGCATCTTGCAATTCCGGCACCATCCTAGTTGCTATACTTGCGTAAATCTTCTAGTTTTTAATAGCCTTTATTTTGTGAGGGGTCCACGCACTGTCCAAGCACTACCTAAAAGGGAAACAGATGAGAGCCGTAATGAAACACTGTGCCTCAGGGTGGAGCAGTGTGTCCAGCAGAGTTCCTCAAGGCTCGGTATTGGCACTGTTATGTTCCTGATGAATGTTAATGTACTCACTTTGTACTTTTTTGCATTTAATTCCATTTTCCATTTTTTACTCCATTCATATATTCTATCCAAATCTTCCTGTAGGAGTCTGCAATCCTCCTCCTTTTTAACCTTCTTCATAATTTTCACATCTGCAAACTATTCCTATTCCAAAATGTCAAAATCTTTCTTGAAAATTCCTCTCGTGACTTCTGGCATCTTGCTGAAAACATCTCTAATAATTTTTCTTCTTCATCTTTCCCTCCTATGCTTCACCCAGATGGCTCCACAGCTGTCTCAACTATTTCTAAAGCTGAACTCTTTGCTCAAACCTTTGCTGAAAATTCCACTCTGGTTGATGAAGGGCTTGTTCCTCCTTCTCCTCCACCCTCTGACTATATTATGCCTGTTATCAAGATCCTTCGTAATGAAGTTTTCTTTGCCCTTTCTGGCCTAGATCCTCGGAAGGCTTACGGTTCTGACGGAGTCCCTCTTATTATTCTCAAAAACTGTGCTTCTGTGCTTGCACCTTGCCTGGTCAAACTTTTTTGTCTGTCTATCTACTTCCACCTTCCTTCTTGCTGGAAGTTTGCTCACATTCAACCTGTTCCTAAGAAGGGTAACCGTTATAATCCTTCAAACTACTGTCCTATAGCTTTGACTTCCTGCCTTTCTAAAGCTTTTGAATATGTATATACAGGGAAGTCCCGAAGATACGAGCAGTTAGGTTCCACCTGGCATACTCATAAAGCGAAATCTCGTATAGCGAAATACATAACTAATGGTAAAATATAGTTTTGGTTCCAGGACCCCATCAAAGACATGTTTTTCAAGCTAAAATAAACTGTAGTGGTCCCAAGGTTGGGGCCGCACACCTGGCTAATTACCCCTAAAGGTCAGGCTGCACACCTGGCTAATTACCCTTCAGGTCACGCCTTGCTTGGGGTGACCTGACTGGGGTCAACCAAAATCCCCCTTTGTCCAGCCCGGGAGTCCTGTATTCAGTCAGTTACCTACCAACCACTACAGTGAGAGGAACACCACTCCTCCTCTCCCTGTGTTCCTCTCACTGTAGTGGTTGGTAGGTAACTGACTGAACACAGGACTCCCGAGCTGGACAAAGGGGGATTTTGGTTGACCCCAGTCAGGTCACCCCAATCAAGGCGGGACCTGAAGGGTAATTAGCCAGGTGTGCGGCCTGACCTTCAGGGGTAATTAGCCAGGTGTGCGGCCCCAACCTTGGGACTTGTTGGCTACAAAACTATACCAAACACAACAAACACAATGTTTGAATGTCGTAGCATTGGATTTTCGATCTCGTATATTGAAGATAGACCCTTATTTACTCAGCTCGTATCATTGATTTCTCGTATACCGAATGCTCGTATAACGGGACTTCCCTGTACTTAATAATAAGATTCTTAAGCATCTATCTGCTCACAATCTTCCATCTGATCGTCAGTACGGTTTCCGTAAAGGGCGATCTACTGGCGATCTTCTAGCTTTCCTAACTGAATCTTGATCATCCTCCTTTAGGGGTTTCGGTGAAAATTTTGCTGTTGCCCTTGACATATCAAAAGCTTTTGAGAGAGTCTGGCACAAATCTTTAATTTCCAAACTACCCTCATTCGGTTTCTATCCTCTCTGTACCTTCATTTTAAGTTTCCTTTCAAACTGTTCTATTACAGCTACTATAGACAGATATTGTTCTCTTAAGTCTATCAATAGTGGTGTTCCTCAGGATTCTGTCATATCACTCACTCTCTTTCTATTATTCATTAATGATCTTCTAAGTTTAACTCAAAGCCCTATCCACTCCTAGGCTGATGATTCTACCCTGCATTTTTCAACGTCGTTTATTAGACGTTGATGAAGTGATTCACGGGAAAATGCCACCGAGCGCCTAACTTCTGTATTTTCTATAATTTCTGATTTGGCGCATAGCAAACCTTGTTTTGTTCAATGCCTCAAAAACCCAATTTCTTCACCTATCTACTCGACAAAACCTACCAGATAACTATCCCCTCTTCAATGACACTCAACTGTCTCCTTCTTCTACAATGAACATTCTTGGACTATCCTTTACTAAAAATCTGAACTGGAAATCTCACATCTCATCTCTTGCTAAAACAGCTTCTAAGAAGTTAGGTGTGCTGTGGCGTCCGCATCCTTTTTTTTCTCCCTCCCAATTGCTTGCTCTCTACAGAGGCCTTATCCGCCCATGTATGGAGTATGTCTCACATGTTTGGGGAGGATCCACTCATACAGCTCTCCTAAACAGGGTTGATTCAAAAGCTTTTTGTCTCATCAACTCCTCTCCTCTGACTGACTGTCTTCAATCTATAAATCACCTCCACAATATTGCTTCTCTCGCTATCTTCTACCGTTATTTTCATGCTCACTGCTCTTCTGAACTTGCTAACTGCATGCCTCCCCTCTCCCACAGCCTCGCTGCACAAGACTTTCTTCTCATTCTCATCCCTATTATGTCCATCTTCCTAATGCAAGAGTTAACCAGTATCTTTACTCTTTCATCCCTTTGACTGGTTAACTCTGGAACTCTCTTCCTGTTTCTATTTTTCCACTTTCCTGCGACTCAAATCTTTTTAAGAGAGGAGCAACAAGCAGAGCTGGGCACTAAATACATTGAATGTATTTAAATACTAAATACTAAATACATGGGAGAAATGTATTTAAATACTAAATACATCTATTTTATTTAAATACATTTGTAAATACATCTTAAATACACACAAATTTTAACATGTCCGAAAAAAATGGATTTCCTTAGGATTTCCTTAGATTTTGGGTTTCCTTAGAAATATCCTTCTCAGGCCAAAAATTCCTTGCAAGTGGAAACACTGGTTCACTGTAACATCAGGGTTGCCAGATAGTGGGGCGGGTTTATGGCCAAATTAACTGATAAAAAAGTATTTACATTTTCATATTATGAGTATTTAAATACAATGTATTTAGATACTCATAAATGTATTTAAATACATGACAACCAATGTATTTATAAATACATTTATAAATACACAAATGTATTTAAATACGTATTTAAATACAAATGTATTTAAATACTGCCCAGCTCTGACAACAAGACACCTGAACTAAATTTGCCCTCTTTCTTTATTCTCTTACTGTATTCCTTATAGGGACTGCCAACTAAGCAGGCTTTTTATTACTTCATTTTTTTTGTGCCCTTGGCCAGTCCTTTGTGATGTAAAAAAAAAAAAAAAAAAAAAAAAAAATTACTAAAGTTAGTAATGTTAAGTGGCTTAAAAAGCATTTTCATTTTTTTATTATCTCATTTCAAGATAGTGAGTTTTTTTAGGAGTTAATCCCAATTAAAATGTATCAATTTTTTAGGTTTAATCCCAATAAAATTTTCATTGCAAGATTTTCAGTTCCTACAACAATTTTTTGCATAACGATATCCCCTTTGGAAAGGATCAGTGTCGTTATAGAATGCTCCAGCTCACCTACATGAAAGCGAACACACGCAAGGTTATGAATCACCTTGTTGGGGCTGAAGGCCCCAACAAGGTGACGTCTCCCCATTCATCTCGTGTATTGATACATTTAATATATGAGAATTCGATATACAATTAGGCTTCATGAAATGTATCTCCTCATATCATCACAAACTTCTAATTTTTCCCTTCAGTTTTCCAATGTGTTCTGAATTCCATTATAGCCTTTTATGTGGAACTTTGTCAATTTTTTTTTTTTATATAGATATATATATAGTCTGCCCACCCATCCTTTTTTTTTGTTGTAGCTATCAGTCTAGAGCAGGGGTTCCCAAAGTGGTCGATGGGACCATCCAAGGGATCGATGAATCGCTAGGGGGTCGAAAGGGGGTCAATACATGGCTAGGGGGTCAATGAATGGCTAGGTGAGGAAGGTTTCAGCACGCAACAGCTGCCAACAACTGTTATGCGAGTGGTACCAAAGGCGCCTCTGTGTCACCCTGACATAGAGACGGCTTTAACTTGGCTCGGTGCTAGTCTGTGACGTCACGTCGGATCGTCCTGCCCCACGCACCTTCCACACACACACCCCTCTCTCTCCTCTCCTCTGTCCCAAGATCGTACCGTTCGTGAAATATTCCTGTCCGCTTCCCGTACTGAGCGAGCGAGCGTATTCCCCCCTCGCATTGATAAGTGGACAGCCAGTAGTCCAGTACATTCTCAGCACGCTACTACTACTATTACTACTACTACCTATAGGTACTATTATAATTCCCCATATTCATTTAATCAAAAAATTGTATGTATTACGTGGTTTTTTTCATAACCTATACTATTTTCATTTAAATGTGTGGGGGTCGATGGAAAATTTGAAACTTTATTAGGTTGTGGATGAGCTGAAGAGTTTGGGAACCCCTGGCCTAGAGTAAAAGCCCAAAAAGTTGGTCACACATCACCTCCCATTTCTGAATCCATATTGTTTGTTAGTACCTTTTCTGTTGCCAAGTATTTTGTCCACTTCTTTTTTTTAACCTGTTCACAGATTTTGCACACTATGTTGGTCAATGAGGATATAATTAAGTAGCTCTTTGTTTCCATTTTTGTTTACAGTCACTGTGTGAGCTTTTTTCAACTCTCAGGACTTTCCCTGAGTTCATCAACTATTCACTATTCAAATATTTCATGTATTGATTCATTCAGAATTTGTCTAGTATATTTCTTTAGACAATGACCTGACACTATCTGATCCTGTTGTAATTCTTTCATCACCTATTATCTCTCCCCTTGCTTTTCATGATGTCCCTTGTCTCTGTCTCCTTCTTCTCTCCCATTGGTTGCCTAAACTCCATTTCTTTTGTAAACAATTTTTGAAAGCTTTTATTTAATATTTTACGCATTACTTTTGGGTCCTCATATATAACATGTTCTCCTTCAATCATGCTTTGCCTTCTTAATGTTTCAGCTTTCCAATTATATATTATAGAAAAGTTTAGGTTCTTTTACATTTATCAATAATGTATGTGTGTGTGTTTTCCTTTCCCAAGTCTCCCTCCACGCTGCGCCTCCGCCTCCACACCAACATGAGTCGCAGGGCACGGTGGTGGGCACGCCTTGGCCTGCTGCCACAGTGCGGGCCACTTCCCTCCACCATTGAGTCCACCCTTAGTGATGGAGGACTTGTGGGAGAGATGAAAGTGATGGTGGCACGTCTCTACCCTCTTTACTATGAACGTTCACAAGACAGCGTTGGCCTCTTTAGGGGAGAAAAGGCTCACCTTAAACGCCTTCGTGAAACTGAGAAGCAGCGGGAGTTGTTAGTTGATCAGGTGAGGGGCTATTTTCCTATTTATTCATAACCGGAAGCATAGCATTATTAATTGTACAGTTTAACTTGTTTCAATATTGTGCTGTGAATCACTTGGCTTAATAATCATGAAGTTAGAGCTACTGCAGAAAAATTTGAGCTGAGTAGAGTTTTTACTTCTTCCCCCCCCCCCCCATCTATGCCTATATCGCCTGTAGGCAGTGGTGACCCAGGGCTCGGATGGTAGACTCTGGAGGTTCACTTGAGGGCTGTGATGGCTTGCCCTCGCCCGTGGTGGCGCAGGTAGGGTTTTTATAGTGACGCCTGTGATTAGAGGCTCATGCCGCCCCCCTGTGTCCTCCGATGCACTCGCAATCGAAGGTAGAGTTAATGGGCAGGGCATGTGGGTGTTCTTAGGCCACTCGACGGTGCAGAAAGATTTTAGTTTTCTTCGGGGATCGAACTCGGGTCACTGAGAACCCCACTTGGAGACGCTAACCACTCTGCTATCGCCTCCCCCCATATCGCCATTCAAGAATGTGTTGCAAAGGAGCGTATCAGTGACAGATTGGGCGCACAAACCTCATTGTCAGACGTCATCCTGTCATAGCTATAATTTTCTCTCTCTCTCTCTCTCTCTCTCTCTCTCTCTCTCTCTCTCTCTCTCTCTCTCTCTCACTCTCACTCTCACTCTCACTCTCACTCTCTCTCTCTCTCTCTCTCTCTCTCTCTCTCTCTCTCTCTCTCTCTCTCTCTCTCTCTCTCTCTCCTCTCTCTCTCTCTCTCTCTAAATATATATATATATATACATATATATAAATTATATTATATATATATATATATATATATATATAATATATATATATATATATATATATATATATATATATATATATATATATATATATATATATATATATATATATATATATATATATATATATATATATATATATATATATATATATATATATATATATATATATATACCGTATTTGCCGGCACATAAGACGCAGTTTTTTCCCTTAAAAAGGAATGCAAAGTTCACCCTGCGTCTAATGCGGCCATATTAGTGCATGAGAGGTCGGGCAGAGAATGCAGAACAGCCGGTGGTGTATTACTAAAGGGGTCTGGAGTGATCTGTGTTGAGCAGTAGTCCACTGAACACAAATTAGTAACTGTTATCAGCAGTAATGCATAATACTAAGAAAAGGTTGGAGTTTAAGAGAAAACAAGAGTTGGGGCAACAAGATTGCGGTTGTTGCTGCCAAGATGGCCGTGTCAGATGTAAACATCATCCACCCCCCTCTGCTGCTCTCCATTGTAAAACGTCTTGATATCTCAGGTCTGCCGCTTCACCTGGGATACTTCACTCGGCGACGCCCTCCGCGCACCCACCATGGGTCATTACCACTCAGAGTCATCCCCGCACCCATGGAAAAGACAAACATCCCGCATATTAGTTGTAGCCTTAACCCGCATTCGACTCGGGCCACACAAGTTGACACAACAGTTGGAAGGAGATGATAGAAAGGAGGCAGAAAATGGTGATGGAATTTTCGCTGGAATGAGTATTGTTGATAAATGGAATAGTGAATCAAAGAGCGTGTTAAAGTTTTTTTTTTAGTGTGAGCGGTGAGAGGAAGGTGTAGTATCTTGGGGAGTTTGTCTATACACACAAGGATGGAGAAAGGGCGTCGTGGCTTCGTAGTTTATTTGACAGCGAGTCATTGTACAACTTGGGGATAAGAGGTGCTCGGCGTGTGTGTCTATGTGTGTCCTGTGGCTGACTGAATTACCTGGCTGGTGTTGCAGTTGTGTCGGCGAGGACAAGTCAGGTTAGCGTCAGGTCACCCACTAATCCTGGTCCCAGACAGGGAGGGTGGCCTAAACCGATGCAGGTGTGTGTGTGTGTGAGTTTGTTTTAGCGCCGCTACAGTGGTAAGCAAGGTGGGATAGGAGACAGCATAGGGCTTTGTACCACCTCGACCCCTCAATCCTCACCCCTGTACCTCTACGGATAAGGAAACTGTATGAAAGAGTGCTAGTAAAAAGGCTGCAACGGTAGATGTAGACGGGACAAAAGTCTTCCACACGGTGCACCAAGACCAAGACCCATCATGGCGCCACATCGTCCGCCTCAAGGCCGAATCACACCATACCATCATGGTGACACGGCATGCACCGTCTCATCACATCCGTTAGAATTTCTTACATTCAAACAAATAGACGTGTTACACTAAACGGTGCGCCGCCGTCACGGCTCCAATACACCACCGTCCTGTCACGTAATGGTTTCTGGGGAAGAATATTTTAACGTAATGAGACTGTGCCGTGCTGATAATCATCGTTTTCTCAAGGCTTTATGTACCCAAAACAGTGTCTTTTAGAGTTCAACTCCTCTTCTTCATCCACTAGAAGTGCTATTAATGCAAATTTCTTCAACCATAACCTCTGAGGCACCATGTCTGTTTAGAGGGTGAGCAGGAATTGCCGAAAATGACGGAACCGTGACAAATAGTGTGAATACAAGGCACGGCTGACGGAACGCTGCCGTGATTTCAGAGTATGAACCAGCCTTCACCTGTACCTTCCTGAAGAAGACTAATCAACCCTCGCGACTGTGATAGATTCATAGGTGTAAACCAGGGCAAATATCGTCGATCCCGACAACGGTGCCCTTTAACAATTACAGCAATAACACAAGGTAGAGATGGCTACCTTACAGACAGTGTTAACTAAATATCTTCGTAAATTTATGTTATTGGGCAACCACCGATTTCGAGGCCGAAACTTAGTCCTCCTGAATAGTTTTGATGTGTTTTGAATTAATCTGGCTCTCGTTTTTGTCTGACATCAATGTTTGTTTACCTGTGTGTGTGGGGGGGGGGGAGGTAACCTGCCCCTCCAAGTCCGCCCCACAAACATTGCTACGCTTCAGTGATGCCTGAATGTTCTAGCTACTAGCTAGTTCTCTGCTATTTGGTGTTCGCAGTAGGGGGCGGGAATTTCTTGCCAAACATTCCAAATAGCCTCCTCCAGCTTCGAGATGGTAGAGGTGTCTTCTCGAAGAATTCGTGCCTTCATAACCCCCCAGAGGTTTTCAATAGTTGACATATCAGGGCTCTGCCCTGGCCAATCTTCTATGAAGTCCACCTGACTGTCAGACAGCTAATTTCTTGACCGCCCTTGAGGTATGGCAAGGGGCGCCGTCCTGCTGAAGTGTCTCAGTCCCGCTCTTGGCGAAGCACTCCGCTAAATTCTCCTTCAGGACCGTAATATAATGCTCAGAGTTCACTGTTTGGCCCTTAAGGAGAATAACTAAGTTGCCTAAGCCCCCAAAACCAAAGGCGCCCCACACCATATACTATATGGTGTGGAGCGACCACTATAGTGACCACCACACCGTTACTATAAAAATCCTGCCTGCGCCACTACGGCGAGGGCCAACCATCACGCCCTCAAGTGAACCTCCAGGGCCTACCATCCGAGCCCTGGAGGTCACTGCCTACAGGCGCTGTAAAAATGTAAAAATAACAAAGAAAAAAAAATGAGCCTCTAATCACAGACCGCCACTATAAGGATCCGGAAAATTTTTTTTAAATTGAGCGCCACCGAGATGAGGCCGAAACATTTTCAGAAAAGTTTTTTTGTATTTTGAATTAATCTGGCAGTAAATTTTTGCGGAATCAATGTTTGTTTACATGGGGGGGGGAGGGGCCCGCCCAGTCCCTCCTGGCCCGCCCCGCAAACCCCCCTCCACCTCGCACTGCCGTAGTACACCGAGTGGTCGACTTACGATCATGATTGGACCGACCGACCGGTGGTAAGTAGAACTGGATGTAAGTCGGCCTATGTTATAAAAAAATATATATATTATTTTTTTTTTTTTTCTTTACATTTGTGGCTATAGTGCCTTAGGCAGTGACTACTAAGAACGGATGTAGGCCCTGGAGCACACTTGAGCTGTCATGGTTGCCCTCGGGCTCTAAAGTAAACCTTTTCAGGTCTACCTTTCTGGGCCTTAGTCACGGGCATACAGGTGCTATAGGCACAAATGAAAAGGGAAAAAAAATATTGCAAAATTATAAGCATTTACCCCCGGGTCTAAAGTCGAACAGTCGTAAGTTCCGTGGGTCGTAAGTCGGCGAATAGTTTGTATTTATAATTCTCTTTTTACTTGATACCATATGTTACTACAGCAAGCCCCACGTCTAACCTAACCTACCCTAATCTGATTGAACCTGACTTAACCGTTTCTGACTGAAATACGGTAAGTTTTTGGTAGTATTTGTATCGCCATAATTATTCAATTGTGCCGTGGGAAAGGGGGGTTTAAAGTATGCTGGATAAAAAGATCTACAATCTTAACATTGTACTCCTTGTAAATACTAGTTACTATAGCAAAGGACTACAATTTATTCAGTATCTCCAACTTCTTAGTTACACTCATTTATCCATACCTGCTCTTGCTTTCCTTAATGGTGAAGAGGGATGTCCTTGCACTCTAACACAATTACTGAACCATTGAAATAAAGGTGAAATATGTGCTGAGTCTATAAACAACTTTGAAATTCGAATTGGAAAATTAGAACAAAAAGATGACCCCATTGATGAGTGATGCACACTTATAAATGCATGCAAATGCAACAATCTTTATTAAACCCGTGGCATTAAAATCTTAGTTTTTGTCTAGATTTTTTAAATTCTGGATTTTTCATGTCTGTTAATTATATAATTCTACCACAGTGTTTTTTATTCTCCCCTATAATTGGTAATATTTATTGTAAAACCAGAGGCAAACTTTTATAACTACATCCTACTACTTGCCGATTAGAGATGAAGTAGAGAAAGAGCTCCACCACCAAAAGAGAGAGGAAGATGACAAAGGGGGAGGCGAGCCATGACCCCCGAGGAGATCCAAGGCCTCACCCTTGGCCAGAAAATCACGTCTGTTGGATGAGGCAGCAGATCCATCAAGCTTAGAGGTTGTCCTTATAGTGTGCTGTAGAGTCATGATTTATGAGTAGTAATTTGAATTAGAAGGGATATGCACATAGGTGATGCAATCTTCTTCGCATATTCTTGCATATTCTTCTTCTGAACTTGCTAACTGCCTGCCTCCCCCACCCCCGCAGCCTCGCTGGCCACAAGACTTTCTACTCATTCCCATCCCTATTCTGTCCATCTTCCAAATGCAAGAGTTTAATCAGTATCTTTACTCTTTCATCCCTTTCACTGGTAACTCTGGAACTCTCTTCCTGTTTTTTATTTTTCCACTTTCCTAGGACTTAAATCTTTCAAAAAGAGTAAAAAAAACACCTCCCGAACTAAATTGGCCTACCCTTTGTTTTTATTGTATTCTCTTACTGTCTTCTTTATAGGGACTGGCAACTAAGCGGGCTTTGTGTTAACCCATTTTTGTAGTGCCCTTGGCCAGTTCCCCCGTGATGTAAAAAAAAAAAAAAAAAAAAAAAAAAAAAAAAAAAAGATCCTGTGGCGATCACTTAATCAATTTCAAAGAGGACATGTTTAATGATACTCATACTTGCCATTAATCGCTAGCTGATAATTATGTAACCATACAACTTATGTATACTGGGACATTTGCTTTGCCTTGTCAATAAATCATTGGGGGCATACGCGGGGGGAAGCGTCGCCTCGCCCCCCTTCGACCCCATTCCCGGGGGTCATCACGGCGAGTCCCCATGCACTCCCTTCCCATACCAAGAAACTCTCAACAAAAAACATCAACTTCCCCCACCCACACCCTTTTGTGGGCCCCCCTTGGCCCCCCATGCCGGTTTGGGTTCTTACAATAAAACCCCGGGTTGGGAAGGATGGGGTAGCGTCCACACCCAATAGATAAGCTGAGACCTCACAAAACCAAACCACCCCCCCCCTTGCTAAAGGGGGAAGAAACCCACCCAAATTTGTCAAAAAAACCCCCGGAGCAGTGAGGATTCGAACCGGTACCACCAAGGGGCGGGCCAGCACCCTATAAATTGCCCATCGTGGCGGTGTTCGTGGAACTGATTGTGTTGGTATTATCGTTTCCCCAAGTTTTGTTGGCGGCAAAAAGGCTCTTCGAAATTTGTTAAGCTGCATTTACGGTCCTGAAAAAAGGACATTGGTAAAGTTTTCGATGGTTTGGAATATCCCTCACCAGCCACTTCATGAAGGGATATTTTAAAATTTTACGAATCCCCCTGTGACCAACATGATGTCAAGGGTCAACTCTGTCAGTGTATGTCAAATATTATGTAAACGTGACATACCTATGCTGCATAACCGTGCGCCTGCGTGTCCCACCTGTGCTCATTGCTTCAAATGCAGCACTTGCCTGAAGACGCTATCAATGTCCTATGTCATAAACGTATGGGCCCCTCTCGTTTAACGTGCTTTTTAAAACTACAGTACCTCCGAGTTTCAACAAATCCGAGTTTCGCGATCCTCGAGTTTCGCGTCAACCCAATTCTTCCCATCCCGCATTCCGCAGTATTCCCAATTGTATAGTGGGGAACTTTTTCCTCCCGTTGGGGCCTCCGGCGCTCCCTTGACCAGGTTGCCAACCTGCCTCCGAATCCCTCGAAGGGCCGTATTTTAGGCTTATAAGACCTGCATCTTGCAAGCGCCCCTGTTTTGGGGAAAAAAATTTTTAAAAAAGAAAATAAAAGAATAACAGATTTTCTACGGGGCGGTAGAAAATTTCCCGTTTCTCTTTAAGCTTCTTATTATTATTTTTGACCTCTACCGTTTATATTGCTTCGTAGGTCCTCTTCCTCCTGTTCCTCTCCTCTCTCTGGGTTTTGGGCCGAACCCACCCCCCGGGAGGCGTGTCAAAAACGTGTGATTAACTTCCTTTCATGAATTAAAAACCCTAGAAGAGCATTAATTGTAATGATGAACTTAAAAAAGCTGACTAAACTACCTCATTTTGGTTTGATTGGTTTTTTGTGTCCCTTGGGGTAACATATTTCTTTTTTTGGGTTTTTTCTCTTACCCCAGTCATGTAATTTTCATTCCCACAACTGCCTAATCAGGATTTAAATTTTCCTTCATCCATATTAACCAGTAAATTTACAGTGCTGATGAATTTTTTTGGCAAGATGATATTGCAAAAATGCAGCAGATACCATACCAAGGATTTTGTATTTTGAAAATAAAAAACATTTGGGTTCAGGGTATGCAAATTTTTTTATTACCAAGACTTAATCAAAAGGATTTTGACATGAAAAATGACAGCACCTCTATGCTTTTTAACTATCACCCCCCCAATGCAACTGTACTGTGCTAAAAACCCCTTTTTACGGCCGTTGACTCCCCATCAAATTCAGTAGCAAGAACCTGGCGTGAACGACATGTTGAGGAGCTAAGGCGAAACCCCATACTGAAGGAAAAAACCCGCCTGCAAGAAAAAGAAACCCTATGACCCAGTACCTTTTTTGAAGGTAAAACCCCAAAAACCTCATTTTAAGGTTCTTCATCCTTTCCTTTTTGCCAAAAAATTCACTGCGCGATTCTAGGGCATCCCTCGCTATCCTGCCCATTTTCGATATTTCGCTCGATGATAAGTTAGTGCTCCGCATACACTCTACTATGCTCTACACACAGTGGGGGAAATGAATCGTAGAGCCCCACGCGGCGGGGCGGGGGCTCCCCAAAACACTGGGCTAGTCATTCTCGCTCTCTAGTTCAGTTCAAAACCTCAGTGTTTTGTCAGCATTAGTCCCCGGGTTTTTCACTTCTTGATCCCCTCTAGTGCCACATCCATGATATTTTCTAAGCAATTGAGCAGGAAAGGGCTGCTGGGGACAATGATAAAAAGGGGGAAAAGGAGCCAAAAACATAGCCGGGGCCTTTTTATGCAAAAAAATGAGCGAGTTTCAGTTCTTATTTTAGGAAATTACATGTAATTTTTTTCGTTTTTGCTTGGGTAATGTTTAAATATAGACCACAGTAAAAAAACATCTTTATATACCCTATGGGGTAATAGGCACTACAGGTTAGGTCAATACAATTGCTTTTAAATCCCTTAATCTTTAAGATCTGCATTCGATTAATGTTTAATGTTCGCTTGCAAAACGGGACCCAGTCGTAAAAAAAGGGGAGACTAGCACTATATGAGCACTCTTAGATTGTCACCCCTTCATTTATGATTCTTCTGTACAATCATACATTTTGTAATAATTCCATTGATTTTTCATATTTCATTTTTGTGATTTTGCATTCCAATCCACTGTGCAGTCATGATATACTTACAGTACAGAAAAACCCTTTAATGGCTAAAACATCAGCTGACCTGCCATTGGTGGCCATCGGGGAACCCTCCCGCCCCAGGCTCCGGGACGTCGGTCTGGGGGTTGGGCTAGATTTTTTTCCCCATTTTTCCCTACCAAACCACTACAATTAAGTTTGTCAGGGTCAACATATTGTGGGCAGCCGGGGGTTAAACCCCCTCAGGGGGTTCTGCACCCCCTGCCACGGTGGCAAAGGCCAATCCTACTAGTTTGGGTTTGGGGACGGCTTGAAACCCCTCCCTGTAAAAAACCTAAACGACCAAAACAAAAAAGAGGTAAGGGGGGGCGCAGAAATCGCCCCCCACCCTTTTTTTTGCCGGGGGGCCCGACCATGCAGACCCCCCCAATGCCGCGCAGGGGGGGGGTCGCCTATGACAGTGCGGGGCAAAGCCCTCGGGAACTCGCACTCTAATCAATGGTAGGCCCCCCAGCCCAACTTTTTTTTATGGGGTGGGTGGGGGGGTGCAGAAGCGGCGCCTGCCCGCGAATCACCCTGGGATCAACCTGCAAAAGGGTTTCTTCGTGTGGGGTCGGGAACGTTCGAGCCTCTCGACGATATCGCTCCTCTCCTATGGGCGAGCTCATAGGGAAGGGTGGATATGTGGGCTCTCTGGCGAGAGGCCCCGGCATGGCGAATAGCAGTGGGGGGGTTTCACCATATGGTCCGGCATACAATGGTCACCGTGAACGGGGGTAGCATAGGCATCTCCCGCAAACGCAGCCTCATTGTTGGGTTACTCCCGGGTTGATGAAAGTATAAAGCGGGGGAGGATAAACACCATCTGGGTTTTTATGTCTCTTTTGCAGTGTACCTCCCACCGAGGTGTGTAAAAAATGAAGAGAAGGAGATGTTCTACGCCAAATCGACTCTGTATTAGACCAGGTTCCCCCTTGGGACACACTCATTGTCTTTTGGGGACTTCAAGCTCTACTGGCATTGTGAAGATAGCTACGAGTTTGTGTTGGTCCCCATGGCTCCGGTACCAGAAAAACCAACGTTTTTCTGCTTCTTAAAATTTGCAAGTTCCCCGAAGGTTAGAATTCGGTTCTTGGTATCAAGCCAGAGCTCACCCCTGGACATGGGATATAATGCCCGGGGGGGTACTAAGGATCGACCATTTTCATTAGTACTCGTTGGGGATCCCCCAAAATGCCGGGTTTTCCGGAGTGTGAGTTCTTTGGGAAAAGTCCAGACTTGTTGTTGTACCTTAAGCTTTATGTCAAATCCAGAAGAATCTCAAGGGAAACCCTACTGTGTTTCATCTTTAGAAACGAAGGGCTTGAAATGTGCTCATGAGTATGGGTGGGGAGTCTCAATCGGTTTTATGTGCTGTGTCTCGGGGGCCCGTAGAACTGTGGAACCTACAAACGTAAAAATTACAGGCTGCCAAGGAGTGTATCGGGGGGCCCCGAGGTCAAGGCGTGGTTTTTTTCTCGACGGAGACGCTGGAGAAAATCGAAGGAAATCGCGCTGCCAGGCTGGTGGGGAACCCGGACCGCACAAGGGGTCTGTCCCCCGCCGGGCTAGAAAACCCCCTGGGGGGAGACAAGGAAGGCATGTCAGGATCTCGTTGAGGATGTCGAGGGTCATTTGAACTAAAGACCTCCGACCCCCCTACTAGCCCGAGAACTCCGTTCCAACTCTCCATCTCGGGCAGTGCTATTCGGCAGCAGATGGGCGCCCGTATGGAAAGGATGGGGCATGGGCCCTTGGTGAGTACTTTTGGGGGTTGTTCACGTGGACCTCCAACTGGCGCTTTACACCATGGTTTACAGGGAGTGGATGCCGATCCTCCCTTTTACGAAACCGCACCCTCTCTTTGGGAAATCAGAGAGGGGTACAAAGTTTGGGGGGGGAAAAAAGGCAGCTGGTGTTTGTAATTCATGCGGAGTCCTCAAAGCTGGGGGTGAGGCCCTGATCTGCGGGTTTTCTCTGTCCCGACTGCCGGGGGCAATAGGTACCATTCCCCCTGACGGAAAAGGGGGTGGGGCGTCCCCTTTTCTGGGAAAGGGGGAAGGGGGCCGCAGGACGCAAAAATTACCCGGTATTAACTGTCAGCGTACCAGGCAGGTGCTTGCCCATCTTTGCTGACACGGGTTCACAGTCATCTGGGGAAGCATCAGAGACCTCAGCATTGGGGTTTACGCCTGGGAAATCCAACAAAAGGACCGTATCCTAGGGTTCTTCCTGGTGGGAAACCCGACGTGAGTTTTTGACAGGGGGTGCTTGCGCTATGTTATCTCAAAAGGCGTTTGACTCAGTGCATCGTGAGCCCTCTGGGATCTTTTGCAATTTTGGGGATTCCTGCAGGGACTATTGGTTTTATAATGGTCTGTATTCTGGGCTGAGAGTGCGTGAATGTGGGGGAGGTGTATCCAGCTTTTTTTCCTGTGAATACAGGGGTAGGCAAGGGTTGTCCTTTGCCCCATCACTTTTCAACGCTTGTTGGACGGGGATTGGGTAAGGTTGTAGATCAAAGTGATGTGGGGCATCCGTCGGGAACACCCAAAATCCTGTCTTTTTTTGCCGATTGCAGTAATCTTTGCTGAGTCGCTGGAGGGCCCGGTGAGGCCCGAGGGCCCCGCACGAGGAGGCAAAGCCTTTTGGGTTGGGGCTCCTGGTTTTAAACCCCAAAAATTTTAGGTTTTTTGGGAGACTTGCTAGATGAACAGTAAGTCTGTTCATGCGTGTGGCGAGGGCATTGAGTCTTGGAAAGTTTCCTACCTTGGGAGCGCAGCCAAAAACGGGGGGCACGTTAAAAAAGTTTTACGGCGTTGGATAGCCAGGGGTTTGGACTCGCTCAGGGGAAGTATTTTGGGGTTGTCGGTACCTGTGCAGGAGGACAAAGATCCGGATTAATCCTTTTTGATTCCCTGTCTTCTCTATGGTTGTTAGACATGGACATAAATAGTGACTTTAAAAACGAATCAAAGCCCTTTGGGAATAAGGTCTTCGCAAAATCATGGGGATCACTGGAGATTACGTGTCAAACAGTGATTGCACCGTGGAAAAGAATCGAGGCCTATTACCTGATAGTCCGTCGCGCCAATTCGGTATATGGATGTGGGACGCTACCCCGAAAAACCCATCCTTCCCCTCGGGTTGTATCTGTAAGAGACAATCCCCGGGTGGAGGGGGCCAAGGGGGGACCCACAAAGGTCGTGGCTGGGGCAAGTTGATGTTTTCTTGTCAGAGCTGCTTGGTATGGGAAAGGAGCCTGCATGGGAACTCACGCGTGGTGACCCCCGGGAGTGGCGTCGTAGGGTGGGCGAGGCAACGTGCCCCCGGCGTATGCCCCTAATGATTGATTGATGGTCAACATAGGTTTATGCAAATGAAATATAAGAGTTTTACATTATTCATGGCGTTTATAATGAGGATTGTTGGCAAATAGAAGCATTCGCCACGTGTGTCCTACATCATTCTACTAAATACTGTAGAGGAATGCTTCAAGGCGGGTGTATGGGTAAATAATACCTTCTCTTTGCATGCATGAAGGTAATATTTACCCATACACCCACCTTGAAGCATTCTTCTACATGAAGTACATGAAAACTGAAGTACATGATGACGAGTACATGTTGCCTTGCCCACAGGGCACTGCCTCTACGGTGGTGTTAAGGAAGCAACATACATAAAAATCCTCATAAATTGAGTATATTTGATGTTTTCTGACTAGGAACTGAATAGAGCAAGTATACAAACGAAATTAGGCCATAGAACAAACCCAGGCGCTTGTGGTCATTTTGTTATGTGGTGATGTGCCATGAGTGGTGAGTGGCGTATCTCGACCCGGGTGGCGATGCTAGACAGAACCACGCATGGCTCCGGCAGACAGCACCTGGGCATATGTGGTGTGCATCTCGCCTAATATGAAGGAATGATGGAATAGCTAGAGAATACAAGGAAGTACAAGACACTGGCGCGTATGTGTAGGCAAGTGTTGAAGTGACGAAGGTGATCGACACAGGGGATGATGGAATGATGGAATAAGTTAATTTGAGAATATAAATAAGTACAGCACATCGTAGAAGCACGTATGTAGAAGTGGGAACAAGTGTTGGAGGAGAGGATAAACGACGGAGGTGGCAGAGGGAATTATGGAATGAAGGAATAATGGAATAACTTACTTTTTGAGAAGGACGACGAAGCTGAAAGTTTATGCGGAGTGAGGAGATTGGAGATAGATGTAAATAAGTTTGATAATGCGGGCAGCAGCTGCCTTGTGATTAGCTGATGACACGTTTGAGAATACAATTGTGATTCGCTGGCGAGGCTGTGATGTCATTGTAGTGGCTCAGTCACTCAGCTATGAGCAACATCATAACACCACTGCCATGCCTCGTCTTTGGATACCCGTTAACAATGGGGTGTAGAAATAGAGGTATGTTGTAAGAAGCAACATACGTAAAGCAACCTCTCTTTGGATCCCTGGCATAGTCTTCTGTATAACTGCGTGCCATGTTTAAACTATGTTTCGTTCTATTATTTTTTTTTTTTTTTTTTTTTTTTTTTCAATTCCTAAGATTTTTCAAAATTTTGGGATGGACTTGTTAATTAGTGAAGTCGGAAATTATGAGGTCGGTAATTTTGAGGGTTTACTATGTGTGTATATATATATGTATGTGTATTTACCTAGTTGTATTTACCTAGTTGTAACATACAGGAAAAGAGCTATGCTCGTACTGTCCGTCTCCAAATCTACTATTATCCAGTTTGCCTTTGAAGTCCTGAATACTTCTTGCATTAATCACTTTTGCATCAGGTTGTTCCAGGCTTCTATGCTTCTATACGGGAAGCTGTATTTTTTTTATATCCCTCTTGCATGTTGTCCTTTTCAATTTCTTTCATGACCTCTTGTACTTCTGGTCGTCCCACACAAACAGATCTTCTCTATAAATTTTTTCCAGACCCATTAAATGCTCATACCTGCTTAAAATTCCCTTTCTCTTTTTCTAAAGATTTGGGGAGTTTTATCTGAAATTTTTCCTCAATGGAAATCTCTCAGTTTGGACCCTTTTTTGTGGCTGCCCCCTTTTGATTCTCTAAATCTTCCTTATATCCTTCCTTTTTTGTGGGACCAAATCACTGCCCCATATTCCCAACCTTTGGGTCGAATCAAGATTTTATAAATTTTTTAAAAATCACTCTTCACCAAAATTTTGAATGCCATTTCTAATTCCTCACAACTGGTATTTTTCCCCCGTGATCTTTTTTTATATGTTTCTCAGGTAAAAATTTATCTGAATCCATACCCCAATCTTTTTCCCCTTTTTTTTTGATTACCTTTCCCTTTTCCCCATCAATATTTTCCCCTTGTCTTTTTTGCTATGCCCACTTCCATCACTTTATAGGGGGGTTTTTAGGCGGAAAAAAGGTTTTTTCCTTTTCCCTTAGGTGAAGGAAGATTTGGGGGTTTACCCTAAGCATTTTTGTGCCGCGAATCCGAAAATCGTAGTTGGGTCACTCTTTTAGGGGAAAAGTTTTCGGCGCTTTTTGCTTTTGGCATTTTGGCAATAAAATTGGCAATTAAAAATTGCAGAATGAAACCAGACGTCTAGAACCTCTTTTTGGAAATAAAATTTAAAGCTTAAAGAGTGCAAAAAAATGTTATTGAGTACTTGTGGTTGTATCGTTCGGATTACTGATCTATAATGGAAATTAGAGATAATTTGGAAAAAAAATTTGGGAAAAATATAAAAGGAATATTTTGGCCAAAACCCTGAGTTCTTAATAATTTAAAAAACAAAATTTTAAATTAGTAAAAAAAGAAAAATCACAAATTGTTCGTGGGACCATTTAATTAACGAATTTGTGAAAGGGGGGGGTACAATTATTGCGTAGAACAGGGTATTTAAACTGAAAAACTTAAAAGCCCCTCAAAGTACTTCCTTCACCTAAGGTGAAGCAAAAGCCTTTTTTTTCCCCCCGAAGTGACCCGAGTTTTAAACCAGAACAAAAAATTTTTCAAACAACGAAACCGAGTCTCCCCGCGTTTTTTTGGAAAATAAAAAATTAAACACAAAAAAAATCCCTTACTTGCGATGCGACGTTCAAATTAAAAAAAAATCGAATATCTAGTCGTCTACGCCTCGACGTCCTCTGCCCATCTTCCTCGTCGTTGATGACACCCGGGGGAGCAATCGAAAAGCTCCGAACAAGGAGTCTGCAGGCGTTGCAGCGGCAGCGTTTGGTCGGCATTGTTTTGCATCCGCACTGTCCCCCTGATACTTTGCGGGGCGGGAGGCAGGGTGGAAGGATAGGCCCATTTTTGGTTCCGTAGCCGTCTTGGTCGGGTCGAGGGCCCAACTCCTTCTTCACAGCCCCCCCCAGACGACGGCCGTGCGGGGCTGCATAAGTCTGGGTGGTGGCGTTGACTGTCGGGGGGGCCCATGCGCTCCAACCTTCTTCTTCTGAAGTGCGCCACCTCCCCCTGCGGCAGAGGCGGGTATATCCTAAATTTTTGTCACGAAATCGGCACAGCACGTCCGGTCTTTTTCTAGCGGCCAGGGCTTGGGAGTGTACCCAAAGCGCGATTTTGCCTGTGGGGCCGCCTGGAACAAAGGCCAAGCTTGAAAACTTGCCTTTCCTGAAGGGGGCAAGTGGTGTGAAACCATCGAGCATGGAAGGAGTGATAAAAATCCGGGGTGAGAGCCCATTATGTGGATGAGCTCTTGAAATCGTTTGCCAAGCGGAGGCACGTGTTGGGAGTATTTGGGGAAGGTCGGAGGAGGAGAGAAAAACGTGGTCCGGAAAACACGGTTCCTCCACACTTTGTCGACAGGAGAGATGATATATTTTCTTAGTGTCCCTTCCTCTGTTCTGAACGAAATTTGGGTCCGTCCGTCCAGAAGTTGCCAGGCTTTGTGGGGCCACGCGCAGACGACGCGTAAAACCCCAGGAATGGTGCGGGGTTTGGGGGCAATGAAGAGGTCATAGCAGTCTTATTGCTTTTGGGGGGAAAAATGTTAGCCCCGGGCATTCCAGCTTTTATCCTCTCGCTGCTTTGGGTGCGATATCGTATCCTCCACCTCGGGCTGTTCCCTCGTCTTGTCTTTGAGGGACGCCCGATGTCGTAACCCGTCAAAAAACAAGGTGCAACTCCCCGTAGCCAACCCCCGTTGGGCAAACCTCTGCGGAGGGCCAACCAGGTCCTTAAAAAATTGCGACCGGAAACGGGTGCTGTGAAGGATACCTCCCGTCGAGACAGCACGCGAGAGGATGAAGGGTTTGCGAGGCCGTGGGGAACCCCCCGTTTATCTTTCCAGAACCTGAGAAGGGGACTTTTTGTCGTGACCCGCGGGGGTTGGTCGTCAAAAGGGCAAGAGGGAACAGGGTAGTATAGTTTGGGGATGATGGGCGAAGGTCCGCTGCTGTCGGTTGGAGGGCGAGCAGCAGGCGCCGAGGAAATCTGGGATCCCTGCAATCACCTGCTTCCCTCCCATTGAAACTTTGGCTTTCTTGCCCCGCGTTTTGATTTTGGGAGGTGACGATGCAGGACCCCCCATGGACTTTGCTGCGCAGTCCTGATCCCTTTCCCCCTTGACTTCAAGAGAGCTTCCTTGCCAGTCTCTCGATTCTTGTCAGTGCGTCCACCCTTTACTGGAACACCTTGCGGGAAAAAGGACGGTGGTGAGTTGGGTTCTCGCGGTGAAGGGGTTTGCTGGCGAAGAAAAACCACAACCCTTTTTCCCTCCCGTGTGTCTTTTTTCGTGACCGTGGGGTTCTTGGGTGCTTTGTGCCCTTACAAACTTTCCCAATGATTTTTCCCTTTATTGCCAAAAGTTCGTCTTGGATCAAGAAAAAACTTGGTCCTCGTCAGGGGGTTTTTCGTATCCCTACAAGCCCACCGTCACCTTTTAGACCGGTTTTCCCTGTTCCAAGGCATGGTCGCAGCCAAAGGGACGTGGAAAGGCCAACGCTTACGGGCGCCCTGTTTTTCCCAAATACGCCCGCTCTTGGATTCTTTTAGGCGGGGGTCCTGCATAGGCCAGTAAACCGGGGCAACGGGGGAGGGCTTCGTTCATGGCGAAGAAGAACGGTCCGAATCCTCCAAAGTCTTCGGTGCAGCGCCCAGCTCCTGTCCGCACAGCCCTGGTGTAGTTCAAAACAGGAGGACCTCTTGCGTACGTCCCTGGAGAACTTGCTCAAAGGGGCGTGTCTATCCCCCTGACCTCAGGATCTCACTTGGGTGCAAGGGTTTGAGGGCTTTTTTGAAGGAATCCGTCTTTCCCTCCCCTGCCATCTCCGGACGGCGAATTCTTCGGGGGCTCTCCCTTGTCCCGGGGAAAGAACTTTAGAGCTAGGGGTGACTTGTGAGGGGTTATGGTGGGCCCCAATTCCGCGGTGAGTGGTTTTTGGCCAAAAAACTGCCGGCTGTGGCGGGGTCCCTACACCCCCACTCGTGGGCCCTCGTCGAAAGCCCCTCCCCCCCAGGAAAACACCCATGCCCGCAGCAGGCTAGACACGTGAGGGCGCCCAAAGGCGGACATCCCGTTTTCCTTTTTCAAGTTCAACTGTTCCAGGACTTTGAGAAGAGCGCCATGTCGGCAGCAACAAGCACCGGAGCCCCATCGCCGTTCAGCGCTTGTTGAATTTTCTCCATTTCTGTCATCATGGTGATGATTTCATGACTTTCATGACATTTCATGACTTTTGATGTGAAATTAAGGCCAAAATTATTCCTTATATATTTTTTTCCATTTTTTTCCACTTATCTCTAATTTCCATTATAGTTCAGTAATGCGAACAGATACAACCACTGAGTACTAAATAACATTTTATGCACTCTTAATAAGTTTCAATTTGAGTCCAAAACGAGGTCTCTACGACGTCTGGTTCTCATTCTGCAATTTGTAATTGCCAATTTTATTGCCAAATTGCCAAATTGCAAATTGCGCGAAAACTTACCGCTAACGAGTGACCCAACTACGATTTTCGGATTCAGCGGCACAAAATGCTTAGGATAAGACCCTCAAAATACTTCCTTCACTTAATGTGAAGCGAATCGCCCTAAGTGACCCTACTATTACACTTTTTAGCATTAAACTCAATTTCCCATAATTGACTCCATCTGAAAATCTTATCTAGATCCTTTTGTAGATCCTCACAGTCCTCTTTACTTTCTACTTTTCTTAGTAATTTAGCATCATCAGCAAATAAACTCATAACTGTTCACTCCCTCTGTCATATCATTTACATAGACCAAGAACATCACTGGGGCCAATACTGATCCTTGAGGAACTCCACTTATCACTCTGCACCATTCTGACTTTTGATCTTTTATTACTGTTCTCTTCTCTCTGTTGCTCAAAAAGTCTTCCATCCACTTCAGCAAACCACCCTTCAATCCTCCCACATGTTCTAGCTTCCAGAGCAGTCTCTTGTGAGGTACCTTGTCAAATGCCTTCTTTAGGTCCAAGTATATGCAATCGACCCACCCCTCTCTTTCCTGTGTCACATCGATCACTCGAGTAAAAGCTTAATAATATCGTTGTACATGACATTCCTCCTCTGAATCCAAACTGGCCACCTGCGAGTGTGTTTGTCTCTTCCAAGTATTTCAACCATCTGTCCTTCACAATTTTTCACACATTTTTGCCACTACACTTGTTAATGATACTGGCCTGTAATTTAGTGGTTCTTCTTTGTCCCCTCCTTTGTGAATTGGCACAATATTTGCTCTTTTCCAATCAAGCGGGACTCTGCTCTCCTTGAGTGAACTCTCAATTACACCATGTAACTTTCCTGCTAGTTGGTTACTGCACTCTTTCATAATCCAGTTCGACACTCCATCTGGACCCGGGGCTTTTCTCACATCTTGACTTTCCATTAGCCTTTTTACTTCTATTACGTCTACTTTTATGTCTTCCATTATATTTTCTTTTGCTATTATATTTTTCGTTTTAAATTCACTTTCTCTTGTAAATACAGTCTGTAAGCACTTATTCATCACCTCGGCCTGTTGTAATGCATCTTCATACACTATGCCTTCTACCTTCAGCTTATCTATTCCTTCCTTGTTTTTCATTTTTCCATTAATATATCTGTAGAAAAGTTTTGGTTCATTCTTACATTTTTCTATTAAATTCCTCTCATAGTTACTTTCTTCTTCTCTTCGGATTCTTACATATTCATTCCTTGTTGTTTTGTACTTCTCCCAAAGGTTGATACCTCCTTTTTTCCTCCAACTATTCCATGTTTTTTCTCTTTCTAGTCTTGCTAATTCACATTTTCTGTTAAACCATTCATTTTTTCTTTTCTCTGATAACCATCCTTGGAACATAACTATTTATTCCTTCTGTGTAAATTCGGATGAACTCATCCCATTTTTTCTGGGTGCTCCTTTGCTGCATGGAAATTACTCCAGTCTGTCTCTCCGAAGAATGTTCTTAATCCGTCAAAGTCTGCTTTTCCATAATTGTATCTTCCTTTCTTGTGTTCTTCTCTTCTCCCCTCTTTTTTGCTATCATTTATTTCAAATTCAATAAGTACATGGTCGCTCTTTCCAAGTGGGCACTGATAATTTACTTTACTAATTACTTCCAGTTCTTTCGTCAATAGTAGGTCTAGTCTTGATTGTTCTTCGCTACCTCTGAATCTTGTATTCTCTTTAATCCACTGAGTCATGATGTTATTCATTACCAAATCCAACAATATACCACCCCATGAGTCTTCTCCTCCTTCAGTATACCATTCTTCCCAGCAAACTTCTTTGCAGTTAAAATCTCCCATCAAAATTATGTTCTCACAATTTTCCATCGTATTCTTTAAACATTTGCTTGTGTCTCTTATCATGTCTCCATACTCTTCTCTCCCCCAGGAATTTGTCTTAGGTGGAACGTATACGATTACTAAGTCTCTTATTCTTCCTTTTTTCATCACCAACTCTACCGTCAACACCTCTGCCATACCTTCTCCTTTCTCCACATTTCCTACTACCACATCCTTCCTTGTTAACATCATTACACCACCTCCCTTTTTCTGATTTCTGTTTCGCCTCCATACATTATATTGACCCTCCCCAACTGGCACATCCTCAGAATCACTCTGCTTCGTTTCTACTAAACCCAATATGTCTAGTTTCTTGGCTCTCAGGTAATCGTTTACTTCTGTTAATGTTGACACTAGCCCATTTATATTTGTGTACGAAACCCGCCATCCTTTTTCTTTTTCCTTTGAACTGTCTGCTCTTACTCTTTCTCTTTTAGATACCACTTCTTCAGTTTTTGGTCCAAAACTCTCCAATAG
The DNA here is from genome assembly GCA_016584305.1 of Chionoecetes opilio. Lineage (NCBI taxonomy): Eukaryota > Metazoa > Arthropoda > Malacostraca > Decapoda > Majidae > Chionoecetes > Chionoecetes opilio. Next base: position 982,738 of record JACEEZ010017506.1, on the reverse strand, counting down.
AATTTGTTTTTCCTCTTCCGTCCTCAATTAGTTTTTTTCTTTGGCTTCTTTAAACAGTACATTCAATCTGGCTCTTTCTTCCTCATTCATATCTTTTCTTATCCATATTTTCTAATATTCTTCTGTCTTTGCCAGTTTCCATGCCTTAGACAATATATCTAGTGCTGTATTTTGTGACCTAAACTTAACTTTTAAGGGGCGGGCCCCTCCCTCCTCATATTTGCCTAACCTATGTATCTCTTCTATTTCTTCTTCTATCTCCGTATTTTCTTCTACTACATTAAATATTTCTTTTGACACTTTCTTTTCTTCCTCTTCTCTTGTTTTTCTTGGGCAGCACTTTTTCTTTAAAACCAAAAATGATGACACATTTCTTTTTGTCCACCGTATCTCTTACTAGATTTTCCTTTTTATTGATTACTTTTACTACATTTTTGGTCAGATTTTTCTTTTCATTTTCTTGATCTTCTATTATTTGACGTAAACTTTCTTGGTCTTTTTCTTTTTCTATCTTCCATGTCTTTCTTTCATCTTTCATTTCCTCTTGTGCCATTTTCCATTTCTTATGCACTGCATTAATTTTTGCATGCAGTTTAACTACCTTTTCATCGTCTTGTTTACCATTTAAATCATCCACTCTATTTTTCAAAATAGTATTATCTTTTTCCAGTACGAACACTTTCTTTTCCATCTTCTCTAGTTTATCCATTAATTCGTGAACAACATTTTCTAGCATTATGACTCTTCTCTGGTTCATTTTCAGCCCTAATATGTCTTTTTCTTTGGTATTGAAGCCATCAAAATTGGTCCCGGCGGAGTCCTCCGCCGACACTTCCTCCATCCTTGTTTACGTTTTCTTCACTTCCAATATTTTTCACTTTTTAGGTAAATCATTAGGAGACGGGACTTTCTAACTACATAGCTCTAACCTATAAGTACTTAAGGTCTTTCAGAGTCCTCTGTGTCCTTGTTGGTCCCTGCAGCCATACAGCACATCCAGTTGTACAGGGAGGTCCCGTTATACGAGCATTCGGTATACGAGAATCCGATGATACGAGAGGTGTAAATTAGGGTATTTTCAATATACGAGATCGAAAATCCAATGCTACGACATTCAAACTGGGGTGAGTAAAATTATCAAGTTCAAAATACTCGCCCTACCACTCCCAGTCTGGACAAAGGGGGATTTGGTTGACCCCAGTCAGGTCACCCCTAGCAAGCCGTGACCTGAAGGGTAATTAAGCATATGGCGCGGCCTGACATTTAGTGGTAATTAGCCAGGTGTGCGGCTCCAACCTTGGGACCGCAGTCAGTGACCTGAAGGGTAATTAAGCATATGGCGCGGCCTGATCCTTAGGGGTAATTAGCCAGGTGTGCGGCTCCAACCTTGGGACCGCAATCAATGACCTGAAGGGTAATTAAGCAAATGGCGCGGTCTGACCTTGGGACCGCAATCAATGACCTGAAGGGTAATTAAGCATAGGGGTAATTAGCCAGGTGTGCTGCCCCAATCTTAGGACCTCTACACTACCCTCTTTTGTATCACGCGGAGTCCCCTACAGTACAACGTCTTTTTTGCTTGTTATGCATGTTTTATGTTTAATTAATGTGCAGTTATGTTATTTTGTGTGCTATTTTCTCTTTCAGAATGCTTTTTCTACAGAATAGGTAGTACAGTGTGGGTAATATAGACGCTGTGTGTTTGTTGTGTTTGCTATAGTTTATTTTAGCTTGAAAAACACGTTTTTTTTCTTCGTTTTTTGAAATTGATGGTCCTGGAACCAAACCTATATTTTACCATTAGTTATGTGTTTCGTTATACGAGATTTCGCTTTATGAGTATGCCAGGTGGAACCTAACTGCTCGTATCTTCGGGACCTCCCTGTATAGGAGCCTCCCAGCAGAGCGCGCGTCTGTGTACACACAGTTGTGTGTGTCGTGTGTGTGTGTGTGTGTGTGCTATATATGTGTATGCTAGCAGTGAACTGTTAATGGATGACAATACTGACGATGAGCAACCATCAGTATTCTCAGTCTATGTATGTACGTGTACGTAGCGGACGTAAATATTGGCCGCGTTGGTCCTATGCCTAACGCGCAGATCACATTCGATAACAATTATGAAGGATGGCTGCTTTCTTAGAATTTTATACTTTGACGGCATCCCACTACGTCTAACGTCTGTTAGGCATAATCAAACAATTTCTATCACCTTTTGCAGTAGTGTGGATAGAGGGATTTTTGCCAACATCATGAGTAGCGCTACATTTTCACATTATAAACAAAGGCAAACCGGTTCCCAGAGCAAACTACAGAAAAACTAAACATACTCTCATATTTGAATTTATTGGGCATTTGGCAACTCTGCAAGGGTAACTGGAGCAGTGATCTGTGTTGTCAGTTGTCACTGAGCTCAAGGTCACGACACCCAGTGATCCATTACAGCTTGTGCAGGGAGGTGCCGTGGAGGAGTTGCCAGCCCGCGGCATTTTAAGACAACAGCGTTATGCCTCTATCTTGCCTCTTCTGTGGACTATGGGGAGGTATAGATCAGTGACAAGTGATGACATTAGTGCTATTTCGTCACTACACAAGGCAGGACACTCAGTGAAAGATATTGCTGAAAACATAGGCGTTAGTGTGAGAAGTGTCAGGCGTTGGGTGCAACTATTTTCAAACTGGTGATGACGATTTTCCGCGCAAAAAATTTCCCCCTGGCAGGCCCCGTAAAACCCACTCAAGGACACTAAACATCATCAAGCGTGATGTTGATAAGTGTCCCAGTATTTCCGCAGACAGTTTAAGGAAAATAACCATGTACTGCTGGGTGAAGTGTCTGTCAGGACAGTGTGATGTCGAGTCCATGACGACCTTGGATTTAAACGCTTTGTTGCGTGACCTAAACCTCTCCTAAAACAGGTTCATAAGGACAACAGACTTCAGTTCTGCCGCAAGTACCGCCCTTGAGATACTGAAAACTGGAAAGGAGTACTTTGGAGTGATGAGGCAAAATGTACAGTTACCAGCAGCAGGAAAAAGCGAGTGTATCGCCTCCCGGGCAGTGATCCGTACGTGCCAAAGTTCACCCACAACACTGTAAAATTCCCAGATTCCTTAATGGTGTGGGGATGCTTCTCTTTCCATGGCGATGGGAAACTTGTGGTGCTCCCCAAAAATGTGTCAATGAACTAATATAATTATTTGGAACTGTTGTGTGACAATCTGCCTGACTGCTTCGAGATGTGCCAAGCCCACACATTCCTGCAGGATAATGCACCCTGCCACAAAGCAAAATCTGTGACAACCTGGCTTCATGACTGCTCTGTGGACTTCATTGAGGATTGGCCAGCCTATTCTCCTGACCTTAATCTCATTGAAAACTTGTGGTCCACTATCAAACGCAAGTTATGTGACCATGATACCTCCACGCTTCCCCGACTAGAAGCGGCACTTCTCAAATTGTGGACAGAAATCCCTCTGTCCACGTTACAAAACTTGATAGAGAGTGTCCCATCACGTTTGAAAGAGTGCATTAGACGTAAGGGGATGCCAACAAAGTATTAACATTAAGGTAAGTAATCACTGTTTATTGTACCATCATATTTGTTCTACCGCGTTGGGCTACGGGCTGACGCCGCCAATATTTACGTCCGCTACTGTATATGGTGCATTTATGTAACAATAATTAGGGTGATGACAGCTGCTGTATGCGTGGACCCCTGGCCTCCTTATCAAACAGATGATGCAAGGGGCACAGGACTGTGATTTTCTACTGTTAATTTTGTCATTGATACCTTCACAGGTACGTATTGTTGATGGAGAGCATGGTGGAGCCTTAGTGACAGTGTGGAGACCCCCCATTGAGTTGAGGGAGAATGTCTCAGAAGGATCCTTCTTCACCATACATTACCTGATGGCTGCTGGTTTCAGGTATGAGGAAGAAATTCCATACTGATATTTTTGACTGATGCTTTTTTAATCACTCTATCGAGGGGAATGATACATGGGTTGGATGGTGATGCATTCTTAAGTACTGCCAACACTGATTCATGTCAGTGTGTTTGCTTAATCATAGGTATCGGCACATATATTAGCAACATCAGAATGATAATGCTGTAATAATTATTACAGCATTATCATTATCGTTTTTTGTGCTCATGTAATTTTTGTATAAATTATAATTTATACAAAAATTACATGAGCACAAAAAAGATAGAAAATAAACAAGTAGTATCAAACGGCAATGTATGATTATTAATGAACCCTTAAACGCTGTGTGTGCGGCAGCCATGGAGTCATTGACGTGCATTACATCTGGCAGGGTTGGCGTCCATTGAGTCTCCACTTCCCAAAGTAGAATATGAACTCATTTCACGTTTATCATTGGGCAGCATCAGATTGTTTGACAAGTCTAGCTCACAGTATGTTTTTGATATAAGACGTTGCCCTGAAGATCGTCAATAGATGTCGGGAGGGTGGTATCTCGTGTGACGCTGGGATGATAAAACCCAGTGGACGCTCTCCATTGATGAACATGATGAATTGAGTGAATCACCAACATGTTCACAGTCCTAAACTATTACCTTGGATGCCTTTCAGCTAAAGACTGTGACGGTGACAGTAAAGGTGAAGGTAAAGATGGGGGCATACGCTATGCTGCGCGCAGCCTTCGGTGCTCATTTCCATGGCATTAGCCCTTTGAGCTTGTGGTGGGTGAGGACTCATTACCCCGGGGACACAGGGCTAGTGTGACATTCGGATTACCACAGTTACCTTCCCCAGGTTAACCCAGGTAGCCATTTATCAACCCCGAAACGAAGGAAGAAGAGCTGGTTTGGCTGGTCGCCGACTTGCTCTGGCCCGGATTCGAACCAGGGCCGCAGATTCGTAGCTAGCCACTACACCACGGAGGTGACGACATACGGCTGATTTTTTAAACATGGACACGGGAGAGTCTAACGTGGAACTTCCATGTTAGACTCAAGTGCCAAGTGGTACCAATGCCAAGAATGCATTTTTTAGACACCGACATCGAGGGCTAACATGGTCATATGTTGATCTACAGCTAATACCACTCTGCGCATGGGTTGGCAGTTCTGAACCAGGGAGATCTTTAGTTGGAGAGACGAGAGCGGAGGAGGCATTTGTCTCCGCGCTATGGTAGCGAGAACAACAAAACACACTACCACACCACAGGATATTATGAAAGCTGTAGTAAATAAACTGAAACAATCACTCAATAATATCACTTGTATTTCCTCTGTTCTTTCCTTTTAAATCTACGACTTTGAAAAGTAACAGCCAGTCACAGAACACTATACAGTACCCTCCCGAGTTTCGCGCTTGCTTTCTTCCGAAGGCATAGCGCTAAACTCAAGATCGCGAAACTCTGGTATTGAAAACACTGTAAAAATACTTATTTAGTCCGGTGCGAGGCGTAGTACCATATTTTATGGCTTATAAGACTCACATTTTCCCCAAAAAAATACCCTGAAAGATACTAATGGTCTTCCAAGACTAATGCTGTAGTACTTCCTCAGTACTCAGTACCTCAGTACTTATCTGTTACAAGTATTTTAAATACCATAAGACATTCAAATCAACTACGTAATCTGTCCTCACGCTGGTACGTATGTTTACATTCCCCCTTTTGGCGGCAGATTGCCGCGATTGCCACCAACAGCGCCATCTATCGTCTGCTAGTGTTGACGTATCTTTTACCACTAGGCCGTCACACGTATCTTAAGCTGTTTTCAATTCTGGAAATTATCACCCATGGCGAATTCATCAAAACTATTTACTAATACTATCGCATACAGACTAAAAGTTATACGAATCGCCATATAAAATGGAAACTGACTAACAGAAAGACACTTTTGGATCACTGCTGGGAGAGGCGGTGGATTGCCGCGATTGCCACTAACAGCGCCATCTATGTTAGCCCCGAGCATATGTTGTTCTTGTTTTAGGGCTGCGAGGATCCCTTGGGGAACACTATGAGCCCTGGTGTTGTCCTATGATGCTATCACAGGCGTGGTAGTTGACCTGTCTTCCTCAGGAAGGCACAGGTGAGGAGGATGACGGTGTGTTGCCGGGAGGGGGGAACGCCAGCCGCCACCAGCAGGGTGGGCAGGTTAAAGGTGGTGACGTTCAGGAGGAGGAGTTGAGAGTGTAGCACTACACTTTGGAAGTGGAAGCGCGGACACTGCAGCAGAAATTGTTCAATAGTCTCCGGAACATTCATGCACCAAGGGCAGTAGGGGTCAGGGGACAGACGGAGGCGATGCAGGTGAGCCGTGAGCGTCGTGTGCCCCGAGCACATGGCTGCCTGACGGTGGCCGTGCAGTGATGTAAACAAACCTCCCCTATAAACGCGGCGGTACACTCACGCTTACTAATATCTTTTTTGAGGGCTGGGAAAGTGATTGATGGTGTTCATCTGTCAGACCATGTCCTCCAGATGTTGGACTCTGGATCTATTCCTCGTTACATTGAAAAATGTAAGGAAATAGGGAATATAGATCCATATAACATACCGCGGCACAAATGTAAGGACATCACTACTGCTTGGTGGCGATCTTCCAGGCTTATTACGCCAGTAATATATACCACTACCTTGTCAGCTTGAAAAGTATATTTAATCACTCTACCCATGCTTACAATTCTTAAAGACTAGTCAAATCGCACTGCAGTTTAATACACAGCTTAAGCACTGCAAACATAGTAATAATAATGAGCTGTAGCTACTACTGTGTGCGTGAGAGGAAAGGTGACTGTGGTGTGCGGGAGCGAAGGCCGGCGGAGAGAGCCTCGCCCAGTCGCTTACACAATCAGTGAGTACTGAGGGTGGCGCGCTGCTTTTGCCCCGATTGATGAGGATATTTATTTAGTTAATGCTAACTTATGCATGGTGCTAATTCATTTATCAGAAAACTAAATATATCAATGGAAAGTTAATCCAATTTCGCTTCTACTAATGCAGCCCATTAACTCTTATAAAAATCCTGCCTGCGCCAACACGGGCAAGGGCCAACCATTACAGCCCTCGAGTACAGGGCCTACCATCCCACCCCTGGAGGTCACTGCCAAATGGCGCTATTGGCACAAAAACAAAAAAACAAAAAAAAGCGTGTATGAAGCAGCGCGAAACTCGGGGAGATAATGCGCGAAAGTCGGGATGGTAAGAATTTAGGACTCGGCGCGAAACTCGAGGATCGCGAAACTCGCATAGCGTGAAACTCGGGAGGGTACTGTATAACTTTTTTATTATAATTTTTTTTTCATTATACATAACTTTTTTTATTCTCTTACTGTCTTCTTTATAGGGACTGGCAACTAAGCGGGCTTTGTGTTACCTCTTTTTGTTGTGCCCTTGGCCAGTCCTTTGTGATGTTTAAAAAATATTTAAATTTTTTTTTTAAATTGTTTGGCAACCGAGTTATCGTACGGCAACCAGTGCAATTATGAGTTTGAAATTCTGTTCGTGTACCAATTTGTTCGAAAAGGGAGACGTTCAAAACCCAAGGTTTGACTGTATTTTTATTACGATAGTCTATATTCCACGCTCTTTCAAACAAAGCCTCAACCAATATTGTAGGTCTAATAGTTTTTTAATTACATCACTAATCCGCCAATCAATATTCCGGTTCCATCAGTTTTCCGGCATGAATTTCAGAGCGCAGTTTCAAATTTCCCGGGTTGGCGCGCCACTGTTTTCGGGAGGCGCCGTTTGTTTTGATGGCGCTGTACCCAGAATCAGCTGTATGCTCACGCTTCCGACAGCAAACAGGCATTCCTTCTCATTTTTTTGCCGTAATTGTTAAAATCTGCTGCTGTATAGCATCATGGATTCGGTGAATAAAAGAAGTGGCGTAAAATGCAAACATCGCTCGTTGTCTATTGCAGAGAAAGTTGAACTGTTAAAAAAAACTTGATAGTGGTGTGTCTGTGCGAAGTGTTTGTGAAATGTACGGCATTGGGTCTTCAACAGTCTATGATATAAAAAAACAGAAAGAAAAAGTGCTAAAGTTCTTTACTGACAGTGGATCAAAAAAGCAGATGTTTGTAAGGAAGTCAATGACAGAAGGAAAAAGTTCTGATCTGGACCAAGTGCTGATAACCTGGTTTAATCTTTGTGTAAGTGAAGGTGTTGAAATTTTCTGTTACAATATATACAGCGTATATAGAGTCAGGGGACAAAACATCAATAATCCAGAAATTTAGAAAATCCGGCAGTCCTGAGGTCCCGTGGTTGCCGGATTAGTGATGGACAACCTGTATAAGGCTCTAAATTTGAAAACTATTGCATTGCGAGAAAATGCATTCAAAGTTTTAGAAGTGATTTACAAACTAATATTTTGCATAATGTTGGCAAAATAAACCAATTTTCACCAACAGAGATTGTTGGATAGGAACATTTTTTCTCGGAGGATATTCTCTATTACTTTGGTGTAGCACTTTTAGCTCTTATCACGGAAAATGCCAGGAAATGCTAAATGCCCCCCTTAAGGTTAATTCCTACCCTTTAGTTTGTAACCTTTTCAATTTCATTCATCATCTCCCTAAGCTTGATGTGTTTTTCTTAACTGAATAATTCTGTCCTCAGGTGGAGAAGTAGGCAGTTCGTATCCACTCGACAAACCAGGTGGGAACAGTCCTTCAGGGGTCCAATACTGTGGCGGGAGGAGTTTGCTCGCTCAGTAACTGCTTTGTGCCTCACTACCTCAAGAGACCTGAATCCACTGTGGCAAGAGGTGGATGTGACTGGGGTGGTATTGAGAGTTGGGGAGTCCAACCCAAAATATCAGACATTGTATCTTGTGGATCACCACCTCAACATTTTGGCTGTTCACTTCTGGAGTGGTCTCAAGGTATATTATTCTATTACTATTCTATTCTATACTATTTATTATATTATCCTATTACTAGTTCTTACGGCTATTAACCAGGGTAGAACAAGAAGTAACAGATTCAAGCTGGAAAAGGGTAGATTTAAAAAAGAAATAGGGTAAAACTGGTTCACAAATAGGGTAGTAAATAATTGGAATGGACTCAGTAGACAGGTAGTTAGTACAGGATCATTAGGGAGCTTTAAAAGGAGGCTAGATAAATTCATGCATGGGGATGAAAGGTGGATGCAGGTAGTGTTAAGTAATAGGAACTACCACGTGTAGGTCTCACGGCCTCTTGTAGCTTCCTTATTTTCTTATGTTCTTATGTTCTTATTTTCTTATTATTTCTTTATTATCATTGCCATTACTTTTTTACCTAATCAATGCCTATATTATGAATACAGTTATCTATACAGTGGTACCTTGGCTTACGAGTTTAATTCGTTCATTGATCGAGCTCGTAACTCAATTTGCTTGTATATCAAATCAATTTTCCCCATTGAAATTAATTGAAATACCATTAATCCGTTCCAGCCCCCAAAAAACCACCCCAATTTTTTTACAGTACCTATATGACTGAACTGCACTCACCCTCCGCCATTTGCATTCGCCAGTGTTTATACTCTGTGTATCAGCTGTTGGAAACAGCTGTGGGTGGAACTGCCGCTAAACGTACTGCACTCACCCTCCGCCATTTGCATTCGCCTGTGTGAGCACAAAACAACAGAGATGCTTCCACGGCGAAGTAACCACGTGAAGTGAACGAGTTGACGCGAGATGCTGGGCGGATGTTGTGGCGTTCGCTGCGCCAACTAGTGGCGGCGTATCTGAAGCTCGCTCGTTAAAAATAAAAAAATAAAAACCGCTCGTAACTCTGATTTTGGCTCGCAACTCAAAGCAAAAAATTGACCGAGCGACTGCTCGTAACTCGGAAAACTCGTAAGTTGGGGCACTCGTAAGTCAAGGTACCAGTGTATCACAAAGAGGCCTTTGCCTCTTAGTGTCTGTATCAGTGAGTTTGGCACTAAGGAAGTCAAATTTTGTTATAAAGCAAACTTCTTTCAATGAGGAATTCTCAAAAGCCTTGAAAAAATAATCAATTATTAAATTTTAAAAATTCCAACTCTCAAATTGCATATGAAAAATTGTAATGAAGAGAATTGCGCATCTAGCAACGAGGTGTGCATCTCCCAGGAAATTTGCCTTTCTTACACAGAAGCCTCATGCTCTCCACCTAAACAAGCATCTCCAGAAAACAGGTTCCAGTCCTGCTGAGAATGCAGTATTGCAGCGGCATACGGGTGCCTCGTAATCATTAAGCTCCTTCTTCCACCAAATTTGAATACCCATTTTAACCCCACTTCCAGCATATTTCTGAATTTCTGTTAATAGTCAAGATGTGAACAGGACAGGTACTTGTAAAAATATGATAAATAACCATAAAGGTAATCAATGACGAGAGGAAGGTCAATTTTGAGGCAACTTTTGGTCAGGCTACGGGGGCGTGATCCTTGAAGTAAATGTAGAATTCTTTCAGTGTTGTGTTGTCCCATTTCTCACTTTCACCAGACATTTTTCCAAAGTTAAGGAAACCAAATGCACTGAATTGTGCTCTGAGCATGACCAAAGAGCTTGTGGGTACTTTTCCTGAGCCCAATAATGTCAGGGGGTGCACTAGGCCACGCAGGCGAGTGGCTTTTTTTAATTTATTGTGTGACTTTGTCTATTGTCATAGTACAGTGTTTGTGGGGCTATATACAATGTAATACACTGTAGTAGAGTATATTCCTACACATTTGGGTTAGCGCTCTTATTTTTACAAAAGTATTATCACTAATTTGTTGACAACAGGGGATATGTATAATGTATACCAACATTCATCATTTGCACATGCAGGCAGCATCCCAGCTGACTCACAAGGTTACTAGCATGCCATGTACAAATGATGATCTCTACCAAAGATCGCTTAACCCTTTCACGCACAAATGACGTCTTTGAGCGTCATCCGGTACGTGTAGGCCATACGTACAAATGACGTCTTTGAGCGTCATCCAAAAATCCACTTCTAACTCGAGGTTTTGTAAGTTATTTTCATGCTAGCGTATTTTTTGAACATTGTATGATATAGGAAATGATCTTAGCTTAAAAACGAAACATAATTGAACTCGATACCTTTGATAGTTTAGTTTCTAGACTCGGTGGAAGTACAACTTTTTTCCCACGCGTGACATTTCGAGGTGACAATGGGTTTACGCGGGACAACAAAAAGTGAATGACAATTGTGACGTGAAAGGGTTAAGATGTGCTCTATTTTAAATTTTAAATAGTCAAAGAATCTTACTTAGTCTGAGGAGTTCGGTGAAAGATATACATTACAGATGAATTTAGTAAGAGTGACATTGAAGTCGAAGCCAGATGGTGGAAAATTCTGAAGATTCAAGATCATGGGCACGAGAGCAAGGATGTCGCTATGTACATATACCCAACAGCCAGCTTTGTTTTGAAAATGAATATAGAAAGATTAACAGGACTAAGAAAAGGGACTTCTTTTTATATTTAATGAAAAAAATATCAGATAATGTACACAGACCAAACCAGGTGTTCATGATAGGATCTCATTATGTTATGGATTACATGATTTGGGTTGAGTGGTAACCTTGCAACACTGGTTATATCCAACTTCAGGTGATTCAATATTGGGGAATTACAACAAATAGAGATGTAGTTTGATAGGTAGCAGATTCTTCATATAATTTCTATCTGGTTTTGCTTGCAGAAATGTGGATATGAGGACAACTTAGTGGAGGGTGCAGTGGCGTGCATCATGAACGGCAGCTGGCGAGGGTACAGCGGTGGCATTATTGGTTGCATTCATTTCTCTGAACATAGTATGGCCACCTTGTCCCCTAGCAGCCCTCACCTTGTTGAAGCAGCTTCTCACCTCAGGAGCAGCATTAAGGTGGGAGGCATTAAAAATCATGCTTAACCCATGAAGAAATAGGATAAATCACATTTATACAGTGGATCATAAGTAGAACAATATGAACAATATTTCACAGGATTTTTTATCATTCCAGAGTAAGGAAATTAATGAACTTGACAGTATTGAAATGCAGGGTGCTTCATGATATTAAGATGAATCTTTGGGACAGTATCATGGTACAATATGCTCGTATTATATGAGCATTTGATATACAGTCGACCCGTAACATTCGCGTTTTGACTCGTGAGTTTGATAATTCGCTGGGAGGGCCGCGAGTTTCTTAAGGCTATAAATATGATCATTTGTGAGGTTTATCACATTTTACTTTACTATATTGATGATATTACACAGTACAGTCGGCGCAAAAAAACTTAGGACTGCAAAACATTTTGGGCGGGAATAACGTCCTTAGCTGTTTTGACAATTTCGGTGGGAGCGATTGAATTTTTTAACGTTTTTTGTATATCTGGCTGTGCATTAGGGTTTCTGCTGTAGATCCCTCGCTCCTGCCTGCTCTGTATCTTCCAAGTCATCATAGGAAGAGGTTGTTGTGTTTGGTTCTCCAACCTTCCTACACCCCCATTAAAGATGCAGATAAGATGTGATGTGATAGCCATGATGTGATATATGACAGGATGTGATAGCCATGATGTGATATGTGACAGGATGTGATAGCCATGATGTGATATGTGATAGGATGTGATAGCCGTGATGTGATATGTGACAGGATGTGATAGCCGTGATGTGATATGTGACAGCCTTGATGTGATATGTGATAGGATGTGATAGGCGTGATAGGATGTGATAGCTGTGATGTGATATGTGATTGGATGTGATAGGTCCATGAGCTAAAAGAAGGCCGAGTGTGTAAGTCCTTCCTGCCGGTACATAGCCGTTTCTTTGTCAAGACCTTCAGAGTGCCTCCTCGTGGCACCCCTGGTAACTGGGACCTCATGTTCCCAGGCTAAATCTCTGAAGGATCTCTGAGATCTCTTTCTATTCTATACTATTTATTATATTATCCTATTACTAGTTCTTACGGCTATTGACCAGGGTAGAACAAGAAGTAACGGATTCAAGCTGGAAAAGGGTAGATTTAAAAAAGAAATAGGGAAAAACTGGTTCACAAATAGGGTGGTAAATGATTGGAATGGACTCAGTAGACAGGTAGTTAGTGCGGAGTCATTAGAGAGCTTTAAAGGGAGGCTAGATAAATTCATGAATGGGGATGAAAGGTGGATGTAGGTAGTGTTAAGTAACAGGAACTATCTCGTGTAGGTCTCCCGGCCTCTTGTAGCTTCCTTATTTTCTTATGTTCTTATGTTCTTATGGAGCAGGCTGGAGCCCTAGAGGTGATATGTGCATGGCCCACCGATGTGTGGACACGCCCTGCCACTTCACCAATCCAACCCGGGCAGGTGGGGCTCGTCAGCCATGGCAGGCAGTCCACCTAGGTCCTCAGCCGAAAACTGAGGTTGCCGTCAGGAAGAGCGTCTGAGGCGTAATAATGGATGCCACAACTTTGAATGAGCGCCGACAACAGAGAAATGGCCCTCAGTCCCTGGCAGCCCTTTAATGGGCAGAGGGTGCTAAGAATCCACAGGCACAGTGATGCATTTGAAGGAGCGGTAAAAATCTGTACTGTAAATGTTGGGACAATGCGAGATAGGAGTAGATAAGTTGTGGAGATGCTGGTGAGGAGAAGAGTTGATGTATGCTGTGTGCAGGAGGTAAGATACAAAGGGCAAGGATGTACAACACTCGGAAGCGATAAGGAAAAGTATAAGTTTTGGTGCAGCGGGGATGACGCTGGACTCGGGGGAGTAGGAATTCTGATTGGACATGAGCTGGCAGAAAATGTAATAGAAGTGGAAAGATATAATAACAGGATGATAAAGCTTAAGTTGGTGCTTGGAGAATCTGTACATCAAATATTCTCAGTGTATGCACCACAAGTTGGAGGAACAGCACAGGAGAAGCAAGAATTTTGGGAAAAGTTGGAAGATGAAGTAGCAGGAGTTTCTGAATCAGATGGGCTGACAATTGGAGGAGACTTAAACAGTCATATTGGGAGAGATAAATTCATTGTCATCAACAAGTTATTCTGCGACAATAAGAATCGCCACAGAGATAAATTTAGGCAGCTGCTATCTTGGTAGCAATGTAAATTGTGAAGAGTTCAGTATCTTTCAGTAGGGACGGTGCAGAGGGGGGGGGGGGGGGACTGCTACTGAAAGCAGCCCTGGCAGGTGTCACTGGGGATTTGTAAGGTAAGGTCTTCAGTGATTAAGGTGCTTAATGTGTCAGAGGCGATGTTGAGGCTAACTGACAATGTGGATGGCACAGAGGAGGTGGAAGATGCTGCAGAAAACTCTGACGATGTGCACAGGAAGCGCACCATTCAAACTTCAGTTTGGATTATGGAAAGTTGTTGAAAAATTTGAACTAGACCTGAAACAGGTTGAATTATCCGAAGTTCGAATCATTTGGGTTCGAATTAGAAAGGGTTTACTGTATAACTAGCTTTGTTTGTTATGAGGTGAATGTTCGCTATTTTTGACCATTTTCATGTATAATGAACTTTGTTACATTAGATGAAAGTTTGTATACTTACGTACATGCAGCCATCACAAATACTACACGCATACATGGAAATTAAAACAATACGTGGTGAGACACGGGAGGACATGAGAGAAGGTGTTTACAATCGGGAAGACAAAGCTAGACTGATCGGCGCACAGCCACGCACCGCCCGGTCGGCTTTGTTTTCATTGCCACCGACCGACTTGCGTATACACTAAAACCCTTATAACTCGGCATGATAGGGGCTCTGGCCATGCCGAGTTATTCAATATGCCGAGTTATGCAAATGCCCTCCTGATATGGGTAAAGAAAAAAAAAGTTTAAAAAAATTGTAAATACAGTATGTACTGTAAAAGCATACAAACAACAGTTACCAGTGAACGGGTAGCATAATCTCAAAACACGTAAAATAGGTGGCAAAGTAAAGCAAAGGTCGGGTACCAGCGCGTAGGTTGAGCCGTGTTTTTGTCGTCCAAGCACCGTCTTGGATTACAAGTCCCAATCCAATAACACTTGCTGAAATGTGTGTTATACTACTTTGTGATATTGTTTGCAATGTTTTGCATTGATAATTGTATCGGCTCCTACCAAGCTTGTTGTGTTTTTGTCGCAGAAACCAATCCTTTTTCAATTGCGACAAAAAACGGTCTTCGTAATCCAAGACGGTGCTTGGGACGACAAAAAGTCAAAAACACGGCTCAGCCTACGCGCTGGTACCTGACCTTTGCTTTATTTTGCCACCTATTTTATGTGTTTTGGTATTACATCATACAGTACTGTATTTCAAGATGTCAGCACCATCACACAAGGGTGTCTCCAGCAGGAAGGGAATGAAATTGAATAGCCTGAGCCTGCAGGAAAAGGTCAAAAGGACAAAAACACGACTTTATGCGACTGAGGATATGCCGAGTGTAAGCAAAGAGATGCAGTTATAACTCGGCAATATGCCGAGATACATTATTTTTTGCCGACTTTCTGTATACATGTTCACACAAGAGGTTGTGAAGGCATGATATGCCGAGTGAAAACCAAGAGATGCAGATCTGAGATGCAGAGACCGCAGGGGAGGCAGTAGCAGAGTGGTTAGCGTCACCGGGTGGCGTTCTCAAAGACCCGAGTTCAGTCCCGAGTGAGAACCATAAATCCACTTAAAATATTTCTGCACCGTCGAGTGGCCTAAGAACACCCACATGCCCTGCCCATTAACTCTACCTTCGACTGCGAGTGCATCGGAGGACACGAGGGCGGCATGAACCTC
Organism: Chionoecetes opilio; assembly: GCA_016584305.1. Classification (NCBI taxonomy): domain Eukaryota; kingdom Metazoa; phylum Arthropoda; class Malacostraca; order Decapoda; family Majidae; genus Chionoecetes; species Chionoecetes opilio. Next base: position 967,023 of record JACEEZ010017506.1, on the reverse strand, counting down.
TAATTACAGGCGTCACTATAAAAATCCTGCCTGCGCCACCACGGGCGAGGGCCAACCATCACAGCCCTCAAGTGACCCTCCAGAACCTACCATCCCACCCCTGGAGCTCACTGCCTACAGGCGCTATAGGCCAAGATGTAAAAAATAATAATAATAATAACTCGGGATACATCATTTTTTGCCGACTGTCTTTGCCTTGCCGAGTTATATCAAATTCCGAGTTGTATGTCAGGGCCGAGGTGGTTATCAATTAATATTACCAAACCTAAGAAATGTGGGGGAAGGAAAATCAAGGAGTATGATTACCCCGAATATATTTACACAACAAATCAATAAGAATAAATGGCTAGCCGCCAAATAAATCACCAAACAACAACTGCAGATGCAGGGATAATGTCACCCTGGGAACTCCCTGGAACGCAGCTTTGAAGAGAGGTGGATTGCAGCGGCAATCATCAGCACCGTAGAGTAACTCTTCATACAGCTGGGGAGCGTTGAATGGTTGCGGGACAGGGAAGGGCCAACTGTAAGGAAGCCCTCGTCTTTAGTATGGCCTTCTAGAGATGAGAACAGCAGTTTGGTAGTAGAGGAGGTGTTGCTGGAGTGGAGAGCTATGGCTGTCTGCCTTAATCGTGGCGGCGAGACTCCGACATCAACTTACGTAGAGTACCCCCCTTACCCTGGGAGAGGGGCTGGAAGTGTTGACGTGGAGAGTCGAGTAGGATCGCTTGAAGCTCCAAAGCACGCCGCTTAGTGAAGGTGAAAGTGGTAATCACCGTTACCGGGACAATGGAGGTGTAGTTCAGGTGTAGTTCCTCACATTATACAATGCCGAGTTATAAGGGTTTTAGTGAACATGTTCGGCCGGCCCACCACCGAACCAAAACCCGCATTTACCAAACTTATTCGGTAAATCCCCGCATATATAGGAATGGCAGAAAAAGTTTGTTAAAGCCGAAATGTGTTACATAGAGGTCCCTAAAAGTGAGGGTTTACTGTAATTACAAAGGTTCATAAAGAAAAGGACCTGGGAGTGATAATAGAAGAAAACCTTCAACCAGAAAAACATATAGAGAATATATTTGCAGATACATACAGGATGTTGAAGAATATTAGAGTGGCATTTCATTACATGGACAAAAATATGATGAGAAAGATAATTACTACAATGATCCGACCAAAAATTGAATATGCTGCCATTGTATTGTCCCCATATATAAAGAAGCATGTGAAAATGTTGGAGAGGATACAGAGAATGGCAACAAAGATGGTACCAGAGCTAGAAGAACTTTCTTATGAGGAAAGGTTAAGAGAGATAAAATTACCAACACTCGAGCAGAGAGAAAGATTAGACTTAACAACAATTTTCAAACTACAGTGGTACCTTGGCTTACGAGTTTAATTCGTTCATTGATCGAGCTCATAACTCAATTTTCTCGTATATCAAATCAATTTTCCCCATTGAAATTAATTGAAATACCATTAATCCGTTCCAACCCCCAAAAAAACACCCAATTTTTTTTACTGTACCTATATGACTGGACTCCACTCACCCTCCGCCATTTGCATTCGCCAGTGTTTATACTCTGTGTATCAGCTGTTGGAAACAGCTGTGGGTGGAACTGCCGCTAAACGTACTGCACTCACCCTCCGCCATTTGCATTCGCCTGTGTGAGCACAACACAAAAGAGATGCTTCCACGGCGAGGTAACCACGTGAAGTGACAAGTGAGACGCGGGATACTGAGCGGATGTTGTGGCATTCGCTGCGCCAACTAGCGGCAGCGTATCTGAAGCTCGCTCATAACAAAACAAACAAAAAACGCTCGTAACTCTAATTTTGGCTCGCAATTCAAAGCACAAAATCGACCGAGCGACTGCTCGTAACTCGGAAAACTCGTAAGTTGGGGCACTCGCAAGTCAAGGTACCAGTGTAATAACTAAGATGGAAGAAACAGACAATGAGAGACTACTAACTCAGAAGCAAGGAGAAGGTCGATGCACTAAAGGGCATACAATGGTCCCTCACGTTTGGTGATTTAATTAAATTAGTCTAGCCAAACCAGCACCGAAAGTGAATTTCGCCAAACGCGAATAGTACTTTCAATGGGAAAATTATCCATTAGTCTATGACGAGGCCCGAGTTCACCCTTTTGACCTCCATTTTTGTACTTTAACTGCTAAAAAGCAAAGACATTATACATGAAACATTAACAACAATACAAAAGACAATAGATAATAAATAACAGATGTTATTTACCATGAGATATTTAGAGTTAGGCCTGGTGAAACGAGTGAGTGTGTAGGCGGTGGTGGTTGTGGCTGTGTGTTTACCTTTCCTCCACTCTCGTTTCTCCGTTTTTTTGCTCTTGTCCTTATCGTCACCTGGCTTCCTTGAACCACCACCACCACCAGTACTTGTAGATGCCATAGTCTTAGCGCGAAACGCCTAAGGTACTGTCACTTGGAGCAAAAAACAGCGCAGTCGTCAAGGTGGCTGCCGGGAAGATAACAAACACCAACATGGTGGCTTGCGGGCGGTGCATTCTGGGCCGACGTCATTCAGTGACGTCAGCGCGCATCTCGCCAAAAGTGAATTTGAAGTGCCAAATTCGGATTCTGGTACCATATCCAACCTATCGCCAATACTGTGTTTTGCCAAGCTGAGACTTGCCAAACGCGAGGGATCACTATAATGCCGGAGGAGATACGCAGAAATATATAAAAAAAACAATCCTGAGAAATGTCCGCTTAAGGGGAGAGTCTGCCGTGAATTTTAAATTGCATCTACGGTCATGAATAATTTATATGTTGTGTATATTAGTACCCTTGTTATCACATGAAAATTTCAAGCTGATCAGATGAAAGAAAAAATGTGAAAAAATTAAAGAACCTATTTTTGTCAGTTTTTGATGAAATTTTGAATTGCATCTTCTCAGCCATTTTTTGACCGATTTCCTTGTGACATGAGCATATGATAATTCATTGTTATTCTAACAATTTGTTCTGAGAATATTTTGAAAATTGTTTTCGAATTTTTTTTTAGAAATTGTAAAAAAAAAAAAAAAATTGAAAATTTTAAGGATAGTTTTCCCATATATCAAAACTAAGACTAAAAAAAAAAAAAAATCAGAACAGATTTTTCTACGATATTTGATTTTGTGTGTCCTAAAGTTTCGTGAAAATCGTGCCAAAAATAAAAGCAGAGATGAATTTTATGTTCATTTTATACTAGTTTTGAGAAAAACGCGTTTGAAGTTTTGCTAAAGTTTCTGCGCTCCAGTGAAGGTACTATACTGTCAATGCTACTTTCATATGAATTTTATGGGATCAGTAATCACATATCAATGCATGCATAAAAGGATCTGGCACCTTGTCCCCCCTTATAAAGGTATTAATTAATCGCTCAAAGGCGAGGGTGTCAGGGCGCGCCACACCCCTCATTGTTGCAAGGTTCCATCAAAATTCACCAGGTGCATCTTTTCTAGTCCTTTTTGGATGTATACATTTGTTCCAAAATTTTTTGTGAACAGGTTGCACTTTTCATATCCAAAATTGTTCCAGAATTGTTACCTGGGTAACAAACTTCACCCTGAAGATTGCTGTTTTTTTTTTTTTTTTAAAGGCATAGTTTTGATATATGGGAAAATTATCCAAAAAAAATCTATTTTTTTTATTTTTTTTTACAAGTTTTGAAAGTTTAAATGCCCCTCGCTATGGGCATTTAAAAAATTGTCCGACTGAAAAAAAATCCACCATTCGAAAGCCAAAGGATAGGGTGTTGCCATAGACCATATAACTCAAATTCGTATATTAAAAAATTATTTTCATATTTTCACGGCGGACTCTCCCCTTAAACATATTTTTTTCATTTACTCATATAAATGTGCTGAGTATAGTATCTTACAGTAAATCTACCAAATTACACCACAAAGGGTTTCAAATATATTTCTAAACATCATTTTGATGCATTATAAGCTTTGATATGCACCTGGTTTCCCTACAAAAAGGAATACTCACGTAAGGGCAGATGAAGATGTAGAAAGTCAACTCTTAAACATATATTTCTGTACTTCTGTCCTGGTTGCTTCTAAATTCTATAGATTAGCTTCCTATTTGCTACTTTTCATTGCCATATAGCCATCATGCCTAAAAGTCTCACAAAAAGAGAAAACATTATGAAGGTGGAAGATTGAAGAGTAAAAAAAAACATGTCATCCTCCTAAAATGGCTTGACATGCACTGGCTCCACTTGCCACGCAGTGCACTCACACACCCTCAAAACCAACCTAAGGACATACCAATTAGCATTATTAAGCATCAAGACCATAATCTTTTTCTTTTTCATTGCTTTTATTTAAGATTTTCATCAAGGCAGTCAAGAACATAAAGACCGGCCTGCTGGAGGGGAGGTGTGGCGGGACCTTTAAATTGTCCCCTTGAACTTTAGGATTCTGTGCTACAACTCTGGTAGAATGTTGCCATAGTACTTGTATACATTTTCAGCAAATATCAACATTTAGAAAATATTCTTCAAAATATCATAGCAGATGGTCCCCTTAAACGGTTTTTTTTATAAACGTTTTTTGATTAATTGACACCAGCTGTAATGTTCCAAATATGTTTAATAGTAAATGAAAAGGAACATTGTGAAATAACAGTGTGAATGAATTTCTGAAAAATTAGCATTAGCATATACCTTTTTTTTATTTGGATGTGACACTCCACCACCTAAACAATATTTCATTTCCCCACTGGACTAGCATAAGGTCAATTAGGTCTGTTTTGACTTGCTCTGAAACCTCCGGTTGTTAATTGGGCTTTGGGTTTCAATAATCCTTTCAACATCATTTTCACCACATCTATATATAGTAAAGGCTGACTTAGCTTAGAGAAAATGAGAGTTGAGGAAAGACGATGCTATATATGTATGTGTTTATTTGTGGGCAGAGCCAGATAAAGATGTTCCAGAGCCACAATGTGATGCATGATTTCCAAGTCCCATAATTCAGAAACATTCAGCTTCTACCCAACCTACCAGCTGACTTTATCCCCAAAACCCTGGTATTGTGGCACCAGCTCCTTCCTCTTCTTCTTTAAAGCCATGGTAAGGAGTGCTTGACATATCCAGATAAATACATTATGTACATCAATATTTTTGTCTCTGTAGGATATGAAGAGTTTCCTGAATGAAGCAAGCAAGAGGATGGATGAGGTTCTTGATAGTCGGGCATTTCTTGACAAGGGCTTGCACTGTGGTGAGAAGAATGAAGAATGGAAACATGCCATCAGCATGAAGGATGAGCCAATTCAGACTGATGAAGAGAGCAGAATGTTTGACTCAAAAGCAGATAGACAAGACAAGCAAGCAAAGGAAGTGCAGAACAAGTTGAAGCTACTCAGCCAGTACGGATCTCCAGGGTACTCACCACGGATCTCATCACCCGCCTCCCTCCACACCCGGAAGCCCTTCCGAGTACCACTCAGGAAATCTCAGAACCGTGCCACAAATGAGGCAGATGAATCCATTTAATTTCATCAAGAATAAGTATTTCACCTTTTTCATTCAAATTTGATTAATTTTCTCTTAGGAGAGAGAAGGATAGGACAAGGAAGAATAAGGAGCAAGAAACTTCTGAAGTCTTTCTAAATGATGAAAATGATTCTATATATTGTACTTAGGTGTAAAAAAAATTCAGATATCAAACAAAGAAAATACAGCCCACATTTTAATTTCTTTTGTGTTATAGAATCCCTGAAAATAGGTAATCCACTCAAAAATTACTTAATTTCCTTATATACAGACCTCTTATCATTTGCAGAAATGCATAATATACCCTACCTTGTTGCTGCCTAAAAGACTAATATATTTTGGAGATGTTTTCTTATCACTATAATTTCCTACCTCATGATGTAGTAGTGGTTCATGTGGGAAATATTTCATGGTTCCAGCATTGTGGGAACCACCACAGTTCCAATAATACCAGGATATTTTCTGGCCATTTGTGTATATGAGTAATATAGTTGGGTTTTAGGTAAAATATATAGAATAATGATAAAAGGAGAAATTGTGTAATTATTACCACTTATGTCTTTATAAGATAATGAATATTAAGTTATATGTATGATAGTTACTTGATAACGTCACATCACTACGTACAAGTAAAGACAGCCAGCAGGAGAGCTGTCAGCTCCACGCTATACAGTCAGAACGCTTCCAACCTCCATACCAATAACATATCAAGGAGTTCAACTGATGTACATAGCTTTATATATTCCTCATGAAGAGGAAATAATACTTGGCTGAACCCTGACTAAATAATAGAGAAATGCCAAGCTCTTAAATCAAGACCTGCTGGTTCAGGATTCTCTTGCTGAAACAGCTTCTAAGAAGTTAGGTGTCCTGTGGCATCTGCGTCCTTTTTTTTTATCCCTCCCAGTTGCTTGCTCTGTACAGGGGCCTTATCCACCCATGTATGGAGTATGTCTAACATGTTTGGGGGGATCCACTCATACAGCTCTCCTAAACAAGGTTGAGTCAAAAGCTTTTCGTCTCACAACTCCCTTCGTCTGACTGACTGTCTTCAATTTTTAACCCGTACAGTGTTTACCTAAGGGACAGAAACACTTCAATGTCAGGTTGGGCTTATGGAATTATTTTTTATTGTCTCAAAAGAATAACAAAATATATTATTAACAATGATGTGTTTGCAGTGTACGAGTGCCTTCTCCAATTGTCCATATGGCTCCGCATATATACGTACTAAACACTTCTTCTAGGAGTACGTATATATTATACATACTAAACACTGTACGGGTTAAATCACCACCGCAATGTTGCTTCTCTTGCTATCTTCTACCGTTTTTCTCATGTTCACTGCTCTTCTGAACTTGCTAACTGCATGCGTATCCCAATCCCGCAGCCTCGCTGCACAAGACTTTCTACTCATTCTCATCCCTATTCTGTCCATCTTCATAATGCAAGAGTTAATCAGTATCTACGCTTTCATCCCTTTCACTGGTAAACTCTGGAACTCTCTTCGTGTTTCTATTTTTCCACCTTCCTACGACTTAAATCTTTTCAAGAGAGGGATAACAAGACACCTCCCGAACTAAATTGGCCCACCCCTTTTTCTTTGTTCTCTTACTGTCTTCTTTAAAGGGACTGGCAACTAAGCAGGCTTTTTGTTACTTCTTTTTTTCCTTGGCCAGTCCTTTGTGATGTAAAAAAACTAGTTTTGTGTTTCTTTTTTTCCTTTTGTTTGTGTTTTTTTTCTACAAGAGCAGCCGGTTCAAAGACCTGCGTATGAAGAACCACCTGTAATATCAAGATCAAGATCGAGGGATGCTGATGAGGTAGAAGTGAGTTTCCATGTACTGTATACCTACTGCACATTCTGACTCCCCATGTGTGTGAATATCATTTCCTTATGACATTTATGTAGGAATATTTAGGGTCGAGAATTGGCAACAGCTTAGAGACGTCGGGGGGACTAGGGGTTATACACTATGCGACGGCTCAGAACCGTCTGTAGGTATATGAAGATCAAAGACTTAGGGCCATATTCAAGAACTTTGTGCGACCTGTTACATCAGAAGACGGCAGTCGAGTACACACATGCTTTGGTGTTGTCCTGCTTTACGCTCTGCTCTTATCTTCCATCATATTTCTTAGACTATTACAGGTGAGTTTTTAACATAACCAAAAGTAATATATGTATCTTGTGAATACACGAGTCATATTTAAGATCAAATTAGGTGCAGGAGGCCTTATTTAGGTGTAATAAGAATCATAAGAGGCGAGGAGGCTGCGGCGGTCGCCACTGCCCTGTGATGGTGACCGGGGTGGCGACCACTGACTGTAGCTACCTGTTGAACAAGAGAGGGTGGACAGTGCCAAGAATAAGTGCCTTCAAATGTGAGAGAGGCTTTCAGCTTCATAAGGAGGTAACCGGAAGTAAATTTATCATACATGATGGATAATTATCGTACATGTGGCAAAACTGCTGGCAGACCACGTGCACAGGGTGCGGGGTGGGAGGGGTTTCCATTGTATGATTTGAGTATAATTTTAATGCGATAACAAGATATTGTCATATATTCTGCCTGGTTTCACTTTGCTGTAGACTTATTTACAATATTTCTATATATATACATCTTTTTTTGATCAGTCCATCCCAAGTCAACGTCAGTGGATTTTTGTGTTTTTTTTTTTTCCCAACAAAAATTCTGTTATATTGTGTCTATTAATGGTCAAAAAAATATTTCCCTATTGTGTAAACCTAAATACATATACAATAGAGTACTTGACTGGAACTGCTGAATGCTTGGTAGTTTGTAACTAAATGTAACAATAATGTAGAATAGGCAACTTGTACATAACTGCTTCCGCCCTTGGAGACACAAATTTGGTCCCGCCTACGAGTTTGTACCAGAATGACGGAGTTGTTGACTGCTCCTATTGCCATAAACGGGCAAACACAGGCGGCAATTGGAGTTTGTTGGTCCTCCACGCTCTCATCTCCCGCGTCTGTCGTCTGCACAACGAGGGCTGTGACAACACGTGCAAGGCACCTATAGCGTACAGCCCCTGCTCAAATCAAATCTATGGAACCTAATGATTGTCATGTAGGTACGGTTGTTAAAGTGACTCAGTATTCATAAAAATGTGATCAAAATTACTATAAGTCCCAAAAAGTGTGTACCGTATGAAATTTAGTAAAATAAGAATTTACCGAATTTATAGGTGCCTTGCACGTGACGTCGTCACGTTGTGACATTGATGGTGCCCTCGTTGTGCAGGCGACAGACGCGGGAGATGTGAGCGTGAAGGACCAACGAACTCCAATTGCCGCCCGTGTTTGCCCGCTTAACCCTCTCACGCACGGTGACGCGATCGCGTCAAAACGGGCCCGTCTACAATCTGAGCTTTTGACGCGAATCGCGTCAAAAAACAGTTAAAAATTCGCCAAAAATAAAGTATTTATCAGAATTGCGTCAAATTTTTCTGCGTCAAAGATCCAAGCTAGACCTATAAAATAAACTAATTGTCAACTCTCGTGTGAGTGGATGTGAAATGATAAGGGTTTGTGTCTTAGTTTCCACTCAGCAGGCAGCCTGTGAGCGCGGATTGTCGTCCCTTTAAAACGTGTCCCGAGCTGGCCATACTGGCCATATGAAAATTATAATGGTAGCGTTGGAATCCTCACAAAAATCCGCTTTTATTGGAATAAACCTAAAATTGACTCAGGAAGTTTCGAGCTACAAGTGGTGAACGTAGTTCTTATTTCTCTACTCAATACTTTCCGAGCGGCAAATTCCCTATTATTGTAACAATTCTTGTTATGGGTTTCTCCCTTTCATAAGCCATAACCATAAAAAGTTGACTCAGGAAGTTTCGAGCTACAAAGTGGTGAACGTAAGTATTTCTTATTTCTCTACTCAATATTCTTTCGGAGCCGGTAAATTCTGCTATTTATTTGTATACACAATTCTTGTTATTGTTTTCTTTCATAAGGCAGAATAATCTCTTGCAAAACCAATGATATATAATAATGCCAGGAAAAAAGAATACATGTTGGTGAAATTGATAACATAAAAAAATAATTCGCCGCACAGTCAGGCCATTTCGCGGGGCCCCTTAGGGAGCATAAGACGGATGTCGCAGTGGACGGAAAAACTTATTAAACTTTTCGTTTGTGAGAGGGTTAATGGTAATTTTCCCTTACCAAATATATGTTTATCAGTATAAATGATATACTGTTATCTTCGGAAATGTTTGTTCTATATTTTTATCAAATAAAAAACCGTAAAGTACACTAAAGAAATGTCATGAGACTGACGAAATATGCATGAACTTGATATTCACTTAAAATCGTCGCCATTTCACATTTTGCGAGTCAACTTTTAACATGGCGCATAACAATAGAAGCGGAATTTTATTAGCTTTCCATTGATATATTTTGTTTTCTGATAAATGAATTAGTACTATGCATAAATGAGCGTTAACTAAATAAATAACATCATCATTCGGGTAATTTCCCGATTGATGTTATTTATTTACATATATATTTCGTTTTCTGATAAATGAATTAACCCCATGCATAAATTAGCGTTAACTAAATAAATAACCAATCGGAAAAAACTACCCGATTGATTATGTTAATTATTTCGTTAACAATCATTTATGCATGGTGCGAATTCATTTATCAGAAAACTATTTATATCAATGGAAAACTAATAAAATTCCGCTTCTATTGATATGCTCCATGTTAAAAAATGACTCGCAAAATTTTGAATGGCGACGAGTTTAAGTGAATATTAAGTTCATGCATATTTCTTCATAAGTCTCATAATGACATTTCTTTAGTGTGCTTTATGGTTTTTTATTTGCTAATATTATATAACAAACATTTACGAAGATAACAGTATATCATTTATACTGATAAACATATATTTGGTAGAGTCCAAATATATATTTGGTAGGTTGGTCCTCCACCTTGAAAATTAGACTTATCAGAGCGCCGACGGGCGGCATTTGGCTTGAAGCCGCTAGATCGTGACGTCAGTGCAAGGCACCTACGTATACCTATTTCTACTGAAATTTTGTCAGAATCTCCAGAAATTTCCTCCGTACCATCTGGCAACACTGCCAGGACATGTCCAGTTCAGGTTACGGTTTAATCGGGTTTATAACCTGTGGGGTTCGTCAGGCGCCTCAAGCCCGTGCTTGAGAATGAGCATATGAAATATTTTCTACATTTACATACAACAAATTTCGAAGCAAAGTTTCTATCACACATTACCTGATTATTACTGCGTCAACATCGTACATTGTTGTTATCAGCTGTTTACGCCATTGAATTGATATCCCGTGAAAACTGCCAAAACTTATTTCAAAGCCCTGTAATCTTTAATAATATATATGCATTTGGAACTTGCAGATGGATGGATGAATGAATGTTATTTATATGATATTGTTGGGCGCAAAAATCTATATAAAAACATCCAATCCTTCAGACAGGCCAGTGGCAGGAAGGCTGAGTGGCGGAGCGGCTGACAGGAAGACACTGCTGGCGGCGCAGACGAAAAGTTGTACAAAGTCAGCGACAATAATTCTTCTCCCCTACTGTCCTGCGGTAGTGCCTCAAGACGTCAGTGATGATGAAGGTAGGCAAGCTTAATTAAGGCAGTTGTCACCACAATACTGTCAATACATTGCCTCATATCCTTCGTGCTGCACTGTGTCATGGAAACAGTTATGAAGTTGTTATTGTCATTACGGTAACATTTCGGTAGTGGCTTTTACCAATGTCGAGGCCGAAATTAGTTTCCTGAATAGTTTTGATGTGTATTGAATGAATCTGGGGTAAAATTCTAGAGTCCTTTCCCGGCCTTATTAGTGGTTTTATTTTCTCCAGACCTTCACAGATCGGTAATATTGGACGAGAGTTTCACGGTCTTTTTCAGACACCGACTAGTTTTTCCTGGCCTAAAATAAGTGCTTTTTCGGTCAATTTATAGTTTCACCCAACCAACAATTTTCTGATGCGCCTTATGTTTTCTGGTGTGTTTTTATGTGTTTTGAATGAATCTGCTAACCGTTTCTGTCGCAATTTTTTTTTTTTTTTTTTTTGCAAAAATGACAAAAAAAAATAAAAAAATGAACCTAAACCTAACCTAACCTTTACCTATACCTAACCTAACCTATACCTAACCTAACCTAACCTAACCTAACCTAACCTTTACCTATACTTAACCTAACCTAACCTATACCTAACCTAACCTAACCTAACCTAACCTAACCTAACCTTTACCTATACCTAACCTAACCTAACCTATACCTAACCTAACCTAAACCTAACCTAACCTAACCTAACCTTTACCTAACTAAAAAGAAAACTTAAAAAAACTAACCCTTATCTATACCTAAAAAGAAAAAAAGAAAAATTTGCGACAGAAACGTTTAGCAGATTCATATAAAACACATAAAAAAACACCAGAAAAACATAAGGCGCATCAGCAGAAAATCGTTGGTTGGGTGAAACTATAAATTATCCGCTTTTTCTAATGAAGATAGTTTTATTTTGCGCAAAACCATTGTGTAAAAAAAAAAAAAATAATAATAATTCTCCATCAGAAAAAGCACTAAAACTTGACCGGGGAAAATTAGTCAGGGTCTTATAGGCTTTAATGAAACCTAACCTAAACTTATAGGTTTTAATGAAACCTAACCTAACCTTAACCACAAAATATACCTAACCTAACCTTATAAGTTTAAATTAAACCTAACCTAACCTTAACCACAAAGTATACCTAACCTAACCTTAACACTTACCTACTTGGTGTCTTGGTGACTGTGGCAGACCCAGCTCTGAGCACCCAGCTCTTAATGTCTTTCCAGAGCCGTTCAATATTGTTGGTGTGGACCTGCGTCACTGGATCCACAAAGTTCTTAGAGTGCTTCACGACTGGGTGTATATCCCAGGTCGCTGAGGCCACTATAGGCTTTCCAAGAGTCACTGATGATACGGACCTGTCACTGAACATCCTCCACACTCCATGTCAAAAAGCCAACTGACTTTTAAGGGCCGATACAAATTTAAGAGCTTTGTTTTAATTAAGAGCCTATGATTGGCCGCTCAAAATTTTTAATAGCCTGTGATTGATTGGCTCCCGAAAATAGTGTGACTGATTGGCTAAAGGAAAAATAATGCGCGCCTGTCATTGGCTAATTTTGGCTGTCTATGATTGGCTACCCTCGTCGAGGTGTGAATTTCCTGATCCGCCAGAATATCCTAGGTTATGACTCCGTGGCTCAGTGTCCAAATAGAGTTTGATGGAGGAGGGTGTGTCTGTGCGCTATAGACAACAAAAGGATAATTTCAATATATACATAATTTTTGTATATTAAGTGCAAGTAGAGTAGTAGTGTACAGTATACTGAGCAAAAAAAAATACAGAAAACGTGAGTAATAATGTCTAGCGAACGTGAAACTCTCGTCCGTTATAACCCACAGATCCCTTCAGATACCTCTAAAACGTAATTATAGAATGGGGGAGATGTCCCCTTCAAAACCCCCTCCCTTCCATATTACCCCCGCCCTGGACCCCTAATAAATGTTAGGGTAAATTTCTAGTGTTTGCCCATACTCTCCCACTTCCCCCAAACAAGTTTGGGGACCTGTGGGAATGTGGGGTTTTCGGGAGGGGAACAAATTATGCGTCGGAAACACGTAATTTAAAGATTTGTGTAGGGGGGTAAAATTCCCTAGATCTAAGGTAATTTACTTTTATCTAGAAAAATTTGCCTAACCAAAATTAACCTAACCTAGCCAAATTTAACCTAACCTATAGCGCATTTTCGTGACGTTCACCGCCCTGGTTCAGTCCAGTCCGGACCGGGTCAGGGTGGACTGATGGTCGCGAAAATACATCGAGACTGGCCCCGTCCCAATCGTCGTTCCTATTGGCTGGGGGATCGAGTGGGCGGTACTGAACTGAACTGTGGAGGCGGCAGGCGTCCATCCTGTCAATATCCTTTTTGTCGTCCGCCTTTTAACCTGTGCTTAAGACTTTACAACTACCACGCCTGTGATACTTTAGTCTTATGGTCGGCCATCATGGTGTTTCATGTCTTATCAGCAGCACGAGAAGCTCCTGGTCGCCTTCCCCGCTGACTGTAGTGCGCATGCGCCAGTTCTCCCCACACTGGTCCAACCTGGTCCTGGTCGCTGGCTCAGCCCGGCCCAGTCCGTTCCAGCCCGGTCTAAACTGCCTCGCAAAAACAGTGGCCGCCCGGGACTAGCCCAGTCCAGACCGGGCCAGAGCGGCCGTGAAAATGCGCTACTAGTGGGCGGCTTGACCCACCGATAACCTAACCTAACCAAACCTAACCAAATCTAACCTTACCTACCCTAACTTAACCAAATATAACCTAACATCCTAGCGGGGGGTTGGGGGGGGTTCTCGACACTTTGGTCATCATTCTGTGAGATCGTCAGATTCACACGTCTCTGGACTCAGAAGAAATCCAATGAATTTTCCCTAGATCTAGGGACTAGAATAATACCAATGTTACTAACCTAACCTTACCAATTGCCTCCTAGCGAGACCTAAGGGCGAGAAAGAACTAGAATTATACCAGGTTATGTTAGGTTATATTGAGGTTAGGTTAGTACATTTTTTTTATTTTTTTTTTACTCCTCCCCCCCCACTTTATAATTGCGTTTTAGAGGTATCTGAAGGGATCTGTGAAGGTCTGGAGGAAGAAAGCCCACTAATAAGGGCGGGAAAGGACTCTAGAATTTTACCAAATTTTTGGGTAAATTTCCAGATGAACACTGAACTTCCTTTGAACGAAACTATTTTTTTCTGGTGAGTTTTGATGTGCTTTGAATGAATCTGCTAACCGTTTATGTCGCAAATCAACTATTTTTTTATTTAATTTGTTGTTTGTGTTTGTGATTTGCATCAAAAATGACAAAAAACAAATTGAACCTAACCGAACCTATACCTAACATAACCCAGTGTTTTAATTTTCTTTTAAAGTAGGAGTTGGAATGAAGAAAGTAGGAGGTGGAGATTGATTGAAAGCCAAGTGAAGCGAGGCGCTGCTTGATAGACTGGGGGCCCATGCCTTTGAAGGTGTTAAAATATGCATTCTGGCTGTTTTTCAGGGTTAAATTCACTCCTTTCATACAATGTTTATGGGCCATTTTCCCAGTGATTTCTTTCATAAAAGAAACCTAGTCTGCATTTCTCTGAAATATCTGTGCATTAAACAGATATTGCAGAAAAAGGCAGAGTAAGTTTCTAATATTTAGAAATCACTAGGAAAATAAAAAGTCGGACAACTTTGCCTGTCGTTTTGCTGGAGGCCGCCGGTTGACGATGGCGAAGCCATGCTGCCTTGGCTTTGGAAAGATATAATCATGTGACTGTTTAAAACTTTGATCCAATCAGAAGGCGGACTTCAAGTGAAACCTCTTGACCGTTGACGACAGGGGGAATCCCCTTGAAGCCCAAATACTTGCGGTGTGTCAATCCGTGTGCTCTGCACATGCCACACTACCCAGAGGGTTTGTTTACAACGTGAAAAATACCATCGTGCACGGAAAATGTTCTGTAGTCGGAGATTAATATAGCAATCCTGACAATATAACTAGGCAATCTTCCACCTTGATGGAGGCAAGGACTTTTTTTTTTGGGGGGGGGGGGGAAGTAGGCGACGCAAGTTTGCAAATAGACCGGTAATTGCGCCGTCCGCCGCTTGTTTGAAGACACTGTAATCTATATCAACCTAACTTAACCGAACCTAACCTTTACCTAAATTTTTTTTTTTAAATGATTTGCGACAGAAACGGTTAGCAGATTAATTCAAAGCTCACCAGAAAAAATTGTTTCGTCCACCGAAGTCAATTCAGTGTTCATCTGGAGTAATACCAATTCTAGAGTCCTTTTCCGCCCTTATTAATGGTTTTATTTTCTCCAGACCGAATGGGTTAAGATTCGTTTTATCACCCCTGCATTATCTCGCTTCCTAACTTATGAAGGACTAAACCTTTGTCATACATGTCTTCTACTAACCTTCAAACCTCTTGGCAAGCTGTTACTTTGATCAAAATCACTGACAAAAATGATCTAATAAGAATAAATAAGGTGCTGCTCCGCCGTCGCCATCAGCGCAGTCTAGACCGCGGTACAGGTGCCTCTCCCAACTTTCCCTCATGAACAGGAGCCATGCTAGGGTAGGCTAAGGTTAAGGTTAGTTTTAGTTTAGCTTTATTTTAAACTAAACTAAACCTAACCTAGCCTGGCTGCTGTATGTGAGGGATGGCTTGGCCCATGGTCTCTGACTGCGCTGATGGCGACGGCGGAGTTGCACTTATTTATTCTTACTAGATCATTTTTGTCAGTGATTTTGATCAAAGTAACAGCTTGCCAAGAGGTTTGAAGGTTAGTAGAAGACGTATATGACAAAAGTTTAGTCCTTCATAAGGTAGGAAGCGAGATGTGGCAGGGGCGATAAAACTAATCTTTACCATAATAATAATATAATAATATTAATAATAATAATAATAATAGTAATGAAAATGGTAGTAAGAAGAGAATGAGGTGATTGGAGACACAAAAATGCCAGCTGTGTGAAAAGCGTTGTAATAGGAGCAGTCAACAACTCGATGATAATCTCGGAATCTGTACAGTCGTCCTGCCATTACCAAGTACCAGGCGGAAATGTAGTTACTGTATTAAGTGAAACATAATTACTTCCAAAAATAAAAATTTATTTTTGGTAGTTTTTTTTCCATGTGACATTTATTATTGAAAGATAGATTAAGAAAATAAAACAAATCAGTATTAAGTACGACAACTTCCGCGTCAAAAAGTGATCTACATAATCTGTAATAGACAATGCACAAGTTCTATACTGTAGTTACCACATGAGCCAAAACAAAGACATCAGCTGATTAGAGACCTGGCATGATGGATGGCACCCAAAAGTATTGTCTGCTTGCGAATTATTTTTCTAGATTTAGGCGATATTTTTTTTTTTTCATTTTGACGCCTTATGTTTTGAGATATATTACTGAGGTACACACGAACCTTGTTTTCCCGGATATCGGATTTGCCGGACAAAATCCGAGGTCCGGGGATATGTCAAGAGTCCCGGACAAATGCCTGGTCCAGTCCGTAAATCTACAAAGTTGACCGGCGGTCTGAGCGTCTCCTGTCACCCCTGGTCAGTGTCCGCGCCTCCCGCCAGCTGGCAGCATGCTCAGCGGTCGTATTGTTACATTTGGGCACAAGACACTCACGGTAGACCTACACCGCCTCTGTCAGTCCCCTGACCCCCACTGCCCCTGGTGCAGGAAAGTCTCTGAGACTATTGAACACTTTCTGCTGCAGTGTCCGCGCTTCCACTCCCACCGTGTAGTGCTACAGTCTCAACTCCTCACCCTGAACGTCGCCACCTGTGACCTGCCCACCCTGCTGGTGGCGGCTGGCGTCCCGCCAGCTGGCAGCATGCTCCGCGGTCGTATTGTTTACATTTGGGCACAAGACACTCACAGTTCACCTGCACCGCCTCTGTCAGTCCCCTGACCCCCACTGCCCCTGGTTGCAGGAACATCTCTTGAGACTATTGAACACTTTCTGCTGCCTCCCGCCAGCTGGCAGCATGCTCCGCGGTCGTGTTGTTTACATTTGGGCACAAGACACTCACGGTTCACCTGCACCGCCTCCGTCAGTCCCCTGACCCCCACTGCTTCTGGTGCAGGAACGTCTCTGAGACTATTGAACACTTTCTGCTGCAGTGTCCGCGCTTCCACTCCCACCGTGTAGTGCTACAGTCTCAACTCCTCACCCTGAACGTCGCCACCTGTGACCTGCCCACCCTGCTGGCGGCAGCTGGCGTCCACCCCTCCCGGCAACACGCTGTCATCCGCCTCACCTGTGCCTTCCTGAGGAAGACAGGTCAACTACAGCGCCTGTGATAGCATCATAGGACATCACCAGGGCTCCATAGTGTTCCCCAAGGGATCCTCGCAGCCCTAAAAACAACAACAAAGTGATGTAAAAGTCCACGGTGGGGTAGTTGATATTGGCGGTTGCCGGACAGTAAATACTAGAGTAGGATAAACGTCCGGGGTTGGGTAATGGCCTCGGACTGTTGCGATTCCCGGACGTTTGCGGTTCCCTGGACCAGTCAATCCAATCATTGGGGGCATACGCCGGGGGGCGCGTCGCCTCGCCCACCCTACGACGCCACTCCCGAGGGTCACCACGCGCGAGTTCTCATGCAGGCTCCTTTCCCATACCAAGCAGCTCTCGACAAGAAACATCAACTTGCCCCAGCCACGAGCCTTGTGGGCGCCCCCTTGGCCTCCTCCACGCCGGATTGTCTCCTACAGATACAACCCGATGGGAAGGATCGGTTTCAGGGTAGCGTGCCACATGCCCATATAGTCGAAGTTGGCGCTGACGGACTATGCAGGTAATAGGCCTCGATTCAGTCTCACGGTGCAATCGCTGATTTGACACGTAATCATCCCAGTGATACCCCATGATTCTGCGAAGACACTTATTACCAAAGGCATTGATTCGTCTCTTCAAGTCACTATTTAGTGTCCATGTCTCACAACCATAGAGTAAGACAGGGATCACAAGCGACTTGAAGATCCGGATCTTTGTCCTGCACAGGTACCGACAACGCCAAATACTCCCGCTGAGCGAGTCCATAACACCGTGAGCTATGCCAATCCGCCGTAAGACTTCTTGACGTGACCCGCCGTCATTATGGACTGCGCTACCAAGGTATGTAAAACTTTCCAAGATCTCAATGTCCTCGCCACATGCATGAACAGACTGTACTGCTTCATCTAGTAAGTCTCCAAACACCTGGACCTTGGTCTTGAGCCAGGAGACCTCAAGTCCCAAAGGCTTTGCCTCCTCGTGCAGCGCCTTGAGAGCCATCACCAGGACCTCCAGCGACTCAGCAAAGATTACTGCATCATCGGCAAAAACAAGATCAGTGATCTTGGTGTTGCCAACGGATGCTCCACAATCACTTTGATCTACAACCTTGTCCAATACCCAGTCCATACAAGCGTTGAAAAGTGATGGGGCAAGGAAGCACCCTTGCCTCACTCCTGTATTCACAGGAAAGAATACTCCTGTATTCACCGGACCAGTGCTCCCCCCTATTAGTCCGGGAAAACAAGGGTTGTGTGTATTGCAAAAATAATGCATTGTCACTATAGTCAAACAAACAAAGAGATGCTTTTCCCAAGGGGCCTGAAGCCAATGTGTATTTTTTCTTGGAAATAATTATTAAATTATTTTAATGGATATAAATTTTGCAACTCCATTTGGTGTGCTTGTGGTTTAAATACTTTTGCCATGAGTATTGGCAAAAAGAATGATAGTTTTACAGCTAATGGCTAAATAAAAGTTGATCCTCTTGAGTCACTAACGCAGCAACAATTGCTCTCACTGAAGCAACAAGTAACCAACACATATTCTTACTTTGAAGTAGATTTTCTTTATTATAAAGGTTATGAAGTTTTGCTTTGTAGAGGAACTGCAGATGCAATATTTTCACAGCTAAGAATGAAAAGAAGCAGACAGCGACACCAACGAACATCTCGAACCAAAACAAAGATGCTGACTATGATCTCATCTATGTGGGGACCCATCAAGGCACCCTGCAGCTAGTATTCTTTCGTGTGAATTCTGATATCTTTATATTTTCAAATGTCTGAACTAAACTGTGCATGATAGATAACTTTATTTTAAAGCCAGTTTGTTGGTGCGAACTTGGAACTTGACTGTACCTCCTTTGACAAGCACTTGGCTCAGGAAGAACGAGAGTTTTAGTTTGATTTTCAATTGTTTATAAGAGTTAGTAGGTTTAACATATGAGTACTGTTGGTTGCAAGGTTTAACTTAAGTAGATTTAGTTGCTCATGCTGTCATATTATCTTTTTCTTTTATTTCCAGACAGATGAGGCCATGCCTGGTGGGAAATTCAGCATTGTTACTCGAGCCATAGCAGATGGTGTAATGGTGGAAAATATTGTAAGTTGGGAATTTTTTTTGTTTTATCATAATTGTTCACATTTTTTGTAGTATTTTTCTTCTATTAATGCATTTCCCAAACATTTTCCACTAGCAACTGAAATTAGTGAATGCAAAAGTTTCTAATGCTTTAAGGGTGTTTTGATGAATTCTCTTTCATTTGAGGTTCTCCAGTGCTGTGTTTGCATAAACAGTTCATACTTTGTGCCTAAATCACACACATTTAGAATAGTGCCATATGGACTATGGTGTACCTACAGTAAAGGTAAAGATGCAGACATACACTATGCTGCGTGTGGCCTTGGTGCTCATCTCCGTCGCATTAGCCCTTGAGCCTGTGGTGGGTGACAACCTGTTACCCTGAGACACTGGGCTAGTGTAACATCCAGGTTACCACAGTTACCTCCCCCAGGTACCCATTTATCGATTGGATTGTGTCCAGAGTGCTGATTTTGAGATTAAATGCTCACATTCGGTGTGCATACTGTGAATGTCACATAATTTGAAGACAATATTTCCATATGTAATAATGTTGAATGGTGAGATTGCATTCTGTGATTGCATAGAATCACAAAATTATAAGAATTATAACTTTTTAACATAATTTTAAGAGTGTGTGTATTACACCGTATTACAATCATGTATGATTATGGAGCATCCCTCGGCAACACCAAGATCACTGATCTTGTATTTGCCGATGATACAGTAATCTTTGCTGAGTTGCTGGAGGTCCTGGTGATGGCTCTGAAGGTGCTGCACGAGGAGGCAAAGCCTTTGGGACTTTAGGTCTCCTAGCTCAAGACTAAGGTCCAGGTGTTTGGAGGTTTACTAGATGAAACAGTAGTCTGTTCTGGTAGCGCAGTCCATAATGATGGCGGGTCACGTCAAGAAGTCTTACAGTGGATTGGCATAGCCCACGGTGTTATGGACTCGCTCAGTACGAGTATTTGGCGTTGGCGGTACCTGTACAGGAGGACAAAGATCCAGGGGTGATATCTATCACAGTGTTTATGGTCGGCCATAGCTAAGTCCAAAATCGGACTTAGATTATGGCTGATGAACTATGTCCGTCAGCAGTCGTCGTCATAATTCACAAATCTAGCAGAATAAAGATATTGAATAAACGGTCGGCCATAGTCAGTGCTAAAAGATAGCGCTTACAAATTCTTAACTTAAAATATATGTTGTGAAATGCATCTTTGGTAATATTTTTGAGCTTCAAAATGTTTTGCCTCTTATAATACGACTTTTGGTGAAGTTAAACAGTAATTAGAAATGACAATGAAATGTATTCCTGTTGAGGATCCTCTATGTAAACAAAGCGTTCTCATATTCCCCGCCTCGCTGATCACGACAGCACGATGTTATCCGTTTACCTGTGCCTTCCTGACCAAGACAGGTCAACTACCACGCCTGTGATAGCATCACCAGGGCTCATACTGCTCCTAACTTCCTCAAGGGATCTTCGCAGCCCTAAATAACACTTAAGGGGAGGCGCCTCCTAGCATTAGTGTACATTCATATTATTTTAATTGTTCTAAGGTATTTATTTCTTTGAAGACTTAAATAAATGCAATAAGAGCATTCTGCATGTATCAGTACAATTGCTTTCGTGCTTCTGCAGGAAAAAAATTACAAACGAGTATTTATTATTTTAATAAGAGCAGAGCTAGAAACATAAATGGGAGCCAGCATGTTCACTCAATATGTATGATATTGGGTAGTTTTACTTATGAAACCACCAGTTAGAAATTGGGCGCTCAATTTTTTGATGTCTCACCATTGCTGTGCACAAAAATTACCAAAATTACCATTTTATGAACCCCGTAATTCTACCCCTTCTTTTACTTGCAATAAATCATATCAGCAGTGTTTTTTTGTTTAGAAAAAAATCACATGGGCAAATTATTTACCATTCATTCATCTTTCAGCAGATATTTTTGTTTTGTTTTATGTTCACAACTAATGGAGTTATAAGTCTCCAAAGTACAATAATTGCACTTTCGAGATATCGCCCATTTTGTGTTTAGAAAACGGAGGTTTCTGCAGGGAGGAGACCTCAAAATTGATAATACAAATTAATTTATTTGAAAGGGAAAGAATTATCGTACAGCTGCCAAACTTTCACAGAGAACGCGTGAAATGTTCAGCTATTTTTCGGAGTAACTTTTATAAAATGGCTGGAATAGTGAAAAATACCCATTTTTTGGCGGCGCCTCCCCTTAAGACAAGGATAGAAGAACTTTAAGGATTGACCAAGGAACTAAGACTTGCCAGAAAAGCCAATTGGAGCGACAAGAAATCGCTATACCTTGTACAAATGTACAAAGAGCTAGGCCATATATTAAAGAATATTATATATTGGAGCACCAACAGAAGATAGCCAATCTTCCCTGACCACCCTACAGGCGCGTGCAGTTTTACTTGCAGAAACTGCATGCGAGAAGCAGGAGCTGCAGAAGGCAGCAGCTGGACGGGAGATGGCAGCAGCAGCACGAGTGATTGCTGCAGTTGTAGGAGCAGCTGGTGCTGCAATGCAAGATGCCATGAGGCTTCAGGCACAATATTATAGACGAAAAACCAGCAGAGTAGGTAGGACAGCATAAATCATAAATAAAATAAATCATAGGCAGTTTGACATTTCTTTCATTACCTATCCATCAGTTACTTAAGGTTTTGTTTAATGGGTGGGTGGGTTTTAGAAAGTTAATGGGTTTTGCCTTTCAATGGGTGACATACTAAACAGGAAAGAAATATAAGTGTAACATTACGTTTGCATGTAGGTACTTGAGCACTTTTGAAACGGAATGTGTTTCAGTCTTCGTTGCTGGGGTAAAAAATGTTACAGAAGAGATGTATTTTGCTGAAAATTTCACATGTTCAAGATGGAAGTCTATAAAACTGTATCTATCGGTATGAAACACATGAATCAACTGTGGTGACTCCACCAACAAAAAAGGAGATATAGACTGATATTATTAAAGAGAGATATTTGATTATATTTAAAATAGTGATAGCATAAAAATTGACACTTGCAGATTATATTTATATTAGTGATAGCATTAAAATTGACACTTGCACATGATTATGTAGGTAAGCTTTGTAAGGAGGATTAACCAATCACTCAGACTCGCCATGTAAAACATGAAACCGACGTTTGAGCTGCCCTATTCCCCGTTCCACAACGCTCCGTGTACTAAGGTGAGGCCTGGAAAAGCATGCAATGGATAATAGCATTAGTTTTCTAATTACTTAGCTATCTTGCAGCACTGAAATAGCTAAATAACAGTCATTGACATACCAAATCTTGTATGTGCCGGTATTGAGGTTGTACGTGAAATTTAAGATTGTAAGTAGCAGTTGGGTAAGTTTTGTTACAGTTCGTTTACATAGGGAAAAGAATTTGCCACGCTAATGTCATAATTTTACTTGTGGGGTTAGGTTAGATTACATTCAGTTTTATATAAGAACATAAGAAAATAAGGAAGCTACAAGAGGCCGCGAGGCCTACACGTGGTAGTTCCTGTCACCTAACACTACCTACATCCACCTTCCATCCTCATCCATGAACCTATCCAGCCCTTCTTTAAAGCTACCCAATGACTCCGCACTAACTACCTGTCTATTGAGTCCATTCCAATCATTCACCACCCTATTTGTGAACCAGTTTTTCCCTGTTTCCTTTCTAAATCTACGCCCTTCCAGCTTGAATCCGTTACTTCTTGTTCTACGCTGGTTAATAGCCGTAAGAACTTTTCCTACCTCTCCTTTATTAAATCCCTTTATCCACTTAAGGGGGGTTGTAAAATCGCGAATCCCATGTTAAATTGCTTATGTTCTTCTTGTAACTCCTCCCTTATTTATTGACCAATTTCTTTCATTCAAAAAGCATTTTAATCAGAAAGGATAGGAGATTAAGGTTTGCTGTCGTTTGTTTTTATAAAATAGTAAAAAATATTTTTTAAAGTTCGATGATTTTTTTTTTTTAAATTTGACATATAAATATTTGTCAAAAATCAAAATCAACTTCAAACAATAGTTACTATAGCAGAACTAATTCCTTTTTCATACTTACATAAGCTGCAGTAGGAAATATTTGTGTAATAAGAAGTGCAAAGGAGGAGATCATTTTAAAATGCAAAAACCAACGTTTTGAGAAATCAAGCGATGAAGTTGAAGCATTTAGTGTACTTTACCTATTGCAGCTAGGGACTTGACATTCACAGGATGTATACATTAGGATATGAAGAAAAAGCAGACATAGTTTCCCTTATTTACTCCCATTGGTTGTGTACATAGGCCTTTAGCGGTACTTGACCTCACCTCTGGCGGTCTTCGGAAAATACTAGTGAGTGCCAGAAATTTCCCGTTTTCTCATGTAGTAGTGAGAGAAAATGTTAAAAATCCAAAATTTTGAAGAAACAAATCCATTTTTTTAAAGTTTCATGAGACTAAGAAAAAAATAATACCTAAAAAAAATACGGTGTGAACCGTATTTAACTCTGCAATCTGTATTGCAGCGAGTAATACCGTGGAAACTCATGACAGGACGCCGCATTGCATAAGGCAAAGCACTTATTATAATTTTTTTTATCAAACTTTTGCATATACCAAAAGAAGCAGCAAGAATGACAAATATAAGCCAAAAAAAAGAAAAACATTTTTTTCAGGTCAACCACTTACAACCCCCCCTTAAAAACTTCTATCAGATCGCCCCTTACTCTGCGTCTCGAGTGAGTGTAACTTTAATAACTTCAATCTCTTCTCATAACTAAAGTTACGCATCCCTTGAATAATTTTGATCATCCTTCTCTGCACTGATTCTAACAAGGCTATATCCTTCCTGTAATATGGAGACCAAAACTGAACTGCATAGTCTAGGTGAGGTCAAACTAGATACCAGATAAAGCTTTAGATAAACTTCCGCACTTCTACTTTTAACACTTCTGGTAATGAATCCTAACACTATTAGTTCTATTTCTGGCCTCAATACATTGTTTCCTAGGTCGGAGGCTCACCCTCACTCCAAGATCTTTTTCACCATCTGATCTTTTCAGCGATACATTGCGTATGGTGTATCTATTACCAGGGTTCTTTCTACCAACATTCATAACGCTGCACTTATCAATATTAAATTCCATCTGCCATCTGACTACCCACTCATTAAGTTTATATTTATGGTTAGTTTAAGGGGGGCGACCGGTTCAGATGACGATTTCGTTATTAATAGAGCTAGCTCAACCAAAATCTGACACATGATAGGGAACAAAAATTGATGACTTTTGAGAGATTGCAATTGAAAATCGATATACAGTATTAGTATTGGAATTAGAGTACCCTGTATTTGGAACCCTATTCCTCCAAGACTATTAGATGCAATATTGG
The DNA here is from genome assembly GCA_016584305.1 of Chionoecetes opilio. NCBI lineage: Eukaryota > Metazoa > Arthropoda > Malacostraca > Decapoda > Majidae > Chionoecetes > Chionoecetes opilio. The sequence goes on along the minus strand of JACEEZ010017506.1, from coordinate 942,061 downwards.
TTGAAGTCTTGTTGGAACGAGCGTGAAACGTAGAGTATCCTTATCGAAGGTAATTGTTATATCTGTTCAGGTTTTGAAGTTATGACCCTGTAAATGTCGATGACCCTAGCAACCCCGGTTTTGACAGTATTTTGTGTAGTTAGAGATTTATAACTTTCAAACTGAAACTGGTAGGGCAATTATCTTCGATTGCGGTAGTCTATATTTCACGCTCTTTCAAACAAAACCTCAACCAAAATTGTAGGTGTAATAGTTTTTGAGTTACAAAGCTCCAAATCTCAAAAAGTAGCATTTCTCTCAGCATTTCGATAGAAATACGTTCAAAGGTGCGATGCAGCATTCTGGTGCCTGAAATGATGCGGCATTCTGGTGCCTGAAATGATGCAGCATTCTGGTGCCTGAAATGATGCGGCATTATGGTGCCTGAAATGATGCAGCATTCTGGTGCCTGAAATGATGCGGCATTCTGGTGCCTGAAATGATGCAGCATTCTGGTGCCTGAAATGATGCAGCATTCTGGTGCCTGAAATGATGCAGCATTCTGGTGCCTGAAATGATGCAGCATTCTGGTGCCTGAAATGATGCGGCATTCTGGTGCCTGAAATGATGCGGCATTCTGGTGCCTGAAATGATGCGGCATTCTGGTGCCTGAAATGATGCGGCATTCTGGTGCCTGAAATGATGCGGCATTCTGGTGCCTGAAATGATGCGGCATTCTGGTGCCTGAAATGATGCGGCATTCTGGTGCCTGAAATGATGCGCATTCTGGTGCCTGAAATGATGCGGCATTCTGGTGCCTGAAATGATGCGGCATTCTGGTGCCTGAAATGATGCGGCATTCTGGTGCCTGAAATGATGCTGCATTCTGGTGCCTGAAATGATGCGCAAAATAAGCCAATTTTCACCAACTTATGAATGTTGGATGGGGAAATTTTGCCTAGGGGGATATTCTCTAGTATGTTTGGAGCACTTTTAGCTCGATTACGGAAAATGTGAGATCGGTCGGATTTTCGACCTTAAGCGGCTTAGGCGCGGAGATTTGTTGTTAATGTTTTTACTTTAGGGGGATATATATATATATATACGTAGCTACTGGTGATGAAAAGGGAGGAGGTGATTGTTAGAAGAGAACGGCGACAGATAAAGACGCGTTCATGTGGGCTAAATGGGTTATAGTGGACGAGAACTGCGCGGTCGCTACCGCCGTTGCCAATTGACATTCTTCATATTATTTTTTGCTTAGTATCTGTGCAGTATTGATCCACTTCTGCGTGCGTAACCTTTAAAACTTATATACATATTGAAGAAATTATAGAGTTGTCTAACAGTGTTGTAGGTTTCGAGACTGGTCTTGGTCTCGAGACCAGTTTGATGTGGTTTTGATCTTGGTCTCGAAGCTTCTGGTCTCAGAATTTCGCTCGAGACCAGGGTTAAAAAGTGCATCGCGGCGTGGGGAAGGTTGGAATTTATTATCATACACGGAGAAAAATCATGGCTGTTTCGATTCACGGCGCGCCATACAGCTTTGTACTGTCTATAGAAACTGCCTGACTAGCTCTACGGTGATGATGCATGAGCTGAGCCCTGCAAGCGCTGATAGAGTGCATGCGAGTCGAGAGAATATGCATGACGTGGCCATTCTCGCAGTGATAATCTCCGTTTGCACGCACGCATGTTTGCAGCTCTGTTCACATCCGTGTACTTCATATATGTGTAGGCCTATGCAATCCCTGCACTCTTCGTACACGTACACCACAGGTTTAGCTAGCTCGTTTGGAAAACGTAACCACAAAAATTGCTATTTTCCTATGTTTGTTTCTTCAAGCCAACGAAGCAATGAAAGCAGAAATATTTGACCTACTCGTAGATGTTCAGTTGTTCACTTATATTAAATGTTGTAAATATATTTCCTCCCTTATACGTTACCCTTACCCTCCTTCTACCAGAGCTCTTTAGTTGTTACATCGAGCACATCTGGCAGCAGGGTTGCTAGGTGCACAAACCACAAAATATATTTTTGGCATTCACACTTTACTATTTTGGCATTTTCAATTTTTCATCATAAGAAAATGAAAATCAATTGACGAATATTTCTGCCAAATTCCAAAATTTGTTGAGTAATTTCTAGCAAGAAATACAACAATTGGCAGGACCTGGCAACTCTGTCTGGCAGTGAAATAGGACGTCGGACAGTGAGGTGTACTGGACTAGTCTCGCTTAGTTTCCGTTTGCACACCGGAATGAGTAATCATGTCGGCATTTTCAGCAGCTATCAAATTTGCATTCAAGGACCACAAGGAGTTTTTTGATCAGAAACGCGGAAACCAGAAGCACACAGCAGTTTGTACTTTCTGCAAGCATAGCATCACGGACAAGGCTGGCACGGCGTCGGCTTTTATTAAGCACTTGTGGCGATCCCATCCGAACAACTCAGGACAATACAATTTAGTATTTACGCAGTACAGACCAAAAATATTCAGATAATAGTCATATTTAAAAAAAAAAAAAAATTTATGCCTGTTCTTGGTCTTGGTCTGTTTCGGAGGGTCTTGGTCTTGGTCTCGGAGGGTCTTGGTCTTAGTCTCGGAAGGTCTGTTCTTGGTCTCGAAGGGTCTGGTCTTGGTCTTGGTCTCGGAGGGTCTGGTCTTGACTACAACACTGTTGTCTAATAATGCATAGACACACCCCGACCTGCCCCCCACCCATCCCCATCCCTTAGGAGGTTAGGTTAAGTTTCGGTTATGTTAATATTCTCGTCAGGGGGTCGAAGGGGTTGGAGCCCCTCCCTAGGGTGCCAATAGCGCATAGGGGTAATTTTTCAAAGTCAATATTTTTTCACGTACTTTTGTGGTATTCTGCCTTGTAGTACTTAGAAACTGTCGTGTGCAAAGTTTCAGGCTAATTGGTTGATATTTAGAGGTGGCGGATCGATCTTGAACATTTCCTCTTTTCGCCCTCAGGTCATGACCACGAGAAAGCAAACTGAAGTTTGGCTTCTTGGCCATAGTGTTCCTACTATCACAGGAGCAAAACTTCCAGCCGTGGAGACTTTTACGAACTATTTTTCTACGCACAAAAGGAAGAGAAGAAGACGGTGCAGCAGAGTGCAGCTGAGGCTGCAAAGGAGGTCCTCGACTTCTGGACACGAGCTAGGATCCCCACCATCGCAGAACTATGCGTGAGGAGGAAGATTACTGGACTTTTCGACAAAGTGGAAGATCTGAGCAAAAGCAAGAATAACTCTGGAGTCACGCCTGCCGAAAAACAGAAGACCTTCCAAGGAAAGTCTCTCAGACCTTTTGGAACATCGCCCACTCCGACGCCCTCACTCTGATGACCATTCCTGAAGACAAGGAATTCCTTCTTGCCAGCGGGAGAGAGGGGAGGCGGGGGTTCGATGGCTGGTCTGGACAAGAAGCTGAAAGAATCGGTTTGCCGACGTGAAAGCTCTCTCTCACGTAGCCGTCAACAGACGCCAAAAGGAGAAGAGATGGTGGAGCTGGAGTCGTCATCATCTGAGTCATCAAGTCCAGCCAACGCTGCCAACACATCGACTTCTTCTTCCGACGCCGGGGTCGCTTCTCCACCAAAGCGATTGAGGACACGGGGCACGAAGTCCGTCCTATCCCTGATCTCGTCGGAGCCCTTGACAGAACTGGGGGTCAGTAGCCGCCAAGCCCTTCAAATTGTGGCGGCTACGGCAAGTAGCTTGGGCCACGATCCACAAGAGCTTGTGCTGAATCCCAAGTCCATTCGACAGGCAAGAGCGAAGTACAGGTCCACTTTGGCGAAGGACATCAAAGAGACTTTCAGTCCTCTTACCCCTCTTACCGTTCATTGGGACGGGAAGATCCTTCCTCAGGACGATGGCACTCGCGCCGAAAGACTCGCCATCCTCATCACAGGAGAAGGAGTGGAGAAGCTCCTAGGAGTCCCGAAACTGCACTCCGGAACTGGTGATGCCGCCGCTACAGCTGTGTTCGAGGCTCTAGAAGACTGGGGGGTCCAGGAACAAGTCGTGGCGATGTGCTTCGACGCAACCAGTGCCAACACTGGAGCCATCAATGGTGCATGCACCATCTTGCAACAGAAGATCGGCCGACCCCTCGTTTCACTTGCTTGCCGTCAGCACGTCCACGAACTTGTCCTGAGAAGGCCTTTTCTACGTGTTTGGGGTCATCTTCTGGTCCTGAGATCACCATCTTCTCTCGCTTTTAAGGAAATACTGGTCTTACATCAACCAGTCGGCAATAAACCCTCCCACCAACGAAGATCTGCCGGAGACTCTGGTCTCCAAGAGGGACGATTCATTCAAGGTTTGAAACGTTCCTTCAGACAAAGCAGCCCGTGACGACTATAAGGAACTCGCTGAGCTGAGCATCCTTTTCCTCGGCGGCGCTCTTCCGAAGACCTCGATCCGTAGCTCCGGAGCGCTTCATCGAGCGCGTTGGATGGCGCGTATCATTTACGCTCTGAAGATGATCTTGTTTCGGGAGCAGCTGACTGGAGTCGTCACACCTCGAGAAACGTCAGCCCTCCAGCGGTTTCTCATCGTTCGCAACCGAGATCTACGTCCTGCGATGGTTCGAATCGACGGTTCTAATCCTACGCTACCCGCCACACGATCTTGGATTCGCTAAGGACATCCTTCAGTACCACGACGAAAGTATTCGGAAGGCCTGCTTCACCACTCTGAGCCGCCATTTCTGGTACTTGAGCGAAGATCTCATTGGCCTGTCACTGTTCGACTCACGTCTCCCTGTTTTCCGACAAACAAGCAATTGTACAGGCCATTCTCTACGATGAAGGAGCCGAGGAACCCGCCAAGCGAAATAAACCTCCCATCATCACAAGTTCCTGCGGCAACACTGCCCTCCTTCGCCACGAAAAATTCCCTCCGCCTCTTCGAAGCTCTTGATATCAAGACCGACTTCCTGTCCGCCAACCCTCGGAAGTGGCAGGAAGAGGAATCGTACGTCGAGGCCTGCCGCCGAATCGAGGGACTTTGCGTCGTCAACGACACAGCTGAGCGAGGAGTGGCGCTCATCCAGTCCTTCAACCTCCGGCTGACCAAAGACGAGGAATAGCTCCAGTTCCTCCTCCAAGTTGTGGAGGCCCATCGCCATCAACAGCCCGGGACCTCGAAGGCTTCCCTTCCCCGGCCAAGCCGGCCACAATGAGTGGGGTGGCTCCCCATGATACCCCCCCACCGAGGGGCTAATACTCACCAAGAGGGGGACCAGCAGCCCTGCTGGGGAAGGGATGTCCGGCTTGTCCGCTTTCAAGAGATGACATCCCCTCCTTAATAGGCCAGTGCATAAGAGTAAATAACAAAGGTGTAATCCGCCACCCCTAAATATCAACCGATTGAGGTCAAACTTTGCATACGATGGTTTCTTGCATAGATGCACCATTACACCAAAGTAGGAAGAAAAATTCAAACTTTTGATTTTTATTGGCACCCTACCCCTCCCGTTAGAAGGTTAGGTTCGGTTAGGTTATGGTAATAATCCTCCCAGCAGGGCGTCCGTCACTTCTCTGTTTTCTGAGACACTGACTATTATTTCCTGGTCAAGTTTTACAGCTTTTTCTGATGGAGATGCATTGTTATCTAATGAAAAAGGTGACCCTAGGATTTGGTGAGAAAAAAACACTTTTTAACAGGTTTTCGGAAAAAAAATATCTATCTGAAAAAGCAACAATTTCTGGCCAGGTAAATGTAGGGAAAAATTTACACTATAAATATAGGATCGAAATTCCCTACACAATTGAGAGTATGGTTTCTGTTCACCTTAATAGATTCTAAGAAACATTTTCTCTAAGAACTTCCGTCGCAAATCACTAGTTTCGGAGATACAAGACGTTTTTAATAGGAAGGACTGTACATGAGATATGAAAATTAAACTAACCTAACCCCACCTTTAGACTCGCTAATCTAACCTAACCTAACCTAATCCCACGCTTTAACCTCCTAACTAAAGCCAAATCTGCATTAAGAAAGTGTTCGCCGCAAGGGAAGAACAGATTTGATGCCGGTCACAAGAGGAAGAAGAGTGAGGCGGACGTAAACACTTGTCTAGCCTCCCTATGAACAACATGGCATTATCTCCAAAAATAATTATTTGCGACGGAAGCCCATAGAGAGAATGTTTCCTAGAATAAGGTAAACAGAAACCACACTCCCAATTGTGTAGGGAATTTTGGTCCTAGTGTAAAATAATACCAAATATAGCCAGTCTCAGAAAAAGACCGCGCAGTCCTTGTCCATTTTTACCTGATCTTGATATTACAGGTGGCCTTTTCTTCATAGGCCAGGCCTTTGAACCGGCTGCTCCTGTAGAGAAAATAAAACCCACACAAAAGAGAAACAGAACAAAACAAAACTACATGCAAGCATGCAGTTTTATTGTCTATTTCTCATACACCACATTCTTTCCAAACTCTTTCACTGTCTCAATCATCCGTCCCCTTGTCTCACCACACAGTCCCAGCAGCAATAACATCCATTCTCTTCCTGTCCTTTCAACCACCTCATTCATTTCACATCCCATTTCAGTCAAAACCACACGCATCATTTCCATTCTCTCCCCGTTATACTTCCCAGATCTCACATTCTACTAGTAATCATTCTACCTCAAAATGTAAACACATCAAATAAGCTTCATATTTCTGAAAATCTATCACATATATAGACTGATCTGTATTAATTTTCCTGTAATGTATTATATGATGGTGTTCATTTCAATGCTTAATAATTGCTAACACTATTTATAACTTACAGAAAAATGTATAGACTTATTTTGACCCCAGAATATGTTCTACGAAATATGCAACATTTTGTATAATTTCACTAAACCATTTCGTCGAACAAGTTGGGCGAAATGACCCTCGAAGTTCGACCAAACAGTCCAACCAAATGGCAAGTTTGACGAAACGCACCGTGTGATAGCCGCTTTATGAACTGGTCATGCCAATTAAATGTGGTTAGCCTACTTTAATGACTTGAAAGAAACCCTATGGTATTTAACAAACCCGAATTAATCTTACATTAACTACAACATTCAATTTTGCATTTGCTCTTAATCAGTGATGAACTCACTGGACTAAAAAGTGGAATGGGGATGCAATGCGTTTTCAAAAATATTGCAGAGATTCTATGCATTTCCTAATTAATAATTTTGTTGTTATTTAAAATGGTGGTGTTATTGGAATTGCAATTGGTTGCGTGTGACAGAGTTATTGTAAAAGAAATAACAAAAAACAAGAGACATGACAGCCTGGCATTGCTGAAGATGAATTTTAAAACCGAACTACAATGTACGAGCGTGAGGAAAATATTAAGGAGACGTGCGTTTTTTTTAGGTAAGGTTAAAGAAGGTTAGGTTTTGGCTTGGTTTGGTAAGGACATTTTTGGTTAGCGTTGGTTAAGTTAGGATAGGTTTTATGAAGGGTACATGGAACTGTCGCCGATAGGTCTTGCTGACGATGTTCAGGTTAGGTTCGTGAAATAACGGAGTGTCCAGTTAAGTCACGTTATGCGAAATGAAATACCCATTATTTCTTCTTTTGCATCTATTCCAAATGCAACTGTCACCGAAAACTTACGCGTCCCCAAGTGTTCCACCGTCAGCGAGAGTTCTCGGTGGGTGTATCAGCGGTAAAAATGGACGAGGACTGTGCGGTCATTTTTTGAGACACTGACAAAATTTCCATTTCCATAAAATGGTGCTTCATCAGAGAGAAATACTTGGTTTACGGTCTTGGCGAGAATTCTTTTCGGCGACACAGTTACATAAACCTTATGAAGGGGTAAAAAAGAATGCAATTACACGAGGGTCCTGCATAAAGCGTGTTCGCATAAAGCGTTTCCTCTATAAGGCGAACAACCTAAAATATTAAAATTTTTTTTTTTTTAAATAAATAAAATTCCAAAATTTTCGTTAGGAACGAATTTGATCATATAGAACGATTCCGCCATGAAAGTAGGGCAAATCAGAGGAGTTCTCATATAGAGAGCCGAAATATCGTACAGAACGTGAGCAGGCAGCCATAAGAAGGCTTGCTGCAGCTTGCGTTTACTGTTAACTCGAGGAACTTTTCGTAAGCCGGCTTGCCCAGCTGGCGCCAGCCGTGGCAAGGGTGAGTGAGTAGCAACGGCAGCAGCGACTGCGAAATTCTCATCCATTATTACCAAAAAACACATTCTTGTGAAGGATATATGTTGTGATCCATTCACAATATCATCAGTTATCGTAATTTATTCTTCGAAGCTTCCATTCGAAGGTACACTCGTCATTGTGGTTTGGTGTTGTCGTCGGTGTTTACAAGTTATCAGCTGTGAGCGGGTGCCCCGCTCAGTTCAGGCGAGGCACGCAAGCGAGAGTTAAGCCAGGTTTATGGCAACTTGCTTTTGAGTCACTAACCAAACCTAATCCCACGCTTTAACCTCCTAACTAAAGCCAAATCTGCATTAAAAGTGTCCGCGGCAGCCGGCAAGGGAAGAAGAGAGGCGATGTAGGTCACAAGAGGAAGAAGAGTGAGAGGCACGCCGCACGTAAACAAACGCTTGTCTCTCGCCTCCCTATGAACAACATGTCATTATCTCCAAGAGTTTGAGTCCAAAAGAATGTTTCCTAGAATCCAATACGGTAAACAGAAACCATACTCCCAATTGTGTAGGGAATTTGGATCCTAGTGTAAAATAATACCATGTTCTGGTATGCATGGGTGTGAACAAGTATAAATGTACGGTACGTGCAGGAGGACCGATCGACCAATATCAATTTTTCCATAGGTTACCGTATTTTACGGCTTATAAGACGCTGCTTCTTGGAAGACGCACCCTAATTTTAGAAAGAAATTTCAAAGAAAAAAAAAAAACAGACTACCAAAACTGTTGTCCGATGTACTGTACAGTAATTTTCACACAAGAACACACTCACTATTCATTATCTTTATTTAGCACTGCTCATCAGCCATTTTTATTATTTAGCTTGTTTGCAATAGTATAGTTCCTTGTTATGTTGGCTGGCTGAGCATGTAGGCTACACGCAGGTCGGACTGCAGGAGTGAAAACAAACCTGACCGCGGCGGTGTGCAGCTGAGTGTGGCCTTGTCGTCCTGAGTGTAAACTTTTTTTTTTTTTTTTTTTTTTTTTTGTACATGTGTGCCTATAGCACCTGTAGGCAGTGGTGACCTCGGATGGTAGGCTCTGGAGGTTCACTTGAGGGCTGTGATAGTTGGTCCTCGCCCGTGGTGGCGCAGGCAGGATTTTTATAGTGACGCCTGTGATTAGAGGCTCATGCCGCCCCCCTGTGTCCTCCGATGCACTCGCAATTGAAGGTAGAGTTAATGGGCAGGGTTTTTGGGTGTTCTTAGGTCACTTGACGGTGCAGAAAGGTTTTGGTTTTCGTCGGGGATCGAACTCGGGTCACCGAGAACGCCAGTCGGAGACGCTAACCACTCTCCCACCTCTCGTCCTCCCGTGCCTCATTACGTTGCCTGCCTCCTGTACCTCACCATGTATTGTTTGAATTTTCCTGTATGCGTGTAGTATGTGTGATGGCTGTATGTACATGAGTATACAAACTTTCATCTAATGTAACAAACAAAGTTCATTATACACAGAATGGCTGTTGGCGCCGATCTGCTGAGGCGGAATGGCTCCCGCAAGTACCGCAATAAATAACACAGCGTGCTGCTTACGTCTCAGATCTTAAACCTAAAGACAGACTAGTTGATTTGAATGTCTTATGGTATTTGAAATACTTGTAACAGATAAGTACTGAGGTTACATCATATCAGAGACTGAATTGAATAGCTACCTAAGCTAACCTCCTACAACATTCGTCTTGGAAGACGCATGCCTATTTTTCAGGGTACTTTTTTGGGGAAAAAGTGCGTCTTATAAGCCGTAAATACGGTATGTTTTTCACATAGAGCGAATTCACATAAAACTACCTCGTTTATCGACCAATTTCTCGTTTTATGTGGGACCCTAGTGTATGTTCATGGCATTAGAGAGCCCATATCTCCTTAATAATTATGGTAAATTTCTAGTGTTTGCCCATACTCTCCAACATTCCCTCAGGTCCCCAAGCTTGTTTTGGGGGAGGGTGGGGGAGTATGGGTAAACTAGAATAATACCTTAATTACCAATTGAAAACAAAGGCTCGTTCAGGACGTCCCTTCTGCGGTAAATATTCCTTGCTGGGCAGGTTGTTGATGAGCTGCCATTGTTGACAGTTTGTCTGAGTCTGGGCATCGGTCATAAGCGGCGCTAAAACCGGGTGCACACGCTCTTAGCATCCCGCGCCACTTTATGGTCGACCATAGGAGTTTAGGACAGTTTTAGGCTGAGATAAATCTAAAACGCGCCATTTTGTCTCACTATGGCCGATGGACTTAGTGACTATGACGGTATGATGGACGTCACCCCGATCTTCAAGTCGCTTGTGATCCCTGTCTTGCTCTATGGTTGTGAGACATGGACACTAAATAGTGACTTGAAGAGGCTAATCGATGCCTTTGGTAATAAGTGTCTTCGCAGAATCATGGGGTATCGCTGGGATGATTACGTGTCAAATCAGCGATTGCACCGTGAGACTGAATCGAGGCCAATACCTGCATAGTCCGTCAGCGCCAATTTCAATTTGTATATTTCAATTTACAATTTATTTGTATATATTGTGTGGGGTTATGCAAATGAGAAAACCTGTAAGTTTCTTTCAATTCGGTTACATAGTTTTCCTGAAAAAAAAGGTGTAAAAAAACAAAACAAAAATTTTGGAAAAAATGGGGACCTTACATTTTATCCAATTACTTTGCATATTTAATCTTCTTCTTCTTCCGTTTTTCTTCTCGGTGTATTTCAGCCACTTATTAACCAACCTCACCCTAATAATTCCAATGCATTTGTTTTTTGATAGCTTGTTGCATTGCTGAGGATTTTTTTCCCCTTTTGTTTATCTAATCAAATTTTTACAGAAAAAAAAATCCAATGCATAATAAAGAAAAACTAATGTTGGAGCCCACAGTCTGCACGGCCGGGTGTTAACCGGGAATTAACCCAAGTTAATTCCCAGGCAGACAGGCAACAGTTAGTGGACTTAATGTAGACGGTGGACCAGAGATGCATCCTGATAGTTGTAAGGGTTGGCTAGTGGTCATGATCTGGGTGTTTGTGTTTATTCTTACATACGTTCAGTTTTAAGAATAGATATATTATTGTAGCTGAAATTTCTTATTATGCTAATGTAAAACCTATTAGACAGTAGATTGTGGAAACATTTTACGCTGCCAGTCATTCCAAGGACCATACCTATCGAGAATTAAGATTTCGTCCTAAATTTCATCCTAAGTTTTGAGGAAAGTCTAAGACGCGTCTTACCTAGGGCAAAGAACTTAGGGTTCGTCCTAAGGACCAAGCACAACACATGTAACAAGAGTTCAATTTGGATAACATGAAATATCACTTCTAAGAGTATCAATACATTTTTAAAATATTGAGAAAACATAAGATTAATATTTCTATGACAATTGCTTAAGACTACAATAAATGAAATCATAAATAAGGATTGTACCATATATGAAATGATGTGTTCAAAAGACAAACACAGACAGTCAGACATGGCGGTCGAACTTAAAACTGTTTCCCGGAAGAGGAAGGAGAATTGGTCTCAAAATGAGATGTTCCTCCTTGCCCAGCTCTACCAATCAAGAAAAAATGTCCTGTGAGGGGCATTTGCCTTGCCGAGTTGCTCTGCAAAGAGCAAGGCCAATGCCTGACAGGACATCGCCGACCACTTGACCGGCACCTTCCCTTGTGCCAGATCTGTTAAGGACTGCCAGAAGAGGTGGCAGGTTGTGAATCTGATGGTACATTGTATGCGATTTCCCGGCTGGTTTGCAGATGCCTACTCCTGCAGAAAATGTACCATTCAATTGCGGGAACCAAAAATATAACACATTTTTATTTAATAATAGGTAGGTTAGGTTATGTCTAAGTTTGGTTAGGTTTAGGTAAATTTAGGTTTAGGATAGGTTTGAGTTAGTTTTTATTGTGTTATCTAGGTTGAATAAGTGATTCAGATGGTATGCGATTGCCTGGCTAAGTTGGTATACATTGGAACCATGCTATTCACAGCATTGCCATTCATGAGGTTTTTTTCTAATTAATGAGCTACTCAGCTGGCCACCCTTGACAGAAAATGAGACATTCTTTGCTTAATGTGTTATGTTAAACACCTAGTAGTGTTGCGAGCTGCGATATATATATTTTTTAATGCACCATTCAAGAGGCAAATCTATATCAATATAACCTACCAAGACCTATCCAGCATGTCTGGGGAGGCGGTGGCCGAATGGTTAGCGTCTTGGTGTGATGAGCTCAATTTTCCGAGCACGAATCTTGCCTGGGGCAACTCTTTCGGCCATCTTTAACGCGGTCGACAAAAGCCTGGTAGGTGAGCACAAGGTCCCGAGTTCAAGTCCCACCAAGGAGCAACTGTAAAATCCATCATCGAGTGACCGAAGAAACCTGCATGCTGCATTCCTGTTCTTTCGACTGTGACTACAAGTGTGGCGGAGGGAACACCAGGTGGCAGCGTGAGTCTAAAACTGAGGGTCAGACCATCACAGAAAACAGGACCTTCACCTATAAACCACAGGTGTCACTAAAAAATCCAGCCTGTGCCACCACGGGCGAGGGCCAACCATCACGACCCTCCAGAATGTGCAGGACCAACCACCTGAGCCCTCAAGGAACAAATAAAAATAGCCTACAGGCGCTATAGGCTCCAACGTAAAAAATAGATAAATGAATAAAACCTAACATTTCAATCTTAACATCTCTGCCATTGGAACCAAATATTTCCAACAAAAACAAGTTACATTCTAAACTGACTTTTCAAGAGTTAAATTTTTGGTACTTACTTCAAAATGCGGAAATGATTACCGTATTTGGCGGTGCATAAGACGCACGCATATTTTACATAAATATTTTGAGAGAAAAAAATTATTAGTGTTTAGAGGACATATTTACTTTTCGTAAATGTATTAATAGTTATTATAAAAAAGGTTTTGTAAGGGAAAACAAATGATTTTGAGCATGTACCCAAATACAATATTCACAGTGCAGTGAATGTGAATGAAAAATTATACTAGTTAAAATGTAAAGAGAATGTGTACGGTAACCAAAATCGGTCATCATTTATTGCAGGATGCTCCACGAATTGATATTATAATATTATCTTCCTATGACATTGAGCTCAGATTTAATGTTGTAAGTATGCCTTTGTTGCTTTTCTGCTATGTGTTTAGACTGTGGAAAATTTGCAGTAAAGATAATGGTATTATTTCGGTAGTGGGCTTTTAAAAGTCCTAAGATTCTTACCTCCATTATCGTTTATCTTTCTTCATTCTGTGTATTTTGAGCCCCATTTCCCATGGCGCAATAAAATATTAATGGCATTGGCAGTGTGAATCTTAGCAATGTTTGCGGGGCGGGCCTGGAGGGGCAGGGCGGGCACCCCCCCTATACATATGTAAACAAACATTGATTTCCCACAAAAACGAGCCAGATTAATTCAAAACAAACCAAAACTATTCAGGTATACTGAGTTTTGGCCTCGAAATCGGTGGTTGCCTAATAATAAAAAAATTCCAAGATATTACACTAATGTAACCATCTCTACCTTTTTGTTATTGTTGAAGGGCACCGATGTCGGGATCGAAGATATTCGCCATGGTTTACACCTATGAATTTATCACAGTCGCAAGGGTTGATTAGTCTTCCTCAGGAAGGTACAGGTGAAGGCATGATGGTATGGTGTGATTCGGCCTTAAGGCGGATGAAGTTTTGGCGCCGTGATGGGTCTTGGTCTTGGTGTGAGGTGTGGAAGACTTTTGTCCCGTCTACAGGTACCGTTGCAGGCTTTTTACTAGCACTTTTTCCAGTTACAGTCTACAATTTCCTTATCCATAGAGATGCAGGGGTGAGGATTGAGGGATTGAGGTGGTATAAAGGCCTACCCTGTTTCCCATCCATTTACAGTGGAGAGCGGCAGCGGTACTGCTGGAGGGGGTGATGTTTACATATGACGGCCATCTTGGCAGCAGAAATAGCCACCTTGTTGCCCCTACTCTAGTTTTCTCTTAAATCCAACTTTTTCTTGGTATTATGCATTACTGTTGATATTATTAGTTACTTAGTTACAAATTTGTGCTCAGTGGTCTACTGCTCAACACAGATCACTTACTACCCCCTTAGTAATACACCACCGGCCATTCTGCATTCTCTGCCCGACCGCTTATTAGTAATATGGCCGCATTAGACGCAGGGTGAATTTTGCATTCCCTTTCTTGGAAAAAAACTGCGTCATATGCGCCGGCAAATACGGTACCTTTTTTCGTTGACAGGTCATGTTATTTAAATTTACTTGATGACCACTACTTATTACATCTGTTCCCATGTGTGTTATAGGTTCCTAACACCATATACTTGATTATTGTAATATGTTATTACTGCCGGAAAAAAAGGAAAATAGATTTTTTTTTTAAATAACTAAAATATATGCATATATATATAATTCTTCAAATATTTTGTCATTCTGGACCGCACTACCAAGGTATGTAAAACTTTCCAAGATCTCAATGTCCTCGCCACACGCATGAACAGACTACTGTTTCATCTAGTAAGCCCCAAACATCTGGACCTTGGTCTTGAGCCAGTAGACCTCAAGTCCCAAAGGCTTTGCCTCCTCGTGCAGCGCCTCGAGAACCATCACCAGGACCTCCAGCGACTCAGCAAAGATTACTGCATCATTGGCAAAAACAAGATCAGTGATCTTGGTGTTGCCGAGGGATGCCCCACAATCACTTTGATGTACAACTTTGCCCGATACCCAGTCCATACAAGTGTTGAAAAGTGATGGGGTAATGACGCACCCTTGCCTCACTTCTGTATTCACAGGAAAAAAGATGGGTACATCTGCCCCACACTCCACAGCACTCTCAGTCCCAGAGTACAGGCCAGTCATCAGACCAATAGTCCTTGCAGGAATCCTGCGAAGTTGCAGAAGATCCCAGAGTGACTCACGATGCACTGAGTCAAACGTCTTCTTGAGATCAACATGGGCTGCAAACATCCCCTGACGAAACTCACGTCGGCGTTCCACCAGGACACGAAGCGCTAGGATATGGTCTGTTGTTGACCTACCAGGCGTGAACCCAGACTGCTGAGGTCTATGATGCTTCAGCAGATGACTGCAGATCTGTGTTAGCAATAGATGGGCAAGCACCTTGCCTGGCACGCTGAGCAGTGTAATAACGCGGTAATTGATGCAGTCCTGACAGTCCCCTTTCCCTTTCCAGATAGGGACAACCAGCCCCCTTTTCCAGTAAGGAGGAATGGTACCTGATTGCCACATGGCAGTCAGGACAGCATGCAACCCGTGAATCATGGTTCCACCCCCAGCTTTGAGGAGCTCCGCACTGATATTACAAACACCAGCTGCCTCTCCACCCCTCAACTTTGCTACAGCCTCTCTGACTTCGTCAAAAGAGGAGGTTTCGTCAATGGGAGGATCGGCATCCACTGCCTGTAACCCAGTGGTGTGAAGCTGCTCAATTGGAGGGTCCACCATTAACAACTGCCCAAAGTACTCAGCCCAACAAGCCATCTGCCTAATCATGCCCGACAAGAGGCGCCCATTTGCAGCTCGGATAGCGCTCGCCCGAGATGGAGACTTGGAACGGAGCTTCTTCAGGGCTTGGCAGGCGGGTCGGAGGTCATTAACTTTCAAATGGCCCTCGACATCCTCAGCGAGACTCCTGACATACCTCTCCTTGTCTCTCCCCAGGAGGGTTCTAGTCCTGCATGACAGAGCCCTGTGCTGGTCCTGGTTCCCAGCAAGCCTGGCAGCGCGACTCTCCTCGATGTTCTCCAGCTTCTCCGTCGAGACAAAACCACGCCTTGACCTCGGGTGCTCCCCAATGTACTCCTTGGCAGGCTGGAGAGTTTTACGTTTGAAGGTATCCCACATTTCTACAGGATCCACGAGGGCACCGAGCACAGTAAACCGAGTTGAGACTGCCACTGCATACTCATGGGCACATGTCAAGTCCTTCAGCTTCACAAGATGAAACACAGTATGGTTACCTCTTGAGATTCTTCTTGACTTGACATGATGCTTAAGTGTTATTGCTCGGTGTGCAGTGGTGACCGGAGTGGTTGTGGGAAGGTTATTCCAGGGAGAAGCGAGCATTACTTCCGTAGGTTTATTAACCCTTTCTGCACCGTCACGTATACATATACAGGATGAGTGTACAGGGAGGTACCGTTATGCGAGCCTTCGGTATACGAGAACCCGATGATACGAGATGTGTAAGTAAATTATGGTGTATTTTCAATATACGAGATTGAAAATCCAATGATACGACATTCAAACTGGGGTGAGTAAAATTATCAAGCTCAAAATGTGCGCCCTGCCACTCCCAGGCTGGACAAAGGGGGATTTGGTTGACCCCAGTGAGGTCACCCCTAGCAAGCCGTGACCTGAAGGGTAATTAAGCATATGGCGTGGCCTGACATTTAGGGGTAATTAGCAGGTGTGCGGCCCCAAGCTTGGGACCGCAGTCAGGTCACCCCTAGCAAGGCCTGACCTGTAGGGTAATTAAGCATATGGCGCGGCCTGGCCTTTAGGGGTAATTAGCAGGTGTGCGGCCCCAACCTTTGGACCCCTACACTACCTTCTCTTGTATCACGTGGCGTCCCCTACATTACAAAGTCTTTTTTGCTTGTTATGCATGTTTTATGTTTAACTAGCCGCAATGCCGCCCTCCGGGCGGACTTTTTGGCTAGCTCCTGCATAGGCCTATTGGTGGGCCTTTGGCCCACCACCTGTGTTTGGTGGGCCTTTGGCCCACCAAACACAGCTTTCTGGAGAGTGTGTTTAGTAGGCCTTCGGCCCACCAAACACAGACTCTCCAGATAGCCCCTTCTAACTTTCCTGAAATCATGGATGTAGAAATGTATGTATTAACGCCTTACCCATCACCCCCCACCCATTCACTCACCCATTACCCATCACTCCCCACCCATTCACTCACCCATTACCCATCACCCCCCACCCATTCACTCACCCATTACCCATCACCACACACCCATTCACTCACCCATTACCCATCACCTCCCACCTATTCCCTCACCCATCACCCCCCACCCATTCACTCACCCATCACCCCACACCCATTACCCATCACCCCACCCATTCACTCACCCATTACCCATCACCCTACATCAAGGTTTCCTCAATTCTCGCAACCCACATTTTTTTTTCACAATTCTCGCTAATAGGCTGCTAAAAAAAAAGAAGAAAAAAAGAGTGATCGGATCATCTCATAAGTGGGCTTAAAAGTTGCCCCTGGTCGAGCTGGTTCCAAAACTGTGCCATATGATGGGATTGGGGCACGGGGGGCGGCACCTATCGCGGCCACACACACACACACACTTTCGCTTATATTATTATAGATTAATGTGCAGTTATGTTATTTTGTGTGCTATTTTCTCTTTCAGAATGCTTTTTCTACAGAATAGGTAGTACAGTGTGGGCAAAATAGATGCTGTGTGTTTTTTGTGTTTGCTATAGTTTATTTTAGCTTGAAAATTTTTTTTTTTTTTTTTTTTTTTTAAATTGATGGGGTCCTGGAACGAAACCTATATTTTACCATTAGTTATGTGTTTCGTTATACGAGATTTCGCTTTACGAGTATGCCAGGTGGAACCTAACTGTTCGTATCTTCGGGACCTCCCTGTATATGTAAAATAAGCCGTCACGTACCCATATACGTGATTAATTATAAGGAATACTGTAAGTCGTTTTGTTGCTTGGAGTTGTATTTATGTTACTGTATGTCGCACTGGGGATACTGGAAGCTCCGCCCACTCCACCAGCAGCTAATCAGAGACCGTAACGTCACGGCG
The DNA here is from genome assembly GCA_016584305.1 of Chionoecetes opilio. Lineage (NCBI taxonomy): Eukaryota > Metazoa > Arthropoda > Malacostraca > Decapoda > Majidae > Chionoecetes > Chionoecetes opilio. Next base: position 924,078 of record JACEEZ010017506.1, on the reverse strand, counting down.
TCTCGACTAATAGGAAGGAGATTTACCCAAGGGACGCCCGTCGTGCTTCTGCCCCCACCAAGGAAGGATATACTGCTTTGTGTCTCCGTGGCTTAGCTATCTTGGATCTGCTTATATTTCGTGCGTTTTTCACCATGGAGGCTGATACAGAGTCCACTTCCGGTTCAGAATACCTGCCAGGTGACTGATCGTGAGAACAGTGATGATAGTGAGGACAGTGATCTAGATCAGTGTTTCTCAACCTTTCAAGCTTTGTGGAGCCCTTACATCCACTTATATATTCAGGGGACCCCTTGGTACGGGATTAGATAGGATATAGTCATTTTACATTTGTATGTAAGAATGGTTAATAAAAGGTTTTCTTTTCACAGGAAGTGGTGTTTATTATTATCAGATTGTTTTCATTGTACTAACATGATACAAAAATAAAAGAAAAAAAAATCCGTGTATATTTACGAAATGGAAAATGAAGTAAACTTCACTTTTAAGAAAACAGAATAATTAGGCTTTCAAAATGGTAAACTCTTATTTTAGCGACTCTGAAAAATTAAGTTACAAATAACATGGTCATATAAAAAGCTTCCAACATTAAATTTTGTTTATGATCAATTAACTTTTTCTTTATCTGCAAATGATGTTTATGTTTTACTTAATGTGATACTTGCTGCTGACTGCTAGCAATGATGTTATCAATGCGTGGGGGTATTCTTGATAAACTGACACGCATGTCATCTTCGATCCTTAATCATGACCTATATTTAGTTTTCAGTGCTGTCATGGCTGAAAAGCTTGACTCACATAGGTAGGTGGTGGTGAAAGTAACAACACTTGCATAGCTGCTCCATGATAAATCGGGAACTCATGAAAACATTGAGCCTAGAAGGTTCCTGCACTGAATCGAGTCTTCATGGTACCATCAGATGATAGGTCAATGAGCTCCTCTAATAATTTTGACTGTGAGGCTTCTGGGAGCTTCATCTCAATATTCTCAATGAAGGGGTTTTCTATCCACTAGTAAGAAGCAGCCTGCTCCTCAGTTAGCTCAGGAAAATAGCTGTTGAATTTCTCCAACAACTTTGACAGGTGCAATGTTACCTGTGCTTTGACTACATTGAAAGTAATGCCTCTGTCTTGAATGAATGCATGCATATTTTGAAACATATCAATGATTCCTGACGAGGTACGAACACGCCACAACTTGAGCTTTCTTTTGAAAGCCTCAACTTTTGGTACTGAGAAATGTTGTTTGTGTTTGCACCTTGCATTGCTTTGTTCAGCTTATTTACTTCGCTGAATATGTCTGCCAGGTAGCTCAGCTGAAGAAGCCATTTATCATCATTTAAGAAATCTGCAAGCTCAGGCTTCTTCTCTGAGAGGAATGTACACAGCTCCTCCCTTAGGCTGAATAAGCGTGTGAGCATCCGCCCACGGGACAACCATCTCACCTCTGTATGCATAAGTAGAGATATATAGTCTACACTAGTGATGGACCAAATATTCGCATTCGCAATTGCGAATATTCGCATGTTTTTTCAATATTCGCATTCGCATTCGCACTCCCACTCGTAGTTGTTTGCGAATATGAATATTTTGCCCAAATCAATAAACTTACCAAAAAAATAAAAAAATAACAAATGAACATAATATTACACAAGCAAACATATAAATAAATTAAAAGTTAAGCCAAGCATTAGTTAAAAGAATGGGGTGAGGAGGCATAGTGGTAGCCAAGACCATAGTTCCTTGAACAGTAACTCCATCCTCCACCCTTCAACAGTGTATAGCAGCCGCTATTCTCAAGGTCACTGTTACTGAACTCAACTCATTGCCTCGTGCGCCATACTGCAGTAATTAAGCATCTTCTTTGTCACCCACGAGCACAATCAACTTTCTAGAAAGAGAACAGTGTTGCAGCAACCTACTGCGTTATGACCTCCAGGCACACCAGTGTGGTTTGGGATTATTTCGAGATTATCCCTAGTGATATTGCACAGTGTAAACTGCAATAATAATTAGTCAAGTAAGATATTATCATGTAAGTTTTCGTGTAAGAGTGGGTCCTCGTCCCGCAACCTGGCAACATAGAAAATTGAATGGAATTTACTTGAGACATTCATTTTTTTATGGCTGAACTCTTACAATACATACAAGGTATTTCAGTTATCTATATGATATGAAAAATAGTGTATTACTTGAAATGTTATGTAATATTCGCAATTCGCATTCGGATTCAAGAATATTAAAACCAAATATTCGCATTCGCATTTGCGAATACGGAAAATAGACATTCGGTCCATCACTAGTCTGCACCTACAGTACTTCCTCACAGAGTGCAGCAAACAGTCTGGAATTTGTGGCCCTTGCTTTAACGAAGTTTACAATTTCTACAGCAGTGTTCATAACTGCGTGAAGCCCAGGCTCCAAGTCTTTTGCAGCGAGCATTTCTCTGCAAAAAACAGTGAGTTACAATGGCACGGGGAGCAACTTCTAATATTCTGGTCACGACTCCTTTATGCCTGCCAGTCATGGCTGCGGCGCCATCACTACATATTCCGATGCAATTAGTCCAACTGATTCCATTATCCTTCATAAAGTCATCCAGAGTTTGAAACACGTCCATTCCTGTAGTTGTTGTTCTCATCTCTTTGCAAAACAAAAATTTGTCTCGTAATTCATTCTCCCACATATAACGCACAAACGCCAGTAGATGTGACATTTTGGACACATTTGTTGATTCATCCAGCTGGATGGCAAAGTATATAGTTAAGTTAATGTCGGTTAGAATAAAAAGTTAACAAGTTAAGGTGAAGAAGACCTACATATTTGTTGCACAGTGTCAGTATTATAGTGTGGTCAAATGAAAAACAAGCAAACAAACAAATTAAACAACATTATGCAAAAACTTACAATCCACAAGGACAGCCAGTCACGCCACGTGTTCAGTCAGCAGCAGTCGTCAGCAGAATGAATAAAGCTCTCGGGCAGAGCTCTGGGCAAAGCGCTGTGTATCTATTGCATCATGTTATGCCACCCCGGAAGCAACGTTGCCAACAAATGTAACTTCCTCACTTTTTTAAAGCATTTAGTGATAGGAACATTATAATATACACACAACCCTTGTTTTCCCGGACCTCATTTCCCGGATATCGGATTTGACGGACAAAATCCGAGGTCCGGGGATATGTCAAAGAGTCCCGTACAAATGCCTGGTCCAGTCCTTAAATCGACAAAGTGGTCCGGCGGTCCGAGCATCTCCTGTCACTCTTGGTCAGTGTCCGCGCCTCCCGCCAGGTGGCAGCATGGTCAGCGATCGTATTGTTTACATTTGGGCACAAGAAACACTCACAGTTCACCTGCACCGCCTCCGTTAGTCCCCCGACCCCCACTGCCCCTGGTGCAGGAACGTCTCTGAGACTATTGAACACTTTCTGCTGCCTCCCGCCTGGTGGCAGCATGGTCAGTGATCGTATTGTTTACATTTGGGCACAAGAAACACTCACGGTTCACCTGCACCGCCTCCGTTAGTCCCCCGACCCCCACTGCCCCTGGTGCAGGAATGTCTCTGAGACTATTGAACACTTTCTGCTGCCTCCCGCCATATGGCAGCATGGTCAGCGATTGTATTGTTTACATTTTGACACAAGAAACACTCACGGTTCACCTGCACTGCCTTCGTTAGTCCCCCGACCCCCACTGCCCCTGGTGCAGAAAGTCTCTGAGACTATTGAACACTTTCTGCTGCAGTGTCAGCGCTTCCGCTCCCACCGTGTAGTGCTACGCTCTCAACTCCTCACCCTGAACGTCGGCGGCAGCTGGCGTCCACCTCTCCCGGCAACACGCTGTCATCCGCCTCACCTGTGCCTTCCTGAGGAAGACAGGTCAACTACAGCGCCTGTGATAGCATCATAGGACATCACCAGGGCTCAAAGTGTTCCCCAAGGGATCCTCGCAGCCCTAAAAACAACAACAAAGTGACGTAAAAGTCCGCGGCGGGGTAGTTGATATTGGCGGTTGCCGGACAGTAAATACTAGAGTAGAATAAACGTCCGGTGGTGGATAATGGCCTCGGACTTTTGCGATTCCCGGACCAGTGCTCCCCCCTAATAGTCCGGGAAAACGAGGTTTGTGTGTATTATACAAATCATCGCCACATTCTGAGAGGCAACTAGCCAGGGAAAAACTAGAAAAAAAAACTGGACATATCGATTAAGACACATTGTGTAATCATGAATTATAAAAAACTGAGCCATGACAGGATTAACTGTAATATGTTGAATTCCCCATCCTGTGGACCCCTTGATAGGTTTCTGCGGCCCCCTAGGGGTTCGCGGACCTCTGGTTGAGAAACACTGATCTAGATGATGATAGTGAAGGTCAAATATTGGCCGACAACGAGGCTGTTGTTGATGCAGGGTGGTCTTTCATATCCGACATCTTTGAAGACGCTAGACTAGACGCTGTGCCCGCGTTCAGTGGTGACATCACCGGGGAGATTCGTGCGGCCGTGCCACATTTTTCCTCCCCAAGAGAGGCGTTTTGTCACTATATTGATGCGGAAGCGATAGATACATTATGATTGTGGATGAACGAAACGGCTGCTGAATATTTTACTAGTACAGGTAAAAGAAAAGTGAATGGAATTATATGGCGGCCTGTCAAAGGGGATGAAATGCACGTGTTCATTAGCTTGCTGATGGTGATGGGGGTTATGAAATTATCGAGGATGTCTATGTATTGGTCACATACTGTGCAGGTTGGAGGCCCCAGTATATTTTGCAAGGATGTGATGGGTAGAGGCAGATTTCTCAGCTTGCTGAAATTCCTCCGCTTTTTCTCACCTGGCGCCGTGGACAAGAAGCACCCCAAGACCTTGGATTGAGCCTTACCTGGGACTACTACGTGACCGCAGCAGAAATGTGATGGTGCCTGGGAGGGATATTGCTATTGATGAGGCCCTCTTATTGTGGAAAGGATGACTTGGGTTCAAACAATTTATTAGAACCAAAAGATTGAGGTTTGACATCAAGGTCTTCATTCTTTACCCCTCTCACGACACCTGGGGTGGATATTCCTGGAATTTTGAGGTGTACTATGGGAAGAAAAGCGATTTCAACTTGGACGACCCAGCTGCTTCTCACCTATCCATCTCAGAGGTCATTGTGGCACACCTTAGGAAGGATCTCTTTGACTCGGGATGACACGTCGTGACTGATAATTGGTACACGAGTGTGAGGCTCGGTGACTATCTACAGACAAGAGATACGGTGATGACAGGTGTTATACGGAGCGGGAGAGGACCCCCAAGAAACTGATGGATGAGAAACTAGACAAGCACAAATCAGTATTTGCTAGGAAAGACAACAGTCTGCTCATCAAGTATCAAGATAAGAAGGAGGTGACAGTGCTTACTACTATGTATAATGCAGGACTTGTGGAGAAAAGTAAGACATTCTTCGGGGATAGAACAGTGTTCTTCAACAAGCCTCTACACATTGATCGCTACAACAGTCTCATGGGTAGTGCGGACATGGCAGACCAGCTTCTCGAACCGTATGCGTATGAAAAAAAAAGTCTGGCCTGGTTCAAGAAACTTGGAATATATTTAATTTGCCGTATCCTTTTGAACTCTTTTCTGGTGTACCGTAATCAGACAAAGTATAAGGGTGATTTTTTGAAGTACATCATCTCGCTCAGTGAAGAACTGTCGCGTAAGCACAGCGATGGTGCCAGAGCTCTACATGATGAAGAAAAAGAAAGTAAATTACAAAGACCAACCAAAAAAATGGCAAAAGAGGAGCTGGTCCATGCCTGGGTTCGCCATCAACCAAGGAAACAGAAGATGTGCCGAGTGTGTTATAAAGAGTCAGGTAAACGGAAGGACACTGTATACTACTGCCTTGGGTGTGCCTGGACCAGGCTTTTCCCTTGAGCAAAAAAGAAGATATATTTATGGTGAGTACGGAACTTTCATAGCTATACTACTACTACTACTACTCTATACTGTTTTCCTAATTATTCTACTATTATTATTATTATTATTATTATTTTCATTATTATTATTGTGCCTATTAATATTATTATCATCATTATTATTATTTATGTGTATCTAGTAGGGAACATTGATAACTACGACTACCGTACTACTACTACTTCTAATACTACTATCCTGTTGTACCTAACTACTCTACTAAAAAAAATGATGGGTATTTTGCAAGGTTTAGTGGGTGGATACTCCACGGGGGAGCGGGCGGGAGCGGTATAGAGGCCTAATGAGCGGGGCGTGCGGAAAGGGTTAAGAGTGAACAGAGATAATCGGGACACCCAGCGAAGAGCTGGTGTTGGTTGTCCGCACGCTCGGTAGCAACTGAGTTACATATGGGCCTGGAGGGCGGTGTACAACGCTGCCGCGTCGCGTACAGTGTTGCTATGTAACAATGGCATGTGTGTGTATGAGAGGCGTTCAAATATGCATGTGTGACTGTCTTGTATGTAATCACACATCCACACCTCCCTCCCCCCTCACGTTCGTAGCTCTGTCTCGAGCGGACTCTTTTTTCATGAGCCTCTTAGAATGGCGTGGGGCCACTGGGGGTGACTTAAAGGGGACGTGATTTTCTCGTCCGAGCAAGGGAACACGGATGTGGGGGAGGGGGTCATCACTAGGGGTTGGGGCGGGTCGGAGGAAACGATGGTTTCGCCACCAGACACGCCCACTAGGAAGACGCACCTCGTAGTCCCTGGTCGTGCCGCAGCCCATAACAACCCCGACCTTGTCCCAGCGGTGTGATGTCGGGTCCTGAATACGGACGGTCTGGCCGACACACAGACTGGGAAGGGGGCGGGCGTGCTGGTCGTACTGAGCCTTGACCTGCTCAGCGCGGGCGACAGCTCTGCGATCACAGTCCTCTGTGCGGGCCTGCCACTCCTCCGAGAAGGACTCAGGATGGGCAGGGACACAGGAGCGGAGTGGATGGCCATACAGTGTCATTGCAGGGGATCGTCCAGTAAAGTTAGGAGTGTTGCAAAGCTCCAGGAGACCCCTGTCAAAGTCTTCACTGTCGATGTTGCCGTTGGGCGCCGTCTTGAGGATGAGGTGTTTCACTGACTTGACGGCCGCCTCGGCGTGGCCATTAGACTGGGGGTAATGCGGCGAAGATACCGCGTGGTGGACACCCCAGCGCTCCGTGAAGATACCGCGTGGTGGACACCCCAGCGCTTCGTGAAGTTCCGGAATCCAGTGCTGGTGAATTGGGGCCCGCCATCAGTCCTGAGGCGGAGCAGGACACTAACTTCCCGGAAGTACCGGCAGAAGAGCCGTATGGTGTGCCCTTGGTAGTATCGGCCCCGCAGGGGACAACCACAGGCCACCCGGAGAGTCTGTCCGCGATAACCAGGAACGACTTCCTGGCGACGGAGAAAAAGTCTGCGGAGACGGACTCGAAAGGCCTCGAGGGGTGGTCGTCGCACAGTAGTGGTTCCTGTTGCTGACTGGGCTGTAGGATCTGTAGACTGCCCGGCGCTTCGTGGCTGCAACACCTCGGTGACCCGTACAGCCGAGCAAGGGTGCGGCGGCGGTGGGCTGCAGGAACCACAATTCTCTGGCCATACAGGACTAGCTCCCCGTCTGTGTACAGGCAGTCACGGAATTTCCAGTAGGGGAGTAGAGAGCTGTGCAGAGTGTACCGGTTAGGAGGGAAACCTGACGTCACGCAGTCCCGTAGGCGGGTTAGACTAGGAATATAATCTCAAAATTTTACATGAGGGGTAACGGTTTGTTACAAGCTGTCACCCATACTAGGATTGAACCATGACACCTCCTGAGCAATATTAGCCTGGATGACACTTGATATTTTTATTTGGGACCTCACAGTGGGTTATTTTGGGAAAGAGGTCAATCGCGAAATATCAGATTTTCTCGAAAATACAAATATGTTAATAAAATGACCAATAATGCAGTTACAAACTTTATTTTGGTATCAAAATTAGCAGAATAACAAGCCATATTGTAAAAATATTGCTTTATGCTATAATAATGAGTATAGACTAGGAATATTATATGAAAAGGGGCCAATCGCGAAATATCGGATTTTCTCAAAAATACAAAAATGTAAATAAAATGACCAATAATGCAGGTACAAACTTATATTTGGTGTCAAAATGAGCAGAATAACAAGCCATATTGTAAAAATATTGGTTTATTCTATAATATGAGTAGATTTAATTACTTATTACAAACATAACGTACATCTAGTGAAAATTTAAGTAACGCAACAGTGAACGATGGACGAAAAAGGCGCATCATTGCATATATGCAAGTTTACATGAAATGAAATGAAAGAATGTCGTGTTTAAGTCATTCAGTGTTCGTTTCAATTGCCACACTGTATAGGTTGTGACACACTCTATTATTACAGGTACATGCAGCTATGCACTTCAAGTTCTTGGCCCTACAAGAGTATCTGGAAGTTGCACAATTTTTGCACTTGCAGCAGACTATGTCTTTGAACTCGTTTGGCAGATGATCGTCCACACTGACATGTGGGTGTAGTCTCCTCGTAGCATCCTCGTACCATCCACTTCCAATGGGCGACTCGATTTCAGGGATTGGTACATCTGCCTGGAACCACACCTGAGCCTGGTGGTGTGCACTTTTGATGTGTTGTTCAAGACATTTTTGACTTGGCGGAAGCTTTTCTTGGTCTTTGGTGCCCTTTTGAAACATGCGGTATCACACATCGTTGATGTTAGTTTCGTCCGAAGCTGGTGAGTAAATGCGGCAGAAGAACTCTTCCACACTCCGTATGGTGGATTCTGACAGCGTGCCACGTCCGAGGTCATCAAGCAATGCTCCGTGTTGCTGGAATACCTTCTATGTCGTCTTTTTCCCGTGTCCACTTGGTTGACTGACTGTGTCACATCCTGTAACCGCATGGTACACCAGGATATTACACTGCATGGTCAGTGTCAACTGTATGTCGTGCACAGCCACATAACGCCGTTCCTGCCTTGTGCCAGTTCTCATCCAGAGCTCTCCACTTAATTGTCCCGCGAAGTGTGTGAGCAGTACCAATACGTCGGTGTCCCTGCATGAGACTATGATCCGTTCGTATCCATCCATATAGGCTGCCTTGGGCCTTGGCATGCAATATTATATGTGTATCAGCCTCCTCGTGAGATGATTGCAGCTGTTCAACATCAGACCCCTGTGACGATGCTACTTTGGTTTCTTCCTCAAACCCACCTGCAGTGATCAACTCACAAGTGGGTCGGCTCTTTTTTGCCTCCAATATCATTTGATCGCTGAGAAACTTGGTAAGATTTGCCTTGTTTTCTGGTAAGTCCATGAACTGCTTCCAGTTGGCAGATCTCTGCTGTCGATCTTGCGCTGAATAGGATTTACTCGCCCCTCTCTCCTTTCCCGGGTCCCAGACTTGATTTATGTGATACGATATCGATCGAAAACCACATCGACTCTTGAGCAGTGCTCATTGAAATGACTGAACACTGATGCATTGAAGACATCAGCCAGATCTCCAAATGACTTTGCCCCCGTTGGTTTTCCAATGGCTTGTACCAATGCCTGACCATCTATGATAAAACATGTCTTAAGCGAAGACTTTGGCAGGACCTCAACAGTTACTCCATCCTCCAAGATCTTCCCGAGCGCAGCTTTATTCGTAGGACGTAGGCGTCCTGCCGTGTCTGCCAATGACAGTGGTACCGGTGTTAGTTCATGACTCAGAAGACTTTTACTTTTGAGTCCTGTGCCACAAGAAGCCGCTGGAACAGAAGCCTGTCTGCTTTGATGGTTTGACCCTTTTGACTAGCATCCTTCCTCGTTTCTAGTGTACATTGTCGTCAGTGTAGGACTCTGTGACTGTTTCAATTTTACATGAAAGCCGACGTCTTGTTTGCAAATACGTGATTCCACAAATTCTTTGATCTTTGATTCTCCATGGGTTTCAGCGGTCAGTAAAGCGTTCTTGATGTTTTCAGGGGCAAGATCCATTGTCAACAAACACAGTAATGGCGACGGCTTCAGTGTCACATTGCATCAGCCTAAGCCTCTTTCATATATCAGCCGTAAGTAACGAATTATACCATAACACATGTATCACGAGCCACACAAGATTGTTATATGACTAATTAATGAACATAAGAGCTTAAATAGCCTCTGAAGCAGGCATATAAATGTTAAACTCACCAAATTGGCCTCGATGAAAATTACTGATGCACGTGATATCGAATCATAGATGCAACAATAAACAACAGATCTAGTCGATATGTCTATTGTTTATAAAGGATTCAAAGGATTAGGAATCCATTACAATAGTTTTTGCCATTCTTTTTAACATTTCCCAATTCTATAGCATAAACCAATATTTTTACAATAAGGTTTGTTATTCTGCTCATTTTGACACCAAAAATAAGTTTGTAACTGCAGTATTGGTCATTTTATTGACATTTTTGTATTTTCGAGAAAATCAGATATATCAATAAATAACCCACTGTGAGGTCCCAAATCAAAATATCAAGTGTCATCCAGGCTAATATTGCTCAGGAGGTGTCATTGTTCAATCCTAGTATGGGTGACAGCTTGTAACAAACCGTTATCCCTCATGTAATTTCTGGGCCCCTTTTCACATAATATTCCTAGTCTAGGTGTATGATGGGTCCGTCGCTGCTGCGACTCGGAGTTCCTGTATAGTCCTATCGGCGTCTCGATGCAACGGATCGAGGTGTGAAGAATCTTGATCTTGGTTGATGGCATTAAGGGACACGACGCTCCTGAGGTCTGCTGTGGCTTCGGTGCACACCATCTAGTCCTCTGGCGTGGGGCGGTTAACTGGGGCTCGTGACAGGGCATCGGGGATGCAGAACTGCTTCCCAGCACGCCACACGGCCGTGAACAGGTAGGGCGAGACCTTCTCTATGAGGCGTTGGAGGCGAGGATTCTCAACCTCGTCCAAGGTGTAGTGGTTGAGAATCGGCATCAGGGGTCGGTGGTCCGTCATCAACGTGAAGCTCTGTAGGCCTATCAAGTAAGGCCTGCACTTCAACATGGCCCAGGCGGCGGTGAGCAGCTCGAGTTCAATGGTGGCGTAGCGGGTCTCGACGTCAGCGAGGAATTCAGCCACTGAACAAGGCATGTGCGTCCCTGGCCATGGTCTTGCAGATGGGCTTAACCAAGCCCGTAGAGGCGAGAGGTGTCAGTTTGAAGAATGACTGGAAGTGCTGGGTCAAAGTAAGCGAGAATCGGCGGTCGAAGCAGCGCCGTCTTGACAGGACTGAAGGCCTCGTCGTGATCAGGTGTCCACGTAAACGTCCTTTTCGGGCTCATCAGGGGGCAGAGTGGCTGGGCGGCAGCGGCGATGGCTGGGGTGAACTCTTGACAGCTGGTTCACCAGGCCCATGAATGAGCGGAGGTCAGTCAAGTTAGCGGGAGTCGCAAAGTCCCGGATGGCACTGACTCTGTCCTCATCCGCGGCCACGTCCTCAGCTGAGAGGTTATACCTGCAGAAGTTCACACTAGGCACGGCGACCACAAACTTGTCTTTGTTAAGTGTGATCCCGTACTTGAGACATATAGTGAGCATCTGGTGAATACGAATACGTTGGAGATGCGTGGGGAAGTTGTCGTCGAAGAGGAGAATGTCGTCAACCACCTTAACGCAGTTATCTACACCCTGCAGGCCTGCAGGGCCAGGTCGCCGCAGAGACAGTAAGTGTCACCGGTAGCCGAGAAACCCATGGGACCTCTGCAGTGTTGAAAGCGGCCGTATGGTGTGATAAAGGTTGTCAGGTGTTGGTCGTCCTTGTGTAGTTCCAAATGCCAGTACCCGCACAAGGCGTCCACTGTGGTGAAAAAACGCACTGACGGGTTAACACTGCGGACGGCGGTGAATGGAGTTGGGGCAGGATGTGTCTTGCGGGCCACTTGAGAGTTGAGCTTCGTCAAGTCAACCGTGATTCTCACGCTATTATCCTTAGCCACGACGACTAGCGGGTGACACCACTCTGAAGGGTCGTCACCGGCAGGCTTGATGATCCCCTGACATGTCATGGACTCAAGTTCCTCCTGAACTTGACGCTGGAAAGCGAAGGGGAAACCCTGCCTGTGGGGTGAATGGCGAACGGTACGGCTCCCTCCTTCACGTGAATCCTCATGGGCTTCAGAGGAGCCGTCTTGAGATCCGCCTTGGAGAGTAACACGTCCGGAAACTCGCGCAGGAAGTGCGCATACAGCCAGAACAGTACAGCTGTATGCTGTACAGAAGTACAGCATACGGGGACGTATTAGGAGGGAGAGTCATCTCAGCGCATCTGTTGACGTGCTTTACCTCCAATAGTGGCTTTGGTAAGGCAGGTGAAATGATAGCCAGCTCCATGCAGTGACTGGAGGAGAGGAGAGGCATGAATACCCTCGTGCACCTGTATCTTGGCAGTACAAGATTTCCCATGGAGCCGTAAAGTTGCATAAAAGCATCCCACAGCAGGTGCCATTTCTGACCCATCCGCCGTCAGCGTAGTAGTGGACGGTAGAGGCTGTAGGCTGCTGGGGGTATGTGAAGCATTTGCAGGTGTCTTGTGCCGATGACAGTGACGTCGGCGCCTGTATCTGGTAACATCTGGAGCCTCGAAGTAGACTCGCCGTACACCAGGTGAACACAGACCGGGGTGGGAGTCATGGCACTTAAAGGTGAGACATCTGTTACGCTACGACAGTTGCTGTATTTACGTCTTGAAGTGGGTGATGCGCGACCAACGTTTAATGCGCCACCCTGACCATCGTGACTAGACTTATTGTGGCAGAACCTGTCGTAGTGGCCAGTCCTGGTGCAGAGGCGACATTGGGCTGTTTTGGCGGGACACCTGTCAGTCCCCGCCCAATGACCTTGACGCCCGCAGTTGTATCAGGGGGCAGCGCCGGTCGGGCACTTCGGGCCGTGTCGACGCGCGCAAGACTGGCAGGGGTGAGCAGGGCTAGGAACCGCTGTTCTATGTTGAGTCTTCCTGCGATAACCTGTAGGTGGCTGTTGAGGTGAATGAGGCGTCTTGTCACGGCGTCTGCCTTTCTTGTAGGTAGACATAGCGCGCAGCTGGCTTGGTGACGAGTGAATAGCGGAGGCTGTATTGTGGGTGGCTTCGTATGAGCGGCAACAGGTGACCATGTCGTGGAGAGAGGCGCCTGTGTCGAGGGAGATAAGGCATTGAATTAGCTCTTCATCTCGCGAGTAAAATCATCCCATGACTAAAACCATCTTCAGCTGGATCTCCGCGCAAGTCATAGCATTACCAGTGCACAAGTCGACCTCCTCTGCCAGGTTCTTCAATCGCATGTAGAAATCGGAGAATGACTCGCCGTCCGCCTGCTTACAGCACAGGAGTTCACGGCAATGGAGCGCTTCATTGCGTTGGCTTTTGAAGTGAGACTAGAGTGTCCAAGACCTCTGTCACAGTCAAGGAAGTGTCAGGTGCGATCCCTAGTGTATGCTCTAGGATCCTTTGAATGTCAAGTGACACCGACATCCGTAGTTGTATAAGTTGCTTCTGTCGTGGCAGTTTCTGTAAATTCAGCATGGTCGAGAAATCTTGCCAAAGTCGACGCCATTGCCGGAACATTTGAAAGGAGGCATCAATCAGCAAGTAACGTCGGGGGGCTATGAGCCACGTGCTTGCCTGCAGAAGGCGCGAAAGTGGGCGTAGCAGCCACAGGAGGAGAAGCAACGGGCGGAGCAGTAAGGGTCATCGCAGGAGCCGTGACAGGGGGCGACAAGTAGGGCCGTGCATCAGCTGCGGGGGAGGCTGGGGGGGGCAGGAATGTGCCGCGCACCAACTGGAGGCTGTGTTGGAGACAACAGTTTCACGAGAACTTGGAAACTGGCGTCTTCCTCCTTCCTCCTGGCCTCGTTGTCAAGTCGACGTCTCCTCTTCACGCTTAACTCTCTCCTCGTCCTCTTGTAAGCGACGAGCGTTCTCAGATAAGCGGGAATCTTCCAGAAATCGGAGAAGTGATGACATGACATCACTGGGAGGCTCACCGGGAGGCTCAACACTCGGCTGTGTTGGGAACAGTGGAGATGAGTGTGTGATGCTTAGGGACTCAAGGGGGGAGAAGCGATTTACTCCTCTTCGTCATATTCCGACCCACTAGCCGCGGGTGACGCAGTGGGGAATGACATGTTGAGAGACTCGAAACACTACGAAATATCCACCGTACATGAAATATCTCAACACCGGAAAGATGGGGGAAAAACTTTTCTGACCCACGAGGTGTATGTGTGTGTGTGCGTGTGTGTGTATGTGGGTGGTGTTGAGAGGGGGGGTTGCCGGGTTGCTGCACCTGTGTTCAAGGTCGCGAGGCAGACAAGGGAGGGTTGGCGGCACAACCCCAATACAAAGGACACACCACTAATACACACTCCACGGAGCACTTATGGAACACTGGTGAACCCTACCGTCATACACAATCCACACGCTGTACGTATATCTACAGGCACACGAACACGAGTCGCTGAAGACTAATTAATCCAGGGAGAGAGCGTGGTGTCGTGGTGAAGAGATGCCTCGTGGCGTCGGGCAGCGGTGTGTTGGGGTGGCGGTGGGTGAGTTGCTACCGGCGGTCTCTGTGTTTCTCTCTGGACGGAACACTGCGCCATATTGCTCGGTGTGCAGTGGTGACCGGAGTGGTTGTGGGAAGGTTATTCCAGGGAGAAGCGAGCATTACTTCCGTAGGTTTATTAAGAGTGAACAGAGATAACCGGGACACCCAGCGAAGAGCTGGTGCTGGTTGTCCGCTCGCTCGGTAGCAACTGAGTTACATATGGGCCTGGAGGGCGGTGTACAACGCTGCCGCGTCGCGTACAGTGTTGCTATGTAACAATGGCATGTGTGTGTATGAGAGGCGTTCAAATATGTATGTGTGACTGTCTTGTATGTAATCACACATCCACAAGTGTAGCAACAACAAGTCTGTGTTCAGTCGCAAAGAACTCAGCACCCCGGTAAACCTTGCAGTTCTGGAGGATCCTCCAATGAACTTGCTAACTGCATGCCTCCTCCCCACCTGCAGCCTCGCTGCACAAGACTTTCTACTCATTTCTCATTCTTATTCTTTCCATCTTACTATTGTAAGAGTTAACCAGCATCTTTACCCTTTCATCTCTTTCACTGGTAAACTCTGGAACTCTCTTCCTGTTTATATTTTTCCATCTTCCTATGACTTAAATTTTTCAAGAAATGAGTGTCAAGACACCTCCCGTGTTACATTGTCCCACCCCACTTGTCTGCAATCTCTTAACTATCTTCTTTCTAGACACTGCAAACAAACGGGGTTTTTGTAGTTTTTCCTTTGCCCTAGGCCAGTCCTTTGAGATATATAAAAAAATATTGACATGTATGTGATCCTTTAAGTGTTATTTTCTTATATATCATCACCTAAATTTCTCTGTCTCTTATTCTGTTAGTACAGTAGAACCGGAACTTGATTTACCGAAAAATTAGATTTAGCGGAAAAATATAAATTCCGTTATTCCATTTTCCAATGCTCTATATAGCAGAAAATTCAGCTGAATGTACCAATATTTGGTGGGGTTCTGCTAACGGCCACTCATTTGGGTAGGCTTGGGGGTAGCCATACAGACCACTGCAGAATCAGGATTTTATAGAAAATTCTGTTACATCGAGCTACATCAGGAGCCGATAACGGAAGTTCGATTTACCAGAAAATTTTATTTACCAGAATTGGCCTTGGGTGAATTATTCCATTATATCGAGCTTCTGAAATATGTTATTTCCTAACATGTACACACACTTTGGTCTTCTCTCACTTCCTTCAAATTTGATAACAGGATACTTATCTGCATGAAACTTTTTCTGCCAATTATTACTTCAGTCATTCAGTGTATCAAATTTGGTCTCCCTGCAGTTTCTAATAATATGTGTTTATCTTCTTGAATCATCACGGTTAACCTGTATGTCTGTCTGTCACCCGCCTACCTCCATGTCACAGTTGGGTCGCTGTATCACTGTATCAGGCAGGGTCCCTTACATGTTATGCCTAGGCAGATGTAGGTTACAGCTACTCTCTTCCCTGTCACAGCACAGCTTACATACTGTTGGTGGGAGACTGTCACAGCACAGCTTACATACTGTTGGTGGGAGACTGTCACAGCACAGCTTACATACTGTTGGTGGGAGACTGTCACAGCACAGCTTACATACTGTTGGTGGGAGACTGTCACAGCACAGCTTACATACTGTTGGTGGGAGACTGTCACAGCACAGCTTACATACTGTTGGTGGGAGACTGTCACAGCACAGCTTACATACTGTTGGTGGGAGACGGAATAAAATACAAGTAAAAATATAAAAAAGGCAGATGTTGGTTTTATTTGCCATTATGTAACTACCATGAATTTGATACATACTATCTTATGCAAAAAGTAATTTGTTGTAATTGTCATTCAGAAAGTGAGCTTGGTAACAAAAGGTACTTTCTTCTGAGGTGGAGTTGGGCAGGTAGGTCATGAGAATTGTATGATCTCATAATCTTCACATCCAACCGGATACACTGCTGCTTACCATTGTAATATTTACCCTTAAGAAACATTTTTTTGTCTGGATTTTTAGGCATAGGTTTGAAAATTATTGTTTGTTCTCCATGGATCATTAGACTGGAGGACTACCCAAGGTAGGGATACCCAAGGATACCTCTTAGGTATTTAGCTTGGTTCCTATGACAGGTGGCTGATTTATAGGGTGGCCATGTGTACAATTAGGTGTTAATTACATCCCAGTGACATGAATGTAGAACACTTCATTTCATGGTCCTATTTACACTTTTCTCTCTTTTTTTTCTCCAGAACATATTTACATGCCAGAAGTGCAAGATGTCCATGACTGGCCTCACCCCTGCCGAGGCTCACCTCCAGGGCACCAAGCACAAGAAAGCATTGCAGGTATCAAAAATAGAAATCAAGGAAGAGAATTGCCTCTACACAGACTCCATCAATAACAGTAAGTGAATCAGAGGCTTTTTATTTTTGAGCGCCCATGTTTTATACATAATGCTAATCAGGGTTGTTTGATTCAAATCATGATTTTAATCAAATGATTTTTTTTTTTAAATCACTGATTTAAATCTTAACCTTATCATTATTTGAAAACGAGAGGGCAAAGAAGGAAAATTAAGCAAATGGGCTTTATGAACACCAATTTTATCATTGTAGATAATATATCATAATGAACACAATGAGTGGTGGGGGGAACCATGTGGCACTTTTAGATAGCAAATTGCCATTGGCTGTTTTCACAGCGAAAATTTTTCCCCAATTATATATATATTTATGTATCATTTACTTATATATTTTGTTTTCTGATAAATGAATTAGCACCATGAAAAAAAGCGTAACTAATAAATAACCTCATCAATCGGGAAAATTACCCGTTTATGATTTATTTATTAGTTAACGCTAATTAGCATGGTGGTAATCCCTTTATCAGAAAACGAAATACATCAATGGGGAAAACTAATAAATGCACTTTTATGATACCCTCATGATAAAAAATGACTCGCAAAGTTTTAAATGGCGAAGAGTGAAGTGGGAAAATTTTAAATTAATGGGATATTCTTCAGTGTCTCGTAATGGGGATTCTTAGCGTGTTTTACTGTTTTATTGATAATATTATAGAACAAAAAATTACGAAGATTACAGTATATATATATACAGACAACCCCGTTTTCCGGACCTCCTTTCCCGGGTATCGGATTTGCCGGTCAAATCAGAGGTCCGGGGATTGTCAGAGTCCCGGAGTAATGCCTGGTCCCCGTCCGTAAATTGACAAAGGTGTCCGGTGGGTCCCCCGAGCGTCTCCTGTCAAAACCCCGGTCAGGGTCCGCGCCTCCCGCCAGGTGTCAGCATGCTCAGCGGTCGTATTGTTACATTTTGGGTACACGACCACTCACTCTCCAAGACACACACCCCTCCGGCAACACGCTGTCATCCGCCTCACCGTGGGCCCTTTCCCGGGGGAAGACAGGTCAATTACAGCGCCTGTGGACATCACCAGGGCTCATAGTGTTCCCCAAGGGGTCCTCGCAGCACTAAAACAAAACAAAGTGACGTAAAAGTCCGGGGCGGGGTAACTGATATTGGCGGTTGCCGGACAGTAAATACTAGAGTAGGAAAACGTCCGGGGTGAGTAATGGCCTCGGGGCTGTTGCGATTCCCGGACGTTTGCAGTTCCCGGACCAGTGCTCCCCCCATTAGTCCGGGAAAACGAGGGTTGTGTGTACTGATAAACCAGTCTATATGATCCGTATATATATATATATATATATAGGATCCGACGGCCCTCCGACTTCGGGCCTTGTGAAACACCCAATTTTTCCGTGCGCAGTCCAGATTTACAGTGGTCTATGACTAGGTAAGTATGTGAAAGGTATAGAAAAATAAGCAAAAAAACGTAAGATTCGTCTTAGGTCTTGGTTTTCTATAGAAGAATGTAATTTATTTATTTTAAAAGTAGATATGAAGTAAGACACACTAAAATTATGGTCACCTGTTGAAATAGATGCAGAATGTTAAAAGCAGTCGGAAAAAAAAAAATATCATTACCTGGAAACCCACAGGCATGAGCTTGAGGTTTAGTTGTTGAGTTGTTTGTTTACAACTTTGTGAGTCAAAAGTGACTGAAAATTAATCTTAATATAAATATAAGCATAATTAATTGAATTAAATCAGTTATGTTGATCTTTCAATTTTTTGAAATACTTCAAAAGCAAGATACAGAAATTCTAAAGCAGGATCTGTTTGATTTCTACAACCCATTTAGGTTTTCAACATACAGGGGGTCCCTTGGTTTGGTGAGTCTCAGCTGGGATAGGTTGGATAGGGTACCAGAACCGATAGTAGCGCTTTAAATTCACTTTGGCGAGACGGGGGCGCTGCCGCACTGAATGACGTCGGCCCAGAATGCACCGCCCGCAACCCACCAGTTGGGTTTGTTATTTTCCCCGGCAGCCATCTTGAGCCTGCGCTGTTTTTGCTCCAATTTTTTGCACCTTTCCCGTTTGCGCTAAGACTATGGCATCTACAAGTACTGGGGGGGGTGGTGGTTCGAGGAAGCCGGGTGACAATAAGGTAAGGGCAAAAAAAAGGAGAAACGAGGGGGAGGAAAGGTAAACAAAAACGCCACAACCACCACCGCCTACACAACCACCACACTCCCCTCGTTTCACCAGGCCAACTCTAAATAATTCTGGAAATAACATCTGTACATTATCCATTGTCTTTGATTGCTGTTAATGTTTCAGGGTATAAGGTCTTTGCTTTAAGCAGTTAAAGCACGAAAATGGAGGTCAAAAGGGTGAACTCGGGCCTCGTCAAAGACAATGGGATAATTTCCCCAGTGAAAGTACTATTCGCGTTGGCAAAATTCACTTTGGCGCTGGTTTGGCTAGACTAATTAAATTGCCAAAGTGAGGGACCATTGTATGACCGTTTTTGGGCCGGCGCAAAAAAGGACGCAGTTTTTTTCCTAGACGGAATGCAAAATTCACCCTGCGTCTAATGCGGCCATATCAATGAGAGGTCGGGCAAGAATGCAGAATGGCCGGTGGGGGGTATACTAAGGGGTCCGAGTGACTGTTTTGGGCAGTAGACCACGAACACAATTGTAAACTGTGTTACTAATAATACAACAGTAATGCATAACACCAAGAAAAAGCTGAGTTAAGAGAATACAGGGGGGGAAACAAGGTGGCTATCTCTGCTGCCAAGATGGCCGTCATAGGTAAACATCACCCCCCCCGCAGTCCCGCTCCCAGCTCCCACTGTAAATGGATGGGAGACAGGTAGGCCTATACCACCTCGATCCCTCAATCCTCACCCCTGTATCTCATGGAAAAGGGAAAATTTGTAAATGTACTGGAAAGAGTGCAAGAAAAAAAGGCCCAACAGAAACCTGTAGACCGGACAGAAGCCTTCCACACATCACACCAAGACCAAGACCCATCACGGCGCCAAAACTCATCCGCCTCAAGGCGAATCACACCATACCATCATGCCTTCACCTGTACCTTCCTGAGGAAGATAAAAACCCTTGCAACTGTGCTAGATTCACAGGTGTAAACCATGGTGAATATCTTCAATCCTGACATGGTGCACTCAACATACAAAAGTAGAGATGGTTACCTTACAGTGTTAGCTTAATATCTTGGTAAATTTTGTTTTTGGGCAACCACGATTTCGAGGCAGAAACTTAGTTTTCCTGATAGTTTTGGTTTTTTGATTAATCTGGTTTTTTTCTCGTTTAGTCGGAAACATGTTTGGTTACATTGGGTTGGGGGGGGGGGGGGGGGGGGGGGGGGGGGGGGGGGGGAGTGCCCGCCCCGCAAACATTGCTAAGCTTCACACTGCCATAGAATTGGTAAATTTTCGTTTATCTCTATCTTCTTAACTAAACCAAACCCCCCCTCTAACCTAACCTAATAGATAACCTAACTTAACTTTCTGGCTGAAATAACGGTAAAATTTCGGTAGTACAGGGAGGTCCCGAAGAAAAGAGCAGTTAGGGACCACCTGGCATACTCGTAAAGCGAAATCTCGTATAACGAAACACAAACTAATGGTAAAATATAGTTTGGGGTTTCCCGGACCCCACAATAATAAATAAAATAAATAAAAAATAAAAGACATGTTCAAAACTAAATAAACTATAGCAAACACAACAAACTCTCAAATTAGGGCCTATATACCGCACCACCACACCACCACACAAAACACAGTGAATTAAGAGTGTGCAGCACACGTAGGACAGAGCACAAAAAAGTCACAATAAACACATTAAGTAAACCAGCAAATCACTAAAACGACTCAAAAAGGCACAATACAGACAAGCAACAAAGACGTTGTAGTACTCTTGGGGGCGCGCGTGATACACTAGACTCGAGAGGTACGGTAGGTAAGGGACAAGGGAGGGGTGCGCAGGGCCTCTTCCACTGCCCACAAACTCCTCTTTGCGCATCTGAATCATTGTACATCGTCCAGGGTTGTGAATTTTTGTAGGCCACATTGTCGTACCGAGCCACCAGAATTATCATATTTTTGTCCAAGCGAGCAAAGCAATTTTGGACACCTATTTCAGCCGAAATCAGGTGTAATATAGGCTTGTAAAATGTTTCCACGAATGTGTGGCCAAGAAAGATACAGGCGCAAAGGAAGAAATTTGGCACAGAAAGTTATATTTCGTCTCTTAACTCATTGTCCAAGCGAGCGAAGCTAGCTTTCAGCATTTATGCTAAAATTTGTAATATATTGTGCCTGGCGACATTAGTGCAGTGGCGAAAGTAGTGCATTACTGCAGTGGAAATAAAATGTGTTTGTAGCCTTCACAACAACAGTGTCTTATAGCGTCGCCGAGAGGCAGGCCGCTTGTGTTAGGCCTCATATAACCACTATAACTCGTGTTTCTAATGCCGTTATAGGTGTTATTTAGGGTTAGCGTGGTGTTATATACATGGTAGGGTGTGTTTGAGGTGTTAAATATGCCATTTCAGCCGTGGGTACAGAGAGGAAGAAGAAAAACAATTATGAAATACCACCACCACCACCACCACCACCACCACACCACCACCATCACCATCAGATTGATTATAATTATCGTACAACCTTAGGTTAAATCATATACAGGAAAACCTCGTTTATCCGGCACCCTCGGGGGGGAGCGCATGCCGGATAACTAATTTTGCCGTTGTTTTGAGAGTTACTCTTATGGAATCGCCCAAAAACCCAATAATAATTATTATTTTTTTTTTTTTTTATTTATTTATTTTTTTTTTATTATTTTTTTTTTTTTTTTTTTTACATCACAAGGAACTGGCCAAGGGCACAACAAAAGTGGGTAACACAAAGCCCGCTTAGTTGCCAGTCCCTATAAAGAAGACAGTAAGAGAATAAAATAAAAAAGTGGGGTGAGCCAATTTAGTTCGGGAGGTGTCTTGTTACTCCTCTCTTGAAAAGATGCAAGTCATAGGAAGGTGGATAAATATAAAAAGGAAGAGAGTTCCAGAGTTTACTAGTGAAAGGGATGAAAGGGTTGCCAACCCTGCGTACCCCGCCAAATTTGAACTAAATTTCTGCCGATTTTCTCAGTTTTTGAAATAATTATACCTAATTAATGCCTGGGTTATCCTGCTGAGTGCCCCTTTCTACCCCGCACTCCTCGTCAGGATGGACAAGCCAGTCCTCGTGTCGCAAGCCAGCAGCACGAACACTCTCCTCTCTTTTTTCACAGGATCTCTCTGACGGGCTCAAGCTAGCCCGTGGTCCTCCTTGCTGGAGGCCCGGGGGGGGGGGGGGGGGGGAAATGCCTGGGTTGATTAGTGCCGTTGTTTTGAGGCTGCCGTTGTTTTAAATGCCGGTTAAATGAGGTTCTCCTGTAGTCAGTAAATGACTATAATTTTAGTAAATAACTTGTAGTTTACTTAAGTAAATAACTTGGTCATTTTACTCACCCCAGTTTGAATGTCGTAGCATTGGATTTTCGATCTCGTATATTGAAAATAGACCCTAATTTACACATCTCGTATCATTGGATTCTCGTATACCGAATGCTCGTATAACGGGACCTCCCTGTACATGTAATGCCATTAATATTCGATTGCGCCATGGTTAATGGGGCTCAAAATACACAGAATGAAGAAAGATGCACGATAATGGAGGTAAGAACCTAGGACTTTTAAAAGCCCACTACCGAAATAATACCATTATATTTATTGCAAATTTTCCACAAAGTCTAAACACATAGCAGAAAAGCAACAAAGGCATACTTACAACATTAAATCTGAGCTCAATGTCATAGGAAGATAATATTATAATATCAATTCGTGGATCATCCTGCAATAAATGATGACCGATTTTGGTTGCCGCACACATTCTCTTTACATTTTAACTAGTATAATTTTTCATTCACATTCACTGCACTGTGAATATTGTATTTGGGTACATGCTCAAAATCATTTGTTTTCCCTTACAAAACCTTTTTTATAATAACTATTAATACATTTACGAAAAGTAAATATGTCCTCAAAACACAAATAAAAAAAAATTCTCAAAATATTTATGTAAAATAAGGGTGCGTCTTATGCGCCGGCAAATACGGTAATTCATGTCAAGATTTAGAATTTAGAATGTATGATACATAATGGAAAGTAAAGATAAATGCTGAAAATGAATTTCAGTTGAAATATGATTAGAATATACTACACTTACAATGAGTATCTCAGAGGGCTTGTCTGCAGCAGCTGGCTGTCTGTGTACTACATGGTGACTTAACCATTATGCGGCAGGTGACATACTGGTATGTCGTTAGGATTTTGGCCCGATTTTCGATTTTGCAGCAACCTCTCGTTGTGTAGATATAGATGACACTAAATGGTAATAGATTCTGCCGCACATGTTTTGCCTATATGGAAATATGTGGTAGGCTTCGTCCTGTCATGTGCCTCGGAGCGCAATCCTCGTCCAAACACAATGATGGGAGTACAGTACGTGGTGTGCAGCGAGATATCTGCACCAATCCCTCATAACGGGGTTCACAACGGTATCCCATCCACTGGTATTGTTGTCCTGTCTTGGGGCAAGTTTGGCAACCACTCAGCTCACCCAGCCAAAATTGTTAAAGGACTGTTACTAGAGGACTGTTGGCACCTATGCAAGAAAATAGTTACGGAGTTAGATTAATGATGTCGATGCTGTAAGGGTTGAGGACTGCAGGCTGTGGGCCGAGGCGTGGCGAAGCATCATCCCATTTTCCCAGTTACCATGAGCCAATTACATGTATGGAAACTCACTGTAGGCCTATGATTGGGCCCAGGCCTTTGATGGGCCAATAGAATACAGAGAAACAAGACGTGAAGGCAAATACAGTACATGATGAACACCTAGGAAGATGCTTTAGTTTGAATAAGTTGAGCAAATTTCCGCCATACATGTAAACAACAATAATGAAACTCTTGACTTACGACTGAGTTATGTTTTGACCCACGGGTCTTAAGGAGAGTTGGATGTACCATATTTTTTGGTGTATAAGATGCACCTTTGTACAGTATAAGATGCACCTTTGTACAGTATAAGATGCACCTTTGTACAGTATAAGATGCACCTTTGTACAGTATAAGATGCACCTTTGTACAGTATAAGATGCACCTTCAAAACTATCTTGGGATTTTTTTTTCCTGTTTTCTTATTCACTTTCAACATCAGTATAATCTTTTATTATTTCTCAGCATACTTCGTAATTATAATAGACCGATGATATGGACCCTGCTATTATGAATGATATGGACCCTGCTATTACAAATTTCAGAAATCCGGTAAAAATCTAGCATATACAGTATACGTGGAACAGTATACCTTGAGTACATCAACAACACGTTTGCACATGGAGTCAGACAGTTTCTGGAAATAATCAAGAGAAACATGGTTGACCCATAGCTCCTTCAGTGACTTGATTAGTCTGGGGACAGACGACGTGTCCATCTCTTCAAACTTTTTTTTTTCATATAGCCCCACATCTGTTCAATTGGATTTAGTTCTGGTGAGTTTCCTGGCCAATCTAGAACATTAACACTGTTATCTCTAAGCCAATGCATCATTTTTCAGGATGTGTGACAAGGCTTGTAAAAAAAGTGCACCCATGCAAACCATAGAAAAACAACAAATGTTCATCTAGCACATCAATGTAAACATCACTGCTCATTGTTCTGTTCTTGGGTAAAACAAAGAAACCCCCACGACCCAACTCACCACTAAGACAGCCCAAAATCATAACAGAATCGGTGCTTTACTGTGGTCTTGACATAGCGAGCTAGGAACATGTTGGCTCTTGCTGGGCGACAAAGCTTCCCGCTCCTCTTGGCCCCGACGACGAATGCCGATTCATCACTCCACATTACTTTTCTCCAGTCTTGTGCAGTCCAGTGTTGGTACTTCTTCGAAAATGCTAGATGAGATTGCCTCATTTTCTTCGACAGTAGCGGTTTCTTAGTTGGTGACCAAAGAGGCAGCTTGAGATGTTTTTGACAATGTTCTTGAATGGTCCTCAATGCGACGTCCTCAAGCAGGCCTGCATGCGCCTGTTTCGATACCCGTGCTGTTATTCATGGGTTCTTGATAATTTCTCGCCTTATTAACTTGTCTGCCACTTGCTTGTTTGATCAAGGCAAAAAAGGCTACTTTAGTACGGCCCATCCTTTCACTAATTTCCTTCACAGACACCTTTTCCTCACGTAAGGTGAGAATACGTGCCTTCTCCTCTCTAGTAAACCTCATATTTACCATCCTGAGTGCTTGTCTGAGGTTTGGGAGGCAAAATAACGGCAGGAACAAAGCCAATCAAGGAGGTGGCAGAGTTGAGCCAAGAACAGACTCCTCCCCTAACCATGCCTGGTAGGGTATGCCGTAGGTCCAATGAAAAGTGAAATATAGATTATTTCGAATTTGGCAGGGTGTTTTCTTATGTAAAATTGAATTTTAAGGGTGGTTTGACCTCTTCAACTTTTTGGTTTGAGCACTTCTTGCTATGCAAAAATGGACTTTTATATTTATATGCAAAACATAACTTAGCATACACCATCTTTAAACTCACAGAAAAGCCACTTAAGTTCGAGATTCAAAAAATTTCACTGACGACAAAGTTGTAGAGTGCTAAAAACTCTATCGGAAGTATGCCGTCGATATTGCCGTAAGACCTACATTAAGTCCGCCAGATGCCGGAAAGCTCACTTCTCATACAAAATCGCCTTGTTTTTCGGGTAAAAACCTTTTTCCTGGCAACTGGATTTTCCACGTTATTATTTACCCAACGTAGGTGGTTTCAGGGTTGGATACTGTTTAAGGTCTAAGGTCCTATCACCAAACTCCAAAAGTCACAAAAAAACAGCGTAAATCGGCCAAACACGTACGGTCGAAGACCAGCTCCGCATCCAAGCATCCGGTTCGACGTTCCGCCCACTGCTGCTGCTGCCTTGGCTTCTGGATTCCTCCAGGACCTTATCACTGACGGCCACCTCTCTCCAGACATGTCGTACCTGGTCTGCGATCCTAACAAGCTGAGGAGGGCCAGGCAGGATGCCATGGCATCGGCCAGGGACCTTGACCAGGGAAGCACCAGGTTACCAAAATAGTTGGATTGGGTTACGATGGAGGAAGGACAAGACCAGGGCGATGGTGCCCGACAGCTATGGGAAACTGCACCCAAGGTTGATCAGGAGGAGCATGTGTCAGTGACAGAGGAGCCATCTTAAGGAACCTTTGGCACTTTGTACCAGAGGACCCGGTGTCACCTGAGAAGCCTGCGTTCAAGGTGGCTCAGGCTCTATGATCTGCTGGTGACATACGACTCCACCGACTCACTAATCGTACTGCAAGATGACTCAACTTGGCCAACACGGGTGGAAGGGTGTTACTCACGCCCATTTGGAGAAGATGCTGGGACGCAAGCTCTTCTGGAGTATATGCGTGTTGCACACAAACGAGTTGCCCCTGCGCCACCTTATCACCAGCATCGACGGGCCTACCTCATCTGACACTGGCTTCACAGGTCCAGTGTGCAGCCTGCTTGCTGTCCAGCTTGAATGAGATGCAGTACAACGCAGAGTTCAGAGGAGTGCCAGGCGGTGAAGATCTCATGGAGATACCGGAGTATATCCTGGTCAACATGTCCACTAGGGTGTCCCAAGATCATAGCGGGAAAAATGAAACATGTTTTTTTCACTTGCTCGTTGTTTTATTTCTGTTCACGCATGCATAAGAAGAGTTCCTGTGAAATTAGATGAAATTCGGAGAATATTTAAGGGTCGCGACAAACTGAACAATTTTCTAATAACCTTCAAAAACAAAGAAAAAACTCAAAACATCCCACAATTTTAGAAAGAAACTTATAAGGAAACCAAAACAGACAGTTTTCATTGTTTCCATTCAGAAAGCCTTCTTTTGAAGGTCCTCCTTCTTTTCCCGCCCCATAAGTTTCCGATGGTGGTGGACTAACTGGAGGAGATACTTCTCCTGTGCGGCCGACTTCGTGGACCCCAGGTAGCTGCTGGACTAGGGCGATGCCCTGCTCCGCGCATTGTTTGACCACTCGGAGGCCAAGTGCCCGTTTCCGAGCGTCCTTGAATCGGTCGTCCTCCTCCCACAATGCCGGGTCCTTTGCCAGGAAGCCCTCGTCCGCGTTGAGTTTCTGAAAGAAGGACCGTGTCTTCGAAGTGACGAAGGACGAGAGGGAGGAAGACATCGTCATCTTTTTTCCCTCCAATCGCTTGAGTTCCTTCTTCGAGGCGGGCTTGTCCAATGCCTTGACCATCTGCTTCTTCTCCTCCATATCAATCCTTGAGTCGAAGAAGGCCAGTCCCGCGTTTTCCTCGGAAACGTACCACAGGTGGCGTCGCAGGGCTTGTTCTGCTGCCTTGGCAACGGTTTGGTCAGGTTGTCTTGAGGATCTCAAGGAAGAGCACGTCGTTCAACGGAGCTTTCACAGAGATCGGTGCCTCATGCCATTGCTTGCAGTACACCAGAGCAACGAAGAGGGCCACTCGTTCCACTCCGGCCTTCTCTCGACCAGTCAGCGACAGCTGGGATTTCAGCATCTGAAGCTTGAGGCAGTAGATGGCCTTGGCCATCCACTGGGCTTGATGGAGAGCTCCAGGACGGCGGAATGGTTTGGCCCTTCACCACCGAGGAACAGGTAGGAGAGACGGAGAAGTTCTTCATAGTCCTCCCTGGGATGGTTCTTCGACATCAGAGCCTCCTTCAGGAAGGCCAATGCGTCGTCCTTCAGCTTGCTGGCAGTGTCATTGGTGGCGAAGAACTCTACGAGGTCCTCCGATGTTTCCACCGTTTCTCTCTGCGAGGAATCCACGAAGGACCATCGATCACGGAGTCGTTTGAAGATTCCAATGTCAGGACCAGAGGAAGAGCCGAGGCTGGCTTCGAAGACATCCTTGAGGACACCTCGTGGACATGATGGCGGCAGGCCAACCAAAGCAAGCTTCGTCCGAGTTCTTGCTCAATCCGAATGCAAGCACCTTGCACCATGCCAGTGTTCGAAGCCGTGGTGTCGAAACAGAAGGCGATGATCTTGTCCCTGACGCCCGCTTCGTCCACCTCCTTCAAGACCACTGCAGCCACGTTTCTGCCAGTCGAATCCTAGCTTGCCAGGACCTCAAGAAGGAACTCGGCGTCATCTTCCCCTGTGAGGAGGACGGCGATGCGGTCCTCCGTATCGCCAGAGAGGGACGGGAGGAGTTTTCTGTCCCAATGCAGGACCAACCTCTCAGGTATCTCCTGGTTCCGCAGTTCCACGATCTTCTTGGCGGCTTGCTCTCTCCCTGCAATTCGTGCTCGATGGACCGTGCTCTTCGAGACCGCCATACTCCCAATGTCCATTCCAAGAACTTGAGCGGTAGCTGCGAACGTTGACGTTGCTTGCCGCACCGACAACTTCTCTCGATCCCAAGTTGAAATGAGGTTAAGATCCTTAAGATCAATGGCGACTGATTGAGTTTTTTCCTCTGGCTTCGGGATCCACGAGCTGGTGATGACGTCGTCGACACAGGACTGCTGCTGCTGCTACTGCTTTGGCTTGGGATTTCCGCCCTCTCAGTCAGCCTGGTAATGTCGCTGTCTTCACGTTCCCGGAGCCGCTTGAGTCTAGTTCCGCGCTCGACTTGCTTCTCCACCTTCTTCGCTGTCACGAGGTCAATTCCAGCCATGGATGATTCCTCTCTGTCTTCTCTCTGACTCAATAGGAACTCCTTGTCCTCGTCCTTCACGTCTGCCCGTTGGAGAGAGGAGGAGTGTGCGAGGTCGAAGATTTCTTGGAGGTCTCCTCTGAAAATCTCCTCATCCATACGATGTTTCGGCCTGTCTTTGTTCTTGTTCTTCTTGAGGTCATTGTACGCCTTTACCAGCTTTGACAGCTTTGTGCCGGCGTGTATTACTGTAGTTGTCGGAATCCCGGCGCGCGACCAGAAGGGGAGACCCTCCTCCACCACCGCCTTCCTGCTCCCGCTCTCCGTCTTCCCCATCTCCCGGTGGTGGTGGTAGTAGCGGAGGAGGACCTGCTCCTTCGATGGTAGCCGGGCTCCGGTGATTTCATCGATTGGAGCCTTGTCGATCAGCCAAAGATTACTAGCGGCTCTTGTTGCCATGTTAATAACCTGAGGGAGAAAAAAAGTGGAAATTTAGAAAAATCCTGAAATTCGAGTCACACGTCACCTAAATGTTCACTTTGTCGGGACCCCTAAATATTACTTAATTCGCCCAAAATTTCAACGCAATACTGTTTTACTATGAAAAAACCGGAATAACACACGAGCGTGCAACATTTCAAAACATTTGCATTTTGGGACACCCTAATGTCCACTGACCAGCAGGTCTCCTACCAGCTGGTCCAGGCTGTGAAGTGGGGCGTTCTCTCGTCAAAGCTGCAGGAGATCAATTGTGGCAAGGTGTCCCACTCCAGATGGCTCACCACAGCCCAGTCGCTCATGTACATGTGGACCAGAAAGCATGGACTGACTGGCAAAGAACTGAACACCCTGGAAATCCTAGTCAAGTACTGCCTGCAGGTGTACTTCAAACTCTACTACGACATCAAGGTTCACCACAGACTAGAGGACGGCCCCAAGCACATCCTCACGCAGCTCAGAGTGATGAGGTCGCAGCCCAAGAAGGTCCAAACAGCTGTGACCTTCTACGTGCGGACAGGAGCATGGTTCGCACACTCAGAATGTGTCCTCCTCTCGCTGATGGCGAGTCAGAGTGAGGACGACCGCAGGTTCGCCTTGACCCAGATTTTGAAGCCGAGGGCTGGCGAGGAGTATGGGGACACCAGTGTAAGACCTCGCATCACACCCAAGCTGAACTTGTGAGCCACCAGCTTGCAGACACTGATCAGCTGGCAGCCTGGCCAGGTGCACGAGCCGGCATTCACCTGTTCACTGTCCGGGGATCAGATCCAGGAGATCCTGGTCAAGCCGTATGAGGTTCCGGAGCTCTCTATCCACACTCAGAACACCGAAAGAGTCGTGAAGCAGGTGACAGAGGCTGCGGCAGCAGTGGTGGGGCAGCAGGCCAGAGACGGGTTCATCCGGGCTCGGGCCCACCACCGAGAGACCATGCCCTGCTTCAGGTCTAAGAAGGACATGATGGACACGTGCTAGGCCAACGTAGAGGCTGTGACACTGTGATGTAGTGCCTGATGAACCAACTGATCAGAAAGAGCTTACCACGCTAGTCATTTGGAACTCATATTGGTGCATGATGCAATACACAGGACCAACCGGACACTGCGTACTCATTTAAGCATTATTCGATAAGGGTGCAATATAAAAGTGCAATTTTGCATAGTAAGAATTGCTCAAATGCAAAAATGGAAAGAGATAAAATCGTCTTAGAATTCCATTTTACATAGGAAATTGGCATGCCAAAGTTGAGAAAAAGAATCTTTGTTATACGGCGTACCCTAAATTATTCATGCCTGGGGCAGCATTATTGGGTAATCTGTCTAAACAGCTACTTATAGCATACTGAGCTGCCTGGCATACGATAGGACCGTTACACAAACCTATAGGCTGCTGAGCGCGGGATGTAGCAAGAGCTTTGTCAATACGCCTCACGGGGCCTCTTGACACTTTCCGCATATACTGTACGTGTATATACAGTAAAACCTCTCATATCCGGACCGTAACCAGTGACGGAGAAACATTCTTGCCACGGCCACCCCGTAACACTAACGGAAAAAGTGTGTGTGACACGACCTTTAAAGGCCGTGTCACACGTCATGTTGACTTGTGATTGGTCAAGAAGTTTTAGAAACAGTTTGTCATTGGCTGGTAACTGATGACAAGTTTGATGACGTCATTACTCGCTCAAGCCAGTCAGGGCCTTCTTACCCGTTTACTACCTACCGAGGGAGGCTTACTGGATACGGTAGTAAGGGCAGGTAATATCTAGGTGGTGGGAGAGCGGGTGGTAGCTGGAGATACCACCTCCCTTGCTGGATCTGGGTCCAAGGCTCAATGGCCTCAGATCACTCGCCAATACAAATTTGGACCAAAAAAAAGTGTAAAAGAAACCACAATTACAGTATACACAGTATATGCTCAGTGACGGATCATATAAGCTCTGACTGGCTGCCTGGCCTCTAACCTCCCTGACTCGACTCACATCATGACATCCTACCTACCCCTTAAAAAAAAAAGAAAAGTTTTAGGAAAAAGAAAAGAAAAAAGGAGGAGAAGGTCCAAATAATGTCGAAGTTTGAATAATGAGGGTCTGAATGCGAGAGGTTTTACTGTATAAGTAAAATATGGATTTTGAATAAGCCACTAATTTCCATTCACCTTGCTTGTCATTAATTTTGTTTTTGTTTGCAATGTGTTACTGTTGTGTTTACTGTGTGTACAACTAGTTTTTATAAACATATAACCTGTTCAGTACAGTACACAAATATCATAAAACTTGAATTAATCATCAACCTTGTACTAGGTGTCGCCACTCTAAGCATTTTCATGCCAATTTGTATGTTAATGTTTGGTGTGTACATACGCTATGCTTGCTGCTTATTTGCAGCTATTTTTCAGTGGGTACATATGACAATTTTTCATTCTTGTGTATTGACAATGCCTCTTAAAAGGCAGAAAGTGCATTTGAGCCAGCCGAGCAAAAGATTGATTTTATAAAAAAAAAAAACTTGAAGTACACAGTGCGCCAAAGTATTGTTCGCGACATCATAACACAGCGCTTCCATACGGGAATTCAGAAAATGTACTCTATGGCAGCCTACTGACTTCCGAGAGAGATATCTTACATATGGCAGCTTGTTTAAGGCACGGGCAGTCCATCAAGACCGTTGAGGAATGTTCAGATGCCACTTGTCAATTATAGATGAAGCATTTAAAAAAGTATCGCCTTCTTTCCCGCGAGTAATTTGAACAGACACGCATTGGTATAACTATCATTATTTTCATAATGAGTGGCAAGAAAGACCTAACAAAGGAGCAAATTAAAGTTATTGTATCTCTACACAAGGCAGAGAGGCCAGTGGAAGAAATATCAAGGATTGTGGATGTTACGAGGAGATGTGTGCATAAGTGGGTGGAAAGTTTCACGGTGGGTTGCATCGTCGCGACAGCCGCGACACCAGAACATTATAAGTGGCCAGGGCGAGGATGTAAAAGTCATATCGCAATATTTTTCTTGCTCTTAATTGAGGATGGGCATCCACTTGACGTTTCATGACATTTAGGGTGCTTGCTGATGTTTTACATCCTCGCCCTGGCCACTTATAATGTTATGGTGTCGCGACTGTCGCAACGTTGCAACCCACCGTGAAACTTTCCACCCACTTATGCACACATCTCCTCGTAACATCCACAATCCTTGATATTTCTTCCACTGGCTTCTCTGCCTTGTGTAGAGATACAATAACTTTAATTTGCTCTTTTGTTAGGTCTTTCTTACCACTCATTATGAAAATAATGATAGTTATACCAATGCGCGTCTGTTCAAATTACTCGCGGGAAGGAAGGCGATACTTTTTTAAATGCTTCGTCTATAGTTGACAAGTGGCATCTGAACATTCCTCAACGGTCTTGATGGACTGCCCGTGCCTTAAACAAGCTGCCATATGTAAGATATCTCTCTCGGAAGTCAGTAGGCTGCCATAGAGTACATTTTCTGAATTCCCGTATGGAAGCGCTGTGTTATGATGTCGCGAACAATACTTTGGCGCTCTGTGTAGGTGTATCGGTAGTGAGTATATTTGTTATTGTTGTTGAAGGACAGTGATGTCAGGACATGATATTCATCCTGGTATAGCCATGTGAATTAATCACAGGCCCGAGAGCTGTTTCGTCCTCTTCAGGGTGACGCAGGTGAGGGTGTAGTGCCAGAATTTTGATTGATCACCAGGAAAATGCAGAGAGATCTTGTGGCAAAACTTTAAGAAAAAAAGGGAAGTCGTAGTCTAGGTTGGTAGAATGGAGAATTTCGGACATTGGCATCACACCGCCATACCTGCTTCTCCCTCTACACACAGTTTAGTGATGCTCCCATGTAATATCTTATTTACGCCAGTACAGTCAAACCTCGATATAACGGACCTCGATGTAACGAACTCCGGATGTAACGGACTCCATTTGCGTGACTTTTTTTTTTTTTTTTATTTTTTTATTTTTTTTTTTTTTCTTTCTTTTCTTTTTGCATATCAGACCGCTTATCGCCGCTCGAATTGTCAACTCAACATAATTGTATTATCTTCTCATTTTACTTTGGAATGCTTGGGTTTTAAGGAGTTTTGATGTATCACATATTAAGATATATAAGGAAGGAGCCTGTGTTGCTAGTAATTTAGTGGTAGAAGGTGTGTATTGTATAAAATAGTGACTATTAGTGTTATGGCGTGGCCACTGCTACGTCTCCCTGTCACCTCAACACCCTAAATCACCCTTATCTAAGGTGACACGCAGTGCTACACTGACCTAAATAGTGACACGTGTATAGAACTGCACTTCACAACCATATAATATATATAATAATGAGCATTAGTCATGATAATAAGCAATACCTTTGGAAGCCACGGCTGAATCTGGCTCGTAGTTTGTTTACCTTTCACTAGAGCTTGAGCTTGACTAGCCAGACGGTGAGAGAAAGCATCAACATGTTAGGGATAACCCATCACTTTATGGGAGACTTTTTCTTCCTTTTTATCTATTTTGGGGTGATTATAATGTCTCATGATGCTGCTGCTGCTGCCGCGGCCGCGCTGCCAGGGCGTGGATGAGCGCCTTGAAAGTATTTTCATATCTTTACTCATGTGTATGAATAATAGCAATTCAAATGTGATTATATGTCTACATTCAACTAGAATAATGAAATTTCATAGCATACCAAGCAGTAATGAGCGAGCCTGGATACTTACTACCTCTCCTAATACCAGTCCCGAACAGTTGTGGGCGAGTGTGGCAAATCCCTGATGTAGCGCTAGTCACTGTTTACCTCCCAACATGGCTACATGGTCTGGTTGTGTTTGGGATTATTTCTCATTTATTTCACGTGTAGGAGCGGACCAAATTCAGCATGTAGTGCCAGTCACTGTTTACCTCCCAACATAGCTACACAGTCTGGTTGTGTGTGATTATTTCTCATTTATTTCATTTTTTTCTTTTTTTTCATACATTTTTCCACCCTTGGGAAAATACCCTCGCTATAACGGACAATCGGCTTTAACGGACCACTCCTCCCCCCCTTTAGTCCGTTATATGGAGGTTTGACTGTACTTGTAATCTGAGGATCACACTGTTATTATCATAGCTTGCCTATATGACTAAGGTCACTCCGCCATACATAATGGTCCGCCATACTTGTTTCTTTCTCTACATACCAGAGGCGGGCATCGCAATTTTGTTTACAATTCCGCAATCGCAATTCCGCAATTCCGACCTGCACCAGTCCGCAATCGCAATTCCGTAATTATTTTCAGATAGGCCTTTTTGCAATCGCAATTCCGCAATTCTGCTAACTAATTTTGACACCTACAATTAAAACAAAAAATGTCTAGACTCTTAAACATCTCTAGACTCTTAAACACCTACAATTAAAACAAAAAATGTCTAGACTCTTTATTAGTGTTTAATACTTCTGTATTCCTATTCTGTTTCTGTCTATACTTGTTACTTGTCCTTCACAATTAAGTCTTTGTCTCTTTTAGTGTTTTTCTTTACTTTTACACTTCACAGTCTACTGGCTAGTAATCACTAATCTAAGTAAGTAATCTACAAATCCTCCTCCTCCTCCTCCTCCTCCTCCTCCTCCTCCTCCTCCTTCCTCCTCCTCCCACTTCTTCTGGTTCAGCATGTGGAGGTTGGCAACTAATCACACACACGGCCAGCGCACACGCTCTCAATCCCAAGTTCCAGCACGCACTGACTGAGTGGCTGTGCTACACTTGGCATGTTGGCAGTTGGCAGTGTCGTCTCCACAATATTTGGTGGGAACTTATGTTCACGCGGGCACTTGCCACTTTGAAGGTGGTGACCGTCACAATTATTGCGATTGCGTTTCAAAATTTTGGCGGTCCGCAACCCGCAATTCTGCATTTTTTTCAGGCATCCGTAATTGCGCAATTCTGCAACCGAATTACCCATTCCGCAAGTTATTGCGATTGCGTTTCAAAATTTTGGCGGACCGCAATTCACAATTCCGCAATTTTTTCAAGCATCCGTAATTGCGCAATTCCGCAACCGAATTACCATTCCGCAAGTTGCGGAATTGTGGACTAAAATTGCGGAATGCCCACCTTTGCTACATACAGACTAGGGTTTCCTGTTTTGGGGGTTTCTTAAAAAAAGTTTTGCATCCCGGGATTCTGGGACAAACCAGGATATTTCCCGGGATCCCGGGATTTCCCGCATCAGGTAATATTTGTAGTAACTAATGCTGTGCAAGGTGCGAACCCCACATACTTCATTAGTGTAGTATCTGTATATTATATGAAAGGCAATTGAATTGATAAATTTTATGACACTGAAGCAATGTTCTCTTTATTAGCTTGCATACTGGTGCAGAAATAGGTACATAATCTGACAAAATAGGCAAAATTTTGATTATCCAATCTCATTCCGTTAGCTATAAAAGAAACTCAGACATTTGGAATTGCATTCAAAGTTAGCTATTATAAAATAATAAGAATTCTATTTTTAATGGCATTTGGAATCCACATTCTACAAAAACGTAAAGAAACACTTGAATGACCAGTGGAAAAAAATTAAGATAATATAAAATAATTTGTGCACGGTGCATACACGACACACAGTCACGCACACATCAAAAGTTGTTCATGAAATGACTCTCCAAGAAGCACAAGCAGTCAATCTCTTTCTGTTAGCCACAAAAGAAATTCAATGATATATAGAATGACATTAATAGATTGTAAGCCATTTGTAAATAAAATAAAAATACTCTTATGGCCTATGCCATTTTGAACTCCTACCCTACAAGAAAAGTGTTCTCCTAAGAACATTTCCCTCTCTATTTCATGCGTTTTGTATTTTACATACAGTACCCTCCCGAGTTTAACGCTATGCGAGTTTTGCACCGAGTCCTAAATTCTTACCATCCCGACTTTCGCGCATTATCTCCCGGATTTTTGCACTGCTTCGTACACATTTTTTTTTTTGGGTGTATATTTACCTACACTACCCTCCCGAGTTTCACGCTATGCGAGTTTCGCGATCCTCGAGTTTCGCGCTGAGTCCTAAATTCTTATCATCCCGACTTTCGCGCATTATATCCCCGAGTTTCGCTTTTTTTTTTTTTTTTTTTTTTTGGTGTGTGTGTGTGTGCCTACAGCCCCGTTAGGCAGTGACCTGCAGGAGTGGGATGGTAGGCCCTGGAGATTAACTTGAGGGCTGTGATGGTTGGCCCTCGCCCGTGGTGGCGCAGACAGAATTTCTATAGTGACGCCTGTGATTAGAGGCTCATGCCGCCCCCTGTATCCTCCGATGCACTCGCAATCGAAGGTAGAGCTAATGGGCAGCATGTGGGTGTTCTTAGGCCACTCAACAGTGCAGAGAAAGATTTTAAGTGGATTTTACAGCCCTCATCAAGGATCGAACTCGGATCACCGAGAACGCCACTCGGAGACTTCTTCTTCTTCTTGTGACCTTTTCTGCTTAGTATCACTTTGTAGGTCGTCTGTCAAGCTCGTGCTCGAGCTTGACATATATCTTGACGCTACCCACTCTGCTACCGCCTCCCATAACAGACGTACGGGACACATCTTCCTTCCTTCCTGCTTAGTATAGTATAATAATAGGCTTAGTATAGCTGTATGTAGTTTTGCTTTGTTTTTTTCCATTTGTTTGTGTTTTTCTCTACAGGAACAGCCGGTGTCGCATAAGATAGGTAACACCTCGAAATAAGTAGCACCTTACCTTACTATTTACCAGAAAATACTCCTTTATAAGTGATTAACCATGACGTGTGTGGTACTGTGGTTTCTGGAGGTACTGGAGGAGACAGGAGAGAAGAGAGGAAGGCATTGTGACAGTGTTATTGTCGTATAACACTGTCACACAACCATCAGCTGACAAGATATGTGTCAGGCTCACTCACTCAGACCAAAACAGCATCTGCTGGGTGACTCCCAACTCAAGCTCAATCTCAAGCTCCTCTCCTCCTTCCTCTTCTCTACGTAGTGTTGGCCGAAGCCACCACCCCGGGAGGCGGGTCACAAACCCTAGGCTAACACCCAGTACCCATTCACTGCTGGGTGGACAGGGGCTTGGGGCATTTTCAGGATATTTTTTTGGGGGAAAAAGTGAGTCTTATAAGCTGTAAAATACGGTAGGTACACAGCCCTCAAGTTAACCTCCAGGGCCTACCATCCCACCCCTGGAGGTCACTGCATAACGGCGCTGTAGGCACACACACACACACACACACACACACACACACACACACACACACACACACACACACACACACACACACACACCACACGCACGCACGCACGCACGCACGCGCGCGCGCGCGCGCGCGCACACACACACACACACACACACACACACACACACACACACACACACACACAAAAAAAAAAAACCGGACTAAATAAGCATTTTTACAGGGTTTATAATACCCGAGTTTCGCGATCCGCGAGTTTCGCGCTATGCCTCCGGAAGAAAGCAAACGCGAAACTCGGGAGAGTAGTCTAGTTGTAACATACAGGAAAAGAGCTATGCTCGTACTGTCCCATCTCCAAATCTACTATTATCCAGCTTGCCTTTGAAGTCCTGAATACTTCTTGCATTAATCACTTTTGCATCAAGGTTGTTCCAGGCTTCTATGCTTCTATACAGGAAGTTGTATTTTTTTTTGTCCCTCTTGGATGTTGTCCTTTTCAATTTCTTCTCATGACCTCTTGTACTTCTATCGTCCCACACAAACAGATCTTCTCTATCAATTTTTTCCAGACCCATTGATGCTCTATACACTGCTATAAAATCTCCCCTTTTCTTTTCTCAAGAGTTGGGAGTTTTAGTCTTGAAAGTCTTTCCTCATAAGTTAAATCTCTCAGGCTTGGAGCCATTTTTGTGGCTGCTCTTGTGTGTGTGTGTGTGTGCCTACCTACAGCGCCGTTAGGCAGTGATCTCCAGAGGTGGGATGGTAGGCCCTGGAGGTTCCTTCGAGGGCTGTGATGGTTGGCCCTCGCCAGTGGTGGCGCAGGCAGGATTTTTATAGTGACGCTTGTGATTAGAGGTTCATGTCGTCCCCCTGTGTCCTCCGATGCACTCGCACATGTAGGTAGAGTTAATGGGCAGCATGTGGGTGTTCTTAGGCCACTCGACGGTGCAGAGAAAGATTTTATACCTTACGGTAATATCAAGATCAAGTATCGCTAAAGAGGTAAATAGTCGTATGTACAGATGGAAGAATGGTGTTAGCAAGACGTGTGTGATGTGTGAGACAAGAGTGGATGAAACTGGAGTACTTTATGCTGGAATGTGAACGGTATGAGTATGCTAGAACAAAGATGTTGGAGGTAGTGGTAGGAGAAGTCGTAGTGGAAGAATGGCGAGAGATGAGAGACAGGAGTGTGGATAGGCAGATGGAGTACCTGCTGGGGTTGTGTGCTGAGTGGAGGAGTGACAGTCGTGTGGCTGAAAGTGTAAAAGAATTCTTGGAGAGCACGCATGAGAGAGAATGAGAGGCAGGGGGCCCTTCAGTAAGGGGGGACCCCGTATGAATGTGATGCAGAGAGAGGAATGAGGGGAAAATGAAGCACCAAGTTTTGCTTTCCCCTTTTGCTTCTCTCCCAGCAGAATACTACGTGTGTGGGAGAACGCCGGACCAAAGGCTTCACCGACAGCATCAGCTGGGTGACTCCCAACTCAAGCTCAATCTCGTAGGTCCTCTCCTCCTCCTCTTCCTCCTCTCCTGTCCTCTTGTTTTGGCCGACCACCCCGGGAGGCGGGTTACAAACCCCCGGCTAACACCCGGTACCCATTCACTGCTGGGTGGACAGGGGCTCTGGGCATTTTCAGGGTATATTTAAGGGGAAAAGGTGTCATATAAGCAGTGAAATACGGTAGGTACACCTCGCACCGGACTAAATAAGCATTTTTACAGTGTTTTCAATACGCGAGTTTCGCGATCCTCGAGTTTAGCGCTATGCCTTGTGAAGAAAGCAAGCGCCAAACTCAGGAGGGTACTGTAGTGCAAATCTGAGATAAGGAACAACAATAAGAATCCCGGGATTTTAACCAATTTCCCGGGGAAAAAACATAACCATTTGCGCCCGGGATCCCGGGATCCGGGAAGGAAACCCTAATACAGACAGATACCTGATAAGAGGAGAGATAAGCTGTCCCTGCGGAGTCCACTTCATTCTTCCCCCCCCCCCACCCGAATCACACACTACATAATCCCTCCTTCCCTCATAAATAATGATGTTAACTCCAGTTATTTCCATGGGCTAAAGTATTGATTTAGTTAGGATATGGATGTATCCACTGGTGATCACCCTGTAAGTGTTGTGAGTTAGTTTTAGGATGCGGTGTGTTATCCGGACATGAAAGATACGGCAGCGTACGTCAGCCATAATAAGTTCCGTCCAGTGATTTACTCAAATGTTGATAGAGATGAAATGTGTATCCTGTATTGAGGACATATCGGAGCCAATGTTAACAAGGAATTCCCGAGGAATTCTCTCATGAGTCCTTAGTTTAAAATCTTGTTAGGTCAAATAGACTGCCAGATCGTGGGCTTTGTTTGCGGTGATGTTGTAGGAAGATGAGGATGCCTGGAAGGGTGTTGAAGGGAAGGAAGTGATGATTAAAACAATAAAATCAGTGTCCTATGCTCGGCTAGATGAATAATTTAATTACCTAAAGAAAGAAAAAAGAAAAAAAGAAAAATTCTAATCCTTATTGGTAAAATATATTGAAGGTCTCCCGGCCTTATACTCAGCGGTGCACTCAGGTGGCAGCGATACCTTAATCTTAATTGGCAGATAAGTTTTTGAAAAACCTGATGTTACTTTTCGATATATTCTCAAAGCCCCGACGGTGCTCTGAAAGGGGAAAAATGACCACAAGGGGATGATGGTGGGAAGTCATGATGGGTGGATGGCAGTAGTGGCCAGCAGGGTGGGCAGATCAAAGGGGGATACAATCATGGCCAGGAGTTATTGGTGGCAGTGGAAGCATTGACACTGGAGTAGGAAGTGTTCAAGGGTTTCCTCAACATTCCTTCACCAGGGGCAATATGGGTATTGGGACAGAGGCTGGCGGTGCAGGTACTCCGTGAGCATTGTGTGGCCAGGGCACAGGCGGGTGAGAGTGACATCCAGTACTTTCTGGCTGACTGTATAGCTTAAAAGTTATCTTGCAGTGTGATTTTATACTCTGGTGATGGTGAAAATTACCTAAGAATGCAAATTTTGTATAGCTATGCAATGGAATTCTAAAAGGTGATGTTCTGGGTTGGTATTCATATCACTATTTACTATCGTGCTGAAGAATTCTTCTACCTAAAAGTGAAAGCAAAAAAACCGCATAAAACTTTGACCAAATGCTTTTAGTGTTGGCATGGATGGCCTCTGTTAAGTCCCACTAAAGGTAGAAATGGATATCAGGAATTATATATGAAAGGTTATTTAGCACGTAAATAACACTAAGAATATTGTCATAACAAATTTTGAACTTATTTTGTTGTATTGTTCAGCAGTTTATATTGCATAAAACACTGCATTGAAAGTGGGATAAACTAATCAATGTTGGCAGCTTATGGCTACTTGATTAATTCATTAACATTCCACATGGCTGCCAAAATTTAAGGTTTGCTGTGGCAATGTTTTAGTGATGAGAAATCCATGTAGTACTTATAAGTAAAGAATATGGATAAGCCTCTGCCATTTCATTACTCTGATTTTGAAATATCCTTTCTATCACGAAAATCTTTCCTACATCCCTGGGATGGTTGTTGGTCAACTATGGTTACCACAAGCAGACTCTGGCTAAGGAAATATAAGTGCTCCGGGCTGCACTTTTAAGCCCTTAACAGTTTTATGTATACACTACTAGTGAGTAAAAGCAAACTGCTAGCTTTAAAGGCTACATTTAAGCAGCAACTAAGTAAGTAAGTATAGTAAGCTAAGCTAAGTAGCTATAGTAAGCTAGCTATAAGCTAAGTATTTACCTAGTTCTAGTTGTGTTTTACAGGGTAAAACCCTGAGCTACACTTGTGTGGTCCCGTCTCCGTATGTACATTTATCCAGTCTTTCTTTCAGTTGGTGCACAATATGTTCTGATATCACCTCCTCACTTAGTCCATTCCAAAATTCTACATTTCTATGAGGGAAGCTGTACTTCTTTATGTTGTTCAGGCATCTCCCTTTTCCTAGTTTTTTTGTATGTCCTCTTGTGTATCGACCTTCTCTTTGTTTCTGAGTCAGTAGTCTCTCATTGTCTGTTTCTTCCATCTTAGTGATCAGCTTAAAAATTTATATTAAGTCTCCTCTTTCTCTTCTCTGCTCAAGTGTTGGTAATTTTATTTCCTTCAACCTTTCCTCATAAGAAAGTCCTTCTAGCTCTGGTACCATCTTTGTTGCCATTCTCCGTATCCTCTCCAATTTTTTCACATGCTTCTTATTGTATGGGGACTGTGGAAATTTTATTACACAAAAATATGTTTAACTTGAATTCTTACCTCCAGAAACCCATGCCTATCTTTTCCCGACAAAATACCCCAGCCAGCACCAACTAGGATACTTATCAGATGGACAGGAGGGTTGTTGGGTTGAAGGACGGGATCAATACTGCATGCACATGACATTCAGTGTGGCCCGGCCGTGATCAGGCCGAAGGTGAACGGCGGAGGTGGAGTGTTTTGATTTGAGGTGTCAGGGAAGCTATCAACCAGCACTGACACGGTGGGATTTTCGCAGTGTTGATTTTAACACGTTCTTTGGCTTAACTTATATATACAAGTGCACGTATATACCGTAAATGGCGGCGTATAAGTCGACCAGGCGTACAAGTCGACCTCATGATTATTAGCTCAAAATTACGGGTTAGGCCTATACTTGCCGTATAAGTCGGCCCCCAAAATACGGTAGGCGACTGGTAGGCCAAAGCTTACAAAGTCTTTACCCCCGTAATGTATGGTCACGATATATTTGTAGATCAGAATTACCGGTTGTATTATTAGAGTGTGAGGTACGATGAGTTGGGCGAACAGCGCTGGCGCTCGGCGAGCAGCCAGGCAGTTGTTGTTGTTGTAGTTGTCTGACTGGCCGCTTCGGTTCAGTGGCGTTCCGGTCAGTTGCTTACAATCTGTGTTATCAGCTGTTGGAAACAGCCTATGGTTTTGTGTTGATGTAAACAGAATTTTTATTATTATTTTATTATTTATATATTAATCTGTGTGTTAAATATGTTAAGTAAGTTCACCGAACACAAGTTTTAGTTGGAAATATTTGTGGTAACCTGCTGGAGTTACGGTAAGTGGTGCACAGCGATTGTTAGTAGTGCTGATCCACTTGTTTGCCACTCGGTGGTAAAGGTTTGGATTTTATCCTTGCCGTATAAGTCGACCCCTAGTTTTGGAGAGATTTTTTCAGGCTCAAAAAGTCAACTTGTACGCTGCCATTTACGGTACATCTCGATTTAAGGTGAGCGTCACACGAATATTTCCAAAAAAAATCTAAATATTCGAAAAAATTATCATGCGTAGTTGAACACTAGAGCAAGCTTGTGACAAAGTATTATAAAGAAAGCAGAAAAAATTTAAGTTGTGGCTGATTTTCTCCCCTCCCCCCGAAAAATATCCGTAAAGAAAATTTGTATGATATTCACTGGCATAGGCAAACTGGCACCTCTCAGTCCCTCTCTGTGGGACAAAGGGTCGTCTCAAGGCCTCAGTAGTGAGGGAGTAGAGGGAAAAGCCGGGTGTCGCTGCTCGTCTCTCAGCCTTCCACCATTCCTGCTCCCTCCAGACCATTTACTATTTATTCAGCGCAGGATTGATGTACCTCACGCTCTCTACCTCCTCCACCACCATGCCGAGGACATCAAGGCATAAAGTGGCTCAGAGAGAGAGAATGCTGGCTTTAGTTCAGCAAACTGTCCATGCACGTCTTGACAGCCAGCACCCTTTTGTGATTAGTACCTTTTGCAAAAGGGGGGACCAGACACCAGCTATGTCATATAACACATCAAGAGGGATAGAGAGCGTGGCTGCCAGAGTAAATAAACAAACCAGCATCTGCTCAGACTCACTGAGCCTCGAGGTTTAAAGGGCGCACAGCTTTTTAAACCACGTGCCTTTAAACCTCGATATTGAAAAAATTGCATTTTCCAGTTTTCCTTTAATAACTTCGCCACTATTGTACCGAATTTAATAAACTATATCATTGGAAAGAGGAATCAAGATATGTGATTTGCTCATCTT
The DNA here is from genome assembly GCA_016584305.1 of Chionoecetes opilio. Classification (NCBI taxonomy): domain Eukaryota; kingdom Metazoa; phylum Arthropoda; class Malacostraca; order Decapoda; family Majidae; genus Chionoecetes; species Chionoecetes opilio. Next base: position 880,555 of record JACEEZ010017506.1, on the reverse strand, counting down.
TCGTTTTTTTTCCATTTGGGTAAATAATTGCAAATACGTTTACGAGATACAAAAAAACAAAAAATATTCTTAATACATAAGAAGTGAAGAATGAAATTCAAAATTCTTAAAAGATGAATCGTTTGGATATTTTGTAATGCATATTTGGTAATTTTTTCATCAGTGCAAGTCATTGGATAAGAACTTTATTAAGAGTTAAATTTCTTTAAAGAAATAAAAAAACACATTTGCAGTTAGGTATCGAGCTATGGATCTGAAAATGAGCTAGGATTATTTTGGCATTAGCATACTTTTGACAGAAAAAAAATCATGACAATACACTGATAATTAAGAAATGGTGTGACGCTCCCCTTAATCAGAGAATCTTACCAAAAGATGTTGCTCTCGTGGGAATCTAAAGTGTACTGAATTGCTCCGTGGGCGGCAGGGGCCGCCCCTCAATACCCTAGGCTACGTGTCAACGTATCTAAGGCGCAAATATTATAACGGCAGCTAATGACCAGTCTTTTCTAATTAAGGTGATAATGGTTAATACCACTGGGATTGCTTATTTATCATATCCGAATACTTATATTTTACTTAAATTACCTTACTTGTACCCACTACCATTATAATATATACATTCCTACTCTCCCCCTATGGTGAGCCAACAACACCTCCCTCATTACCAAGGGGGGGAACAAAACCACCACTCCACTAATTGAGAGGGCGGTTGTAACAGTGGATAATTTCCACAGGGACCATACAATGGCAGCATATTCCATTTTTGGTCGGATCATTGTAGTAATTATCTTTTTCATCATATTTTTGTCCATGTAATGAAATGCCACTCTAATATTTTTCAACATCCTGTGTGTATCTCCAAATATTTTATTCATGTTTTTCTGGTTGTTGGTTATTCTGCATTATCACTCCCAGGTCCTTTTCCTCCTGAACCTTTGCAATTATTTCATTTCCCATTTTATATATGGCCATCTATATTTCTTCGCTTTTTCCAATTTCCATCACATGACACTTATTCACATTAAATTCCACTTCCCATCTTTTTATCCATTCGTAGATCTTGTTCAGGTCATTTTGTAGTGTTTCACAATCTTTATAGCTTTTTATTTCTCTTAACCCTTTCACGTACAAATGACGTCTTTGAGCGTCATCCAAAAATAATATTTAAAAATATTTATTAAAAATCTTAAAAAGCGCGCGGTTGACATGATTCACATGACCGTTGGAGCGAATTACAATATATTATATTAAAATATATTTTGTATAATATAATATTGTATAATATTATATTATACAATATATTTATTAAAAAAAATAACTAAGCTATTTTTCACTTCATTGTATGGTTTTATTTTTGAGCGAATTACAATATATTATACTTCATTGGAAAGGAAATTTATTCAGCTATGTCATGGAATGTAGAAAAATCTTCTATGATGATAAGTTGATTTTTGGCATATTATTTTTTGCCGCAAGGTTTTTTTTTTTTTTTTTTTCACTTCTAACTCGAGGTTTTGTAAGTTATTTTCATGCTAGCGTATTTTTTTTAACATTGTATGATATAGGAAATGATCTTAGCTAAAAAACGAAACATAATTGAACTCGATACCTTTGATAGTTTAGTTTCTAGACGCGGTGGAAGTACAACTTTGTTCCAGCGTGTGACATTTCGGGTGACAATGGGTTTACGCAGGACAACAAAAAGTGAATGACAATGGTGACGTGAAAGGGTTAATAGTTTTGCATCAATCCGCAAATAAACTGATATAACTTGTTATTTCATCAGTCATGTCATTGACGTGAATCATAGACATTATTGGTGCCAACACTGATCCTTGTGGTGCCCCACTAAATACCTTTCTCCATTCAGATTTTTCAGCCTTTACTACTGTTCTCATTTGTCTTCCTCTCAGATAACTTTCCATCCAGGTTTTGATCACCCCTGTGATTCCTCCAATATTTTCTTATTTCCAAAGTAGTCTCTCATGTCGAACTTTATCAAATACCTTTTAAAGATTAGATATGCACAGTCTGCCCATCCATCTCTTTCTTGTGTTATATCAATTACTCTTGAATAAAAGCTTATTAAGTTGGTCACACATAATCTCTTTTTCCTAAAACCATACTGCCGGTCTGTTATTATACCTTCATTTTCTAAGTATTCCGTCCATTGCTTCTTAATTATTTTCTCCCATACTGTGCTAGTCAATGACACTGGTCTATAATTTAGTGTACATCCTTCTTCCCATTTTTATATTTTGGCACTATATCTGCTCACTTTCACTCCTTTGGCACTTTTCCCGTTGTTAACCCAGGAACTGCGGGAGCAAAGATTTTTTTAGTGCCACCAGTGCGGGGATGTGAGTAAAACAGTGACCATTACAGAATTGGATGAAAATCACATCAACGTCAAGGTAGTAAAAATCAGCATCCGGCAATATATCTATTTTTAACCCAAACGTATGGGGTTGTGGTGTGGTTGTGGTCGGGGGTTGAAATATCTGGCACGAATGGCACCAAACAGCTGGCGATAGACTGCTGAGGTGGGATCAGGGGTGCCACTCCTTGGGATTTTTCCCAAGATTTTGAGGGGATTATTCAAGTATTTCTCCAGTAGTTTATCTCAAGGTTAGCATAGGTACCATTGTACCGTACCTTGAGATAAACTACTGGAGAAATACTTGAATAATCCCTCCAAAAGTCCCAAGATAGACAAAAAATATCCCAATGCCAGGACCTAAATCCCAAGATCTTGGGAAAAAACCCAAGAAGTGGTATATCTGCGTACAGCGTAGTTTGGCAGATGGTGGTGTATGTTATCGAGGGCTGACATCAAGGCGTATATGTGACACAGTATGTAGACTTCTACGAATGTTGGCGCGGTTTTTGTATGTTTGTTTAAAAAAAAAAAAAATTGTAGGGGAAAGCAAATAATTATGAGCATGTACCTAAATACAATATTCACAGTGCAGTGAATGTGAATGAAAAATTATACTAGTTAAAATGTAAAGGGAATGACAGGTTAACCAAAATCTGTCATAATATATTGCAGGATGCCGCTACGAATTGATATTCTAATATTTTGCTACCTATGACATATAGCTTATATTTAATGTTGTAGGTATGCCTTTGTTGCTTTTCTGCTATGTGTTTAGAAATTGTGAAAAATTTGCAGTATAGATATTGGTATTATTTTGGTAGTGGGCTTTCAAAAGTCCTAGGACTCTTACCTACATCATCGTGTAGCTTTCTTCATTCTGAGTATTTTGAACCCCATTGCCCATGGCGCAATTGAATAATAATGGCATTACATGTAGTACCGAAATCTACCGTTATTTCAGCCAGAAAGTTAAGTTAGGTTAAATCAGATTAGGTTAGGTTAGAGGTGGGGTTTGGTTTAGTAATAGATGATATAGAGAAAAAACGAGAAGTACCCATAATATGGCAGTGTGAAGCGTAGCAATGTTTGCGGGGCGGACTTGGAGGGGCAGGTTGCCCCCCCACCCACACACACACACACGTGTAAACAAACATTGATTTCCGACAAAAACGAGAGCCAGATTAATACAAAACACATAAAAACTACCGTATATGGCTGCGTATAAGACGACCTTAACCTTAAAAAATAGCCACGAAAATTGGGGGTCGTCTTATACGCCCAGTATAAAATGTGAACCTTAAATCCTGTGGTGTACGGGACGTTTGTCCTAGTGTCGTCTTGTCTTGGTCGGGGGTGGTCAAGCTCAAGCTCGCGCCACGACCACAACAACACTTCGAGGTCACCAGCACGCCTGTGACGGCACCACAGGTCACCAGCACACCCGTGACGGTACCACAGGTCACCAGCATGCCCGTGACGGCACAACAGGTCACCAGCACGCCCGTGACGGTACCACAGGTCACCAGCATGCCCGTGACGGCACCACAGGTCACCAGCATGCCCGTGACGGCACCACAGGTCACCAGCATGCCCGTGACGGCACCACAGGTCACCAGCACGCCCGTGACGGCACCACAGGTCACCAGCACGCCCGTGACGGCACCACAGGTCACCAGCACTCCCGTGACGGCACCACAGGTCACCAGCACGCCCGTGACGGCACCACAGGTCACCAGCACGCCCGTGACGGCACCACAGGTCACCAGCACGCCCGTGACGGCACCACAGGTCACCAGCACGCCCGTGATGGCACCAGGACATCCCCAGGACTCGGTGTGCTCACCAAGGCATAAATTTTAAGACCACCATATGTGCTGTTTGTACCTAACCTTGTATAAGCTGACTGGTCTACTTTGGAGGGAAGTCTTAGACGGCGAGTATAGCCCAAAACCTACATTTTTACTAGAAATTTTGGGGGTCGTCTTATACACCGAGTCGTCTTATACGCAGCCATATACGGTACTCAGGAGGACTAATTTTTGCCTCGAAATCGGTGGTTGCCCAATAACAAAAATTTACGAAGATATTTAATTTAGGTAACACTGTAAGGTAACCATCTCTACCTTGTTGTTATTGTTGTAATTGTTGAAGGGCACCGTTGTCGGGATCGACGATATTTGCCCTGTTTACACCTATGAATCTATCACAGTCGCGAGGGTTGATTAGTCTTCTTCAGGAAGGTACAGGTGAAGGCTGGTTCACACACTGATATCACGGCAGCGTTCCGTCAGCCGTGCCTTGTATTCACACTATTCATCACGGTTCCGTCATTTTCGGCAGTTCCTGCTCACCCTCTAAGCAGACATGGTGCCTCAGAGGATATGGTTGAAGAAATTTGAATTAATAGCACTTCTGTCGGATGAAGAAGTGGACTGTTTTGGGTACATAAAGCCTTGAGAAAACGACAATGATCAGCACGGCACAGTCTCATTACGTTGAAATATTCTTCCCCAGAAATCGTTACGTGACAGGACGGTGATGTATTGGAGCCGTGACGGCGGCGCACTGCTTAGTGTAACCTGTCTATTTGTTTGAATGTAAGAAATTCTAACGGATGTGATGAGACGGTGCCGTGTCGCCATGATGGTATGGTGTGATTCGGCCTTGAGGCGGACGGTGTGGCGCCGTGATGGGTCTTGGTCTTGGTGTACCGTGTGGAAGACTTTTGTCCCGTCTACAAGTACCGTTGCAGCCTTTTTACTAGCACTCTTTCATGCAGTTTCCTTATCCGTAGAGGTACAGGGGTGAGGAGTGAGGGGTCGAGGTGGTACAACTATGCTGTCTCCTATCCCACCTTGCTTACCACTGTAGCGGCGCTAACACACATGCACATACACACCTGCATCGGCTTAGGCCACCCCCCAGTCTGGGACCAGGATTAGAGGGTGACCTGACGCTGACCTGACATGTCCTCGCCTACACAACTGCAACACCAGCCAGGTAATTCAGTCAGCCACAGGACACACAGAGACACACACGCCGCGCACCTCTTGTCCCCACGTTGTACAATGACTCGCTGTCAAATAAACTTCAAAGCTAGGACGCCCTTTCTCCATCCTTGTGTGTATAGACAGACTCCCCAAGATACTACACTCCCTCTCACACTCCTTCAAATAAAACTTTAACATGCTCTTTGTTTCACTATTCCATTTATCAGCAATACTCATTCCAGCAAAAATTCCATCACCATTTTCTGCCTCCCTTCTATCATCTCCTTCCAACTGTTGTGTCAACTTGTGTGGCCCGAGTCGAATGCGGGTTAAGGCGACATCTAATATGCGGGATGTTTGTCTTTTCCATGGGTGCGGGGAGGAGTCTGAGCAGTAATGACCCAAGGTGGGTGTGCGGAGGGCGTCACCGAGTGAAGTATCCCAGGTGAAGCAGCAGACCTGAGATATCAGACGTTTTACAATGGAGAGCAGCAGCGGGGGATGGATGATGTTTACATCTGACCTGGCCATCTTGGCAGCAATAATCGCTATCTTGTTACCCCAGCTCATGTTTTCTCTTAAACTCCAATCTTTTCTTAGTATTATGCATTACTGTTGATAACACAGTTACAAATTTGTACTCAGCGGACTACTGCTCAACACAGATAACTCCAGACCCCTTTAGTAATACACCACCGGCTGTTCTGCATTCTCTACCCGACCTCTCATTCGCTAATATGGCCGCATTAGATGCAGGGTGAACTTTGCATTCCTTTTTAAGGGAAAAAACTGCGTCTTATGCGCCGGCAAATACGGTATATCATATTACCTTCTTTCAGTTTCTCCACTGTGTCTTTATACTTAATTCTTCCATTATAAATCTGTAGAACAGTTTGGGTTCTTCCTTACACTTTTCAACTATATCCTTCTCATAACTCTTCTTCCTCTCCTTATGCACACATATTCATTTCTTGCTAATTTATAGTCTTTATTTCTTTGTGTCTGATTTTTCTTTACTTTTTTCCATGCCACATCCCTTATTCTTTTTGCCCTCTCACATCTTCCATTAAATCATTCTTTCTTTCTCTTTTCTCTTGGTGTGGTACGTGTTTTTCAACTCCTTTCTCATATATGCTCAGAAAAATGTCTTATTTCACTTACACATCAGTCACTCCTTTCATTTCTTCCTAGTCAATTTCCTCATAGTATTTTTTCAGTTCTTCCATGTTAGTTTTCCCAAAGTCTCTTCTGCTCCTTTTGTACAATTCTTCTTCCTCCTTTATGTCCTTTTCCGTCTCCATTGCTAAGATTACAGGGTCACTCTTTCCAATGGGGCAGCCATAATTGATCTCATTTGCTAGGTCTGTACCTTCCGTTAACACTAAGTCAAGTCTTGCTGGTTCGTCATCTCCCCTATATCTTGTGTTTTCTGTCACCCATTGAGTCATCGTGTTTTCCATTGTCAGTTGCAACAATCTATCTCCCCAGGTATTTTCATTTCCTCCTTCAAATGTCTCCCATTTTACTTCCTTGCAGTTAAAATCTCCCACCAGCAGTATCTTTTTACTATTCTTGATTATTTTGTTTAAGTACTTCAAGGTGTCTTCTAATACTTTCTCATGTTCTTCATTGCTCCAGGTATTTGTTCTGGCTGGTACACAGGTGCCACTATAGTCTGTGTTTCTCTATTTCTGACTTCTATTTGTACACTCACTATTGCAGCTCTTCCTTCTCCATACTCCACTTTTCTTACTTTCACCCCAAATTTTGTCAGTATCATAACTCCACCACCTCTTCTACCACTTCTGTCCCTTCTCCACATGTTGTAGTTATTACTTATCACCACTTGGTCTTCTTCTAATCATTAAGTTTCTGTTAGACACACCACGTTATGATCTTTATTTAATAAATAATCTCTTAGTTCCAGCCTTCTTGGTATTATCCCTTCTATGTTTGTGTACATCACTTTCTCACACTGTCTTTAGTACCCTCCTAAAAAAGTTTTTTCTTCTTCCTCTGTTCTTTCTTAATTTCTCTGTTTTACTTCTTCTTTACTTCTATTTCCTTGAACTTTTTCCTTTCTTCTTCATTCATCACTTTTTCTACATACACTTCTCTAAACTCCACAGTTGATCTTAGCCTGAAGGCTCTCTCCAGGATTTCTTCGGTTGCCGTCTGTGATTTCAAACTTAGTTTTATTGGTCTATCTGTTCCTTCTGCATACGGTCCCAATCTTACTACTTCTTCCACTTCATCTACAAATCTTGTCTCTTCTTTCTCTTCACTAAGTTTCATCAAAACGTCCTTTACCGTTATGTATTTCTTCTCATTCTCTCCTTAATCTTCTTAAGTGTTTGCAGTAATATGAATCCTGATCAAAAAGTCAATTAGTACATATGCATGTTATTAGTTCATTGTTTAAATTTAATTTTTCCTTTCTAGGTGTGCAGACTGCAATAATGAGTGGGCAAGTATTTAAGAAGCAGGAGGGTACCCAGAAACTTCTGATATGTGTCCCATGCAACAAGCAATGCACAGGGGAGTTACCTATGATGCAGCACCTCAGCAGCGAAGTCCACGCCAAAACGTTAAAGTGAGTTGTCTACCACTCAGTAAAACTCTTGAGTCACTTAACGTACATAAGAACATAAGAAAATAAGGAAGCTACAAGAGCCCGCGAGGCCTACACGTGGTAGTTCCTGTCACCTAACACTACCTACATCTACCTTTCATCCCCATCCATGAACCTATCTAGCCCCTCTTTAAAGCTCCCTAATGACTCCGCACTAACTACCTGTCTACTGAGACCATTCCATTCATTCACCACCCTATTTGTGAACCAGTTTTTCCCTATTTCCTTTCTAAATCTACGCTTTTTCAGCTTGAATCCGTTACTTCTTGTTCTACCCTGGTTAAAAGCCGTAAGAACTTTTCCTGCCTCTCCTTTATTAAATCCCTTTATCCACTTAAAAACTTCTATCAGATCGCCCCTTACTCTGCGTCTCTCGAGTGAGTGTAATTTTAATAACTTCAATCTCTTCTCATAACTAAAGTTACGCATCCCTTGTACCCTTTTGGTCATCCTTCTCTGCACTGTTTCAATCTCTTCTCATAACTAAAGTTACGCATCCCTTGTACCCTTTTGGTCATCCTTCTCTGCACTGTTTCTAACAAGGCTATATCCATCCTGTAATATGGAGACCAAAACTGAACTGCATAGTCTAGGTGAGGCCTGACTAGAGCCAGATACAGCTTTAGAATAACTTCCGCACTTCTACTTTTAACACTTCTGGTAATGAATCCTAATACTCTACACTACCCTCCCGAGTTTCACGCTATGCGAGTTTCACGATCCTCTAGTTTCGCGCTGAGTCCTAAATTCTTACCATCCCGACTTTCGCGCACTATATCCCCGACTTTCGCGTTTTTTTTTTGTGTGTGTGTGTGTGTGCTGTGTGCGCCTACAGCGCCGTTAGGCAGTGACCTCCAGGAGTGAGATGGTAGGCCCTGGAGGTTAACGTGAGGGCTGTGATGGTTGGCCCTTGCCCGTGGTGGCGCAGACAGAATTTCTATAGTGACGCCTGTGATTAGAGGCTCATGCCGCCCCCTGTGTCCACCGATGCACTCGCAATCGAAGGTAGAGTTAATGGGCAGCGTGTGGGTGTTCTTAGGCCACTCAACAGTGCAGAGAAAGATTTTAAGTGGATTTTACTGCCCTCGTCAAGGATCGAACTCGGATCGCCGAGAACGCCACTCGGAGATTTCTTCTTCTTCTTGTGACCTTTTCTGCCTAGTATCACTATGTAGGTCGTCTGTCAAGCTCGTGCTCGAGCTTGACATATATCTTGACGCTAACCACTCTGCTACCGCCTCCCATAAGAGACGTACGGGACACGTCTTCCTTCCTTCCTGCTTAGTATAGTATTATAATAAGCTTAGTATAGCTTGTATGTAGTTTTGCTTTGTTTTTTTCCATTTGTTTGTGTTTTTCTCTACAGGAGCAGCCGGTGTCGCATAAGATAGGTAACACCTCAAAATAAGTAGCACCTTACCTTACACCCCCGCCGTTCCTTACTATTTACCACAAAATACTCCTTTATAAGTGATTAACCATGCCGTGTGTGGTACTGTGGTTTCTGGAGGTACTGGAGGAGACAGGAGAGAAGAGAGGAAGGCATAGTGTCAGTGTTATTGCCGTATAACACTGTCACACAACCATCAGCTGACAAGATATGTGTCAAGCTCACTCACTCAGACCAAAACAGCATCCGCTGGGTGACTCCCAACTCAAGCTCAATCTCAAGCTCCTCTCCTCCCTCCTCTTCTCTACGTAGTGTTGGCCGAAGCCACCACCCCGGAGGCGGGTCACAAACCCTAGGCTAACACCCAGCACCCATTCACTGCTGGGTGGACAGGGGCTTGGGGCATTTTCAGGATATTTTTTGGGGGAAAAAGTGAGTCTTATTTATAAGCTGTAAAATACGGTAGGTACACAGCCCTCAAGTTAACCTCCAGGGCCTACCATCCCACCCCTGGAGGTCACTGCCTAACGGCGCTGTAGGCACACACACACACACACACACACCAAAAAAAAAAAAAAAAAAAAAAAACGGATTAAATAAGCATTTTTACATTGTTTTTAATACCCGAGTCTTGCGATCCGTGAGTTTCGCGCTATGCCTCCGGAAGAAAGCAAGCGCAAAACTCGGGAGGGTAGTGTATTAGCTCTATTTCTGGCCTCAATACATTGTTTCCTAGGTCGGAGGTCTAGGCTCACCCTCACTCCAAGATCTTTTTCACCTTCTGATCTTTTCAGCGATACATTGCGTATGGTGTATCTATTACCAGGGTTTTTTCTACCAACATTCATAACGCTGCACTTATCAATATTAAATTCCATCTGCCATCTTACTGCCCATTCGTTAAGTTTATCTAAGTCACCCTGCAATATGTTTACATCAGACTGTGATCCAATAATCTTACCTACCTTAGTATCATCAACAAACTTGCTGATATCACTGCTAATCCCACTATCTAAGTCGTTGATGTAAATCAAAAATAGTAATGGACCCAAAACAGACCCTTGTGGAACTCCACTTGTCACCAGTCCCCATTCAGATTTAGAACCATTAATTGTAACCCTTTGTTGCCTATTACTTAGCCAAGCTCTGATCCAAGTAACTAACGTCCTGTAATTTTCAGTGTACAAGACACTTTTTCTTCCAGAAAAACTGGTACCAAAACCACCCTGCGTCCTCTGCACTGAAGATAAAAAAAATGTATTCCACCCACCGTTCATTGTACAGCAAGGACTAGAACCATTATCACGAAATTAAGTTTTATAAGTATTAAGCCTTATGAAATCCCACTATTTCTTATAAAAAAACATTAAGACTGAATAAATACTGTGTGTACAGTGTGTGTATGGCAAAGGACCTATATACTGCTCATGCCTCAAAAAAATTTGTTAAATAAGCAAACATGTTGACGGTGAGCTTAAACTTAATAGCTGGCGGAGTCAGACTCACCAACTTATTTCTTTAGCTTAGTAACTCAGTAATAGGCAGCCCTAAGCAACACCAAGGCACCAAGGCTCAAGGCAGGAGCAGTGTATAACTCCTTTGCCATACATGCATCCTATACGCGTGTGAATCTTATAAGCCATCAGTTATGGTATCCAGATACAGAATCTTGTGCTGCCCTGCCCCTGCCCTGCATGTCGTCTCCGTGGTGTAGTGCCTAGCAAGCCTAGCTATGAATCTGCAGGCCCTGGTTCGAATCTGGGTCAGGGCAGTCGGCGGCATCCCACCCAGCTGTTCATCCTCTTTTTCGGGGTTGGTCGATAAATGGGTACCTGGAGAAACCTAGGGAAGGTAACTGTGGTGACCCAGATGTCACACTAGCCCTGTGTCTCGATGTCTTGTTCACAGTAGTCAGTTTATTTGCAGCTGACCATGCTTTGTTTGCAAACACAAGGCGGACCACTATTAACACATTACAGTGTTCACAGCTAGTCGTGTGTTCCTGAATGTCCCACAGGTGTTCTCAAGCAGGGTAGGGCATATTGTTTTACTCTTTCATAGAAAAAACATTCAGGAATTAAATAAAGCACTCTGTTTTTGTAAAAGTGAAGTGAAGGACCATTAAATAGTCTTTATGCAGTGATTCATGAGTAAATTACGGGATACAGCATCTTGCTAATTTTAAAACAAAACTATTTTGTTCATCAGATAAATGCGATACCTGTTTGGGACAGATTGCATTCTTGAACAAGGGTGGTTAGGGTCCATCTGTTCACAGGACATTTTTGAGCAAAATTAAATGCCTCATATATCATAAGCTCAAAACTGCCACATAGGGTACCTTTTTGTTTACGACATCCCGCTCGGTTGAAGACTAAACCAATTTTTGGATGTTATAGATGTGTATTGCATTATTATTATCATTTAATTTTCTATTTTTGATAAAAATAATTTAACATTACAAAGGACTGGCCAAGGACAAAAAAAAAGAGTAACAAAAAGCCCGCTTATTTACCAGTCCCTATGTAGATGACAGTAAGAGAATAAAGAAAGGGGGGCGGGCCAATTTAGTTCGGGAGTTGTCTTGTCACTGCTCTCTTGAAAAATATTTAAGCCATAGGAAGGTGGAAAAATAGAAACAGGAAGAGAGTTCCATAATTTACCAGTGAAAGGGATGAAAGAGTGAAGATACTGATAAACTTTAGCATTAGGAAGATGGACAGAATAGGGATGTAAAGTAGAAAGTCTTGTGCAGTGAGGCCTTGGGAAGGGGGGAGGCATGCAGTTAGCAAGTTCAGAATAGCAGTTAGGATAAAAATAAAGGTAGAAAATAGTAAGAAAAGCAACATTGCGGCGGTGATTTAAAGATTGAAGACATTCAGTCAGAGGAGGGGAATTGATGAGACGAAAAGCTTTTGACTCTACCCTGTTTAGGAGAGCTGTATGAGTGGATCCCCCCCAAACATGAGAGGCATACTTCATACATGGGCAAATAAGGAAATAAGGCCCCTGTCTGATAACCATTTCGCAGCAAAAATCTCATTTGTTGAAGAAGCAATTACCTGTATCATATACATAGGACTTAGCTGGTCTGGACCAGTTACGAAGAATGTTGCAGCATTTCAACTTGCACCCCTTCACGCCACTGTGTTATCATGCACCGCCATCAGGCAGTAGCACCTCTGACCTCCGCCAGGCATCTTGTTTTTGTTCTTTTGGCTGGCAAGACATCCAGAAGGTGTGTTTTTTATGATTTCCACGACATTTGTCAATTTATGGAGTTCGTTGGTGTATGGCAGCAACAGTGAGGTCTTCCTCTGCTCTGGAGGCCTGCACCCACTGCCGAATACAGATATGTAGTGTATTTTTTTACTTCCAAAAGTCTGTGACGGCTGTCGCAGCCATGTGTGTACCTTAGATGGTTCAATGTAGCGAATGTGTTGCCTGGCTACCATGCTTAGATTGCCCTTTGTCAAACACGCTAATTCTTTGGCTCGGGGGCTTAGGTAGGCCACAGGTAGCCCTTCAACGCTAAAGCTTAATGAGAGGGAAGAAGATGACTATAGGTCTGTTTCCTCATGTAATTCTTAGTCATTCCCTCCCATCCCCACCAATCACGGTTCGGTTCATGACTTGCATTCTGGGGCTGAATTTCGGGATGCAGCCGGCGATTGTGCTGGCCCGGCAGTGGTTTCGCCGGTTTCCTGGTCCCAGCCCCCCAGCCCCGTGGCTGTTCCGACATCCACGGCAGCTGTGCTTCCTGCTGTGGTAGCACTTTCCAGGTACGTAGATTCGCTGGCTTCTTTTGTTGGTTTTGGGCTCCTGGGGTGGGATGGTGGGTGCACGCGGTGATTTCTGCGCCCTTTTGGTTTTCAGGGAGGCTCTATGGGATGCACTAGTTTTCCATGTGTTTCCCCCTTCTAGTTTTTTGTTTTTCCATGTTATTCCCTATACTAGTTTTTTGTCCCCTTGTGCTTTGCTAGGGTTCCATACTTCATTGCATCATGTTCATGCTATTCCTTCCCCCACTAGTGGTATGCACAGTGGTGCGCACTGGTGCGGGTTATGTGAGTGTGTGGCAGCCACGCACGGTGTCATCAGGCTTTCCCCCTTCGCTAGGTGTGGAGGGTGGGTACGTAGTGCGGGGACTGTCCCCTGGGATGCAGTGGCCTCCGGTGTCACCTGTGTCACTTCTGCCTGCGCAGAGTACTTCACCTCAACCTTGGAGGATGAAAGCTTCACATGCGCTGCCTCAACATTCTAGGCGTTGGCTGCGCTCGTCTGCCCATCTGGGTGAGCGTCGCCTGCCTCCTCTTTGGGCACGAAAGGGGCGTCTCCTGTGTCACCCCCGTGCAAGAAGAGTCATTTCACCACAGGAGGGTGTCGCCTGTTTCGCCTCCATGCTTTTTAGAGGGCGTTGCACCTCCACCCCTGTAGGGAGCGTCACCTCATCACAGTAGTGCATCGCTTCGCCACAGGAGAGTGTCGCCGCACACTAACTGTGTGCATCGCATCCACACCAGCAAGAGCGTTGCCTCATTACAGGGTCGTATTGCCTCCGTACCAGCTGGGAACGTTGCCTCATCTCTGGGTGGCGTCGCTTTTTCACGGGAGCCTCATGCGGGCGCCTCCGTAGTGTAGTGGCTAGCGTGCCTGGCAACGAATCTGCAGGTCCTGGTTCGAATCCGGTCCAGGGTAAGCCGGCGACCAGCCAACATAGCTGTTCTTCCTCCCTTTCGAGGTTGATAAATGGGTACCTGGGGAAACCTGGGGAAGGTAACTGTGGTAACCCGGATGTTACACTAGCCCTGTGTCCCGGGGTAGCTGGTCCTCACCCACCACAAGCTCTGAGGGCTAATGCCACGGAGATGAGCACCGAGGCCACGCACAGCATAGCGTATGCCCCCATCTTTACCTTACTTTACCTGTGCAGGCAGAGAGCGTCGCTTGAGCCTCCTACCTTGCCTCAGCGGTGGAATGTGTCGCCTCCTAGACAGTTGCCTGCCTCACCACTGCGCAGAACCGGTGCATTGCCGGCGTCCCCTCCATATAGGAGGGTGGCGTCTTCTGCGGGCCCCCGCACAAGAAGTGAGTGTCTCCTGCATAGCGCTGGAGGGGAGCGTCACCTGTTTTTCCTCGGCGCCAAAGTATAGCGTCGTCCTGCTATTCGCAGCGCCACGGCAATCATCTATCTCGCCTCTTATCTAGACTGAGATCTCCTGCATTGCCTCCTTCTCTCTTCCAGAGGTGACAGTCTCTTGGGGTACGGGTTAACATGGGCACTGAAGATGTTCACCATTTCGTACTGGATGGACAGCAGTCTCCTTGGGGCTCTCACACCTACGATCCCTGTTGTCTCGGCCATTACCTGTTTACGTCACGGTCCTTCCTACCTCAGTGACTGGGTTTTCCAACGGTTTTTTTATAAGTGTTCACCCGCTTTCCTGTTCAGGGGTCCATCCCAGCCTTACCTAAGAAATGGGCATAAGCCTCTTTTGTGAAGGTTCTGGCTCCCAAAACACGTACTGCATCCCTTAGCCCCTTTTTGAAGTGGGTGGACAACCTCCATGTGCCATCATGAAGGAGGTCGAGGGGGTACTGCACGTTCGTCTTGCTGACAAGAACATGTATACCTTACCTTTCCCTTACTGCCTTACCTTTCCTTACCGGATGAATGGCTTCATCCGGCGAGCAAGGAGGCGGGAAACCTCATAGCTGCGCGCGTCACTTTGTCAGCCTCAGTAGTCTGCTGCTTACGGAAGAGTGAAGTGCTTTTCTGCAGGTTGCCTGTCAGTTTGACAATGGCCTCCTTCCTCTCGGCAGCAGACATCAATGCAAAGCTCGATGCTTGGTGCTGTGTCTCCCAGTGGCGGCGTATATTATACTCTTTGAGGACAGCCACAGTCTTCAAGCAAATGAGGCGCTGGGCCTGTCCAAAGCATTCAGTGAAAAAGTACTTCTCCCACTCAGGGTTGAAGGCCCGACACTCGAGTTCCACTTTCCTCTTCTTAACAATTGCAGACATGATGATTGGCTAAAAAGAAAGAATAAGCACAAAGTGCGAAATAATGATCCACATGTTAGACACGAATACATGCAAGACTTTTACATAGTAAAAAAAATTCATACAATAATTAAAATTACGATACAGACGTCCACACAGTATTTTGTGAGAAACATAGTGTTACGCCCCTGCGTTGGGCGTGGGCGTGCATGTGTTTGAATGGGCGTGTTTGAGTGTGCGCGCATGTGTTTGTGTAAGGCTCAGTAAGCCATTGTCTAATTTGGGCGGGCGGGCAGGACAGGACCTACCAATACGACTAACTAGTGAACGTGGTTGTGAGCTTGGAGGCTGGGTGAATGAAGAGAGAGAGAGAGAGAGAGAGAGAGAGAGAGAGAGAGAGAGAGAGAGAGAGAGAGAGAGAGAGAGAGAGAGAGAGAGAGAGAGAAGTAGCAGCAAGAAATGCACTTTATATTATCCACATTCCCTAATGATAAAAGTACATTTCAGACTAAGAAAGTTTGATGCATACCTCTTCTCAGTACGAACTCCTACGGAGACTGGCCGCTGGCGTGACCGTTGGTGGTGAGGGAAGACTGCTCATGGGATGTCACGTGTAATGCAGAGTTGCCAGATGCCACGATAGTGGCCAGTCCCACGTCGGCGCCTCTCGACATGATCGCGTGTTGCCATGTAGTCATTTTCTCCCTGGCGATTTTCCGTGGTGCTTCAATGGTAAAGATCTCAGTCATGCAAATTTGCCCCGTGCTACCCACCGCGATCACGTCGAGAGGTGCCGACTTACTCATTTAGTAGGCTAGGCTTTTGCGGGCCGGATTGTTATATAAATATCAAGCAGGGTGACGGGCCATGAGTTCGGACTCTGCTGGCCGGATCTGGCCCGTGGCCGGAGGTTGCCGACCCCTGTGTTAGATGCTTGTCCAAGGCATTACGTGAATCATTAGTGCGATCAAATGAAGGTAGGTGTTCACGGGCAGGTGACGCGTTCACATCGCTAAAACCTGTAATAATTTTTTTGGATTACATGAAGATCCGCCACCACAGTCTTGCCAATCTTTTATCCACTTATTGACATATGACACAATACTCCATGTTGACCAATACAATCAGGACCTAACTGGGGGGGAGCCCCCCTTGACCCTCGCACTAGTTCACTAACCTAACCTGAACATTGGTTACGTAACGTAACCTAACTGGGTTATTAAACCACTCTCACCCACATGAAGATTAGTCACCCCAAGTGTAGTTGGGGTGGTGGATCTTCATGTGAGTAATTTTTTTAACCGGCTGTTAGTATATTCTGATTTCTAACAATTATAAACATTTTGGGTGGGGGCATGGCCCTCCTGGCAAAGGGGGCTATGGGTGCCCCACCTGGGTGTGCCCCTGGTCTATATAATGCTAATATTTTGTATTATTTGTGATATGTTGGAGTCTTGTGGGATACCATGCCTTTAATTAGCCAAATATTCTGTATGGTTTCCTTCCTATTCTGAGAGTTAAGATATTGTGCAATTGTGTGATTTTATTGTGCAACAAAAATATTAAGTCAAACTAATATAATTATTTCATTGTAAATTCAGGGGCACTTCTGAAATATTTTGGAGCACGACGCTCTGGCACTAGTCAGGATGAGGAGCCTTCTACAATTGCCTTTTCTTACAATTGTTATAATACTATCTATAGTAATTTGCTTCTCTATATTATTTGTATGTATAAACTATAATTTTCTCTTTTTTGTTTTTGTTTTTATGCTTGTATATAACTTAAGTTAAATTTTCATTATTTTGGTATTTATGTTGTATATTTATGGTTCTATATATATTTTTTATAATTGTTGCATTATTTGAAATGCTACGGATTTATTGTTTTGGTTTCTAGTATAATGAAAAAAAAATATTTGGAGTTGAGTTTTGACTTTTTTTGTGTGTAACAGCGGAAGGGAGGGGGGGCGGATGCGCCGAAGTTAGGGTTCGCCCAGGACACAAGCCAGAACCGCCACTGAATATGTGTGCATAAGGAGAGGGGAAGAGAAGAGTTATAGTTGCAAAATGACCTGAACAAGATCTATAAATAGAGAAGAAGATGGGAAGTGGAATTTAATGTGAATAAGTGTCATGTGATGGAAATTGGAAAAAGCAAAGAGAGATATAAATGGCCATATAAAATGGGAAAAGAAGTAATTACAAAGGTTCATGAAGAAAAGGACCTGGGAGTGAAAATGCAAAATAACCTACAACCAGAAAAACATAAATAAAATAAATATTTGGAGATATGTACAGGATGTTGAAGAATATTAGTGGCATTTCATTACATGGACAAAAATATGATGAGAAAGATAATTACTACAATGATCCGACCAAAAATGGAATATGCTGCCATTGTATGTGTTAATAATCCTAGACACAACTGCACTCACTGCGCTCTGGGGACCGACTGTCTCTTCACTCCACGTCGTCTGTCTTGTCACGTGATCACCAGTGATAACGTCATGAGCCAGCTGATGATATGGCGGTCTGCCATTGGTTCCTGCCGTGGCGGGCGTGTACAAACAAGTGAATGTGCTAACACACTTGCTATATTAACATTCGCTATTCTTTTTTTTCTTTTCTTTGCGTGTCCCCTTTAGTACATACAACTATGTACAATTGTATGTTCACCAATACACATATTTAGACTCCCTACATGTAGCTGATAACAGTCAATACCTAATCCCGACTGACTGCCTCCCGCAGCCGCATAGTCGACGCGCCCTTCTTGGTAAGGCAGTCTGCCAGTTGCTTCGATGTCTCCACCCACGTTACCTCCTTCAATTCCCCTTGACCCAACATATCTCGAAGCACTGATATATCAATCCTCAGACGCTTGTTGTCCACCAATTTATAGGTGTATAGGGCTTCCACTACGCTACGGTTGTCCACAAAACATCTGATAGGGATCCTCCCACATCCGGAGATCTCCTGCAGAATACTGGCCACATACACCACAGTACTAGCACCATCCAGAAGTGCCAGGGTCTCAGCAGCAAGAGTTGAATTGACCACCCGTCGAACCTTCCTTGACTGCCAGTAAATAGGGCCCCGTACATTATTAGTGTCGCACAGAAAGATAATAAAGCCCCCTTGAGACCCATGTCCCTGCAGGTTGGCGAAGGATGCGTCAGCGTAGCACTCAATGTGGCACTCATCTAAAGGTCTAATCCTCGGGATAAACAACCCAACATTATCCGTTTTCACACGCTCAATCACCTTATTTAGTCTCAATATGTCAGACACCGTAGCCTTTGGAATTGAAACACTCATCTCGCACCCATCGAACGCTATATCCGGGCGAGTGTGAGTAGCCATCCAATTTAGTTGCCCGACCAACCCACGATATTCTGTTTTCTCTCGTTCTGACAAATCACTCGTCTTTAACCAACGCCCGACGCTTGCTAAGGGCAACCGGATTCAACGATACTCCATACTGAAACTGGTCGATTGTGATACCGCCGTCCTCAATGGTAACTACGTTGAGCCCCACATACTTAAAGCACTCGGAATCGAAAGACCCGACCTGGAAGGTTCTATGCAACTGGTTTATGACGTGCTGCTCAAAGTTCATAGTACCAGCCCACAAGAAGTCATCCACATATACGCATATGATACCCTCTGTTCCACCATGTTGGCTCCATGAAAACAATGCAGGGTCCAGGGACGAAATCTTGGCACCGAGACATATCAGCTGTTCCTTCACCCTCATGTACCATTGTCTGGCCGCGTCGCACAAACCATACACCGTCTTCCTCAGACGCCACAATAAGCCATTGTCGAACTCAGGAGGAGGTATCAGGTACACTTCATGCTCTATTTTGTTCCCTTGGAGGTACGCAGCTTGTATATCCATTGTGTGGCACACCCAACCATTACCTGAGGTGAGTACCATTGCCAAACGGACAGCCTCCTTTGAACAAGTGGGAGAGTTCTTCTGCAGCCCTATGGTGTCTTCCTCAAAGCCCCTGGCTACCAAACGTGCCTTCACAATAGTCTTCCCTTCCTTCAGATTTTCTGTGACCACCCAACGTACAGATATAGCTTGTTGACCCACATTCTCCACCTCTTCATACACCTCCTTGGTCCTCCAATTCTCAATCTCTTTTTCCTTAGCACACACCATCTCATCTGTATTAAACAACACAAGCATTTCTGTCGCCTCGTCCACTGTTTCCCACGACGTAAAATCTCTGTCCAGATCCATCCAATTAATGTTACCATCTTTATCACTCTTAAAGTACTCGTCCAGACCATTTCATCATTCCTGATTTAATGCAATCAAATTATAGCCACTAACGAGTATATCAACAATATGTCGTCACTTTTTGTCCGTTTTTAAATAATCCGCAATCAAAATCTGCAAATTCCCCGAGCTTCCAAAACGCCCCTCACGACAAGCAGACGATGCGCCACGGCTCGGTGACGTCACAAAAAGAAGCACGCTGATCAGAAGCACGTTAACACAAGAGATAAATATAGTACACACAAACCTCGTTTTCCCGGACTAATAGGGGGGAGCACTGGTCCAGGAACCGCAAAAGTCCGGGAATCGCAACAGTCCGATGATTTTTTTTTTTTTTTTTTTTTTTTTTTTTTTTTTTTATCACAAAGAACTGGCCAAGGGCACAACAAAAATGGGTAACACAAAGCCCGCTTAGCTGCCAGTCCCTATAAAGAAGACAGTAAGAGAATAAAATAAAAAAGAGGGGTGAGCCAATTTAGTTCATTACCCACCCCCGGACGTTTATCCTACTTTAGTATTTACTGTCCGGCAACCGCCAATATCAACTACCCCGCCGCAGACTTTTACGTCCGCTGAGCATGCTGCCACCTGGCGGGAGGCAGCAGAAAGTGTTCAATAGTCTCAAGAGACGTTCCTGCACCAGGGGCAGTGGGGGTCAGGGGACTAACAGAGGCTGTGCAGGTGAACCGTGAGTGTCGTGTGCCCAAATGTAAACAATACGACCGCTGAGCATGCTGCCACCTGGCGGGAGGCAGCAAAAAGTGTTCAATAGTCTTAAGAGACGTTCCTGCACCAGGGGCAGTGTGGGTCAGGGGACTAACGGAGGCTGTGCAGGTGAACCGTGAGTGTCTTGTGCCCAAATGTAAACAATACGACCGCTGAGCATGCTGCCACCTGGCGGGAAGCAGCAGAAAGTGTTCAATAGTCTCAAGATACGTTCCTGCACCAGGGGCAGTGGAGGTCAGGGGACTAACGGAGTCAGTGCAGGTGAACCGTGAGTGTCGTGTGTCCAAATGTAAACAATACGACCGCTGAGCATGAGCATGCTGCCACCTGGCGGGAGGCAGCAGAAAGTGTTCAATAGTCTCAGAGATGTTCCTGCACCAGGGGCAGTGGGAGTCAGGGGACTGACGGAGTCAGTGCAGGTGAACCGTGAGTGTCGTGTGCCCAAATGTAAACAATACGACCGCTGAGCATGCTGCCACCTGGCGGGGGGCGCGGACACTGACCAGGGGTGACAGGAGACGCTCGGACCGCCGGACAACTTTGTCAATTTATGAACAGGACCAGGCATCTCAACGTAAAAAAAGAAAAAAAAAAAAATTGTCCGGGACTCTGACATATCCACGGACCTCGGATTTTGTCCGGCAAATCCGATATCCGGGAAATGGAGGTCCGGGAAAGCGAGGTTTGTGTGTACATGAAGATTTTTGGGTGTTTCTGGTGGATTTTTTTGTGATATGCCACATGCATGCATCCTTTATGGGTGTAGTACGACAGTTGTGCCTTCTCTCTCTCTCTCTCCTCTCTCTCTCTCTCTCTCTCCTCTCTCTCTCTCTCTCTCCTCTCTCTCTCTCTCTCTCTCTCTCTCTCTCTCTCTCTCTCTCTCTCTCTCTCTCTCTCTCTCTCTCTCCCCCCCCCTTCCTTTCCCTTCTCCTTAATTTTTCTCTCGTGGAGGATGAAGAGGGAGAAGAAATAGATGAAAAAGAAAGAAAGGAGAAAAGAGAGAGAGAGAGAGAGAGATAGAGAGAAAGGAGAGATAAGAGAAAGGAAGAGGAAAGGAAGAGAGAGGGAGAGAAGAAGAGGAGAGAGAGAGAGAAGGAAGGAAGAGAGAGAGAGAGAGAGAGAGAGAGAGGAGAGAGAGAGAGAGAGAGAGAGAGAGAGAGAGAGAGAGAGAGAGAGAGAGAGAGAGAGAGGAGAGAGAGAGGAGAGAGAGAGAGAGAGAGAGAGAGAGAGAGAGAGAGAGAGAGAGAGAGAGAGAAGGGAGAGGAGAGAGAGAGAGAGAGAGAAGGAGAAGGAAGAGAGAGAGAGAGAGAGAAGAGAGGAGGGGAGAGAGAGAGAGAGAGAGAAGAGAGAGAGAGAGAGAGAGAGAGAGAGAGAGAGAGAGAGAGAGAGAGAGAGAGAGAGGAAGAGAGGAGAGAGAGAGAGAGAGAGAGAGAAGGGGAAGGAAAGGAAGGAGAGAGAGAGAGGGACTTACTCTTCTGACGTCATCAATAACATGCGTAGCCCTATTGGCGGGAAGAAAAAAAATTCGCGCGCATTTTACAAAAGTCGTGTTTTTACGGAAATAAGGCCTGGAAATCAATTATTTTTGGTGGATTAGGTGTTTTGAATGTACATTCAACATAATTAGGCAAAAAAAAATGGGTCTGGACGATTACTTTAATGTTGTAGCAGTTGGGGTATCGACCAGTCGCCTTCCCCGCCCGACTAACAATTCTACCAGATATCCACTCACCACTCGCTTTGTCAACGCCCTTGATCCTTTGACCCACTTTAACTCTCACTACAGGAATTGCCAACACACCCGAGGCACTCGCACCCGTGTCCGTCTGCCGAACGTCACCGTTGTGGTTAACCACAGCCACCTGCGCCCCCTCACCCACAACATCAACAATTTCAGTAGGATGGTCGTCATCATCCGAGTCCATGTCTGAATCCCCGAATCCAATTTCCACATCACCACGCACACTAGGAACTCTCAGAGCACTGGTATTGGACTGAGACACATCTTCCTCATTTGACACTGCAGCAGGATCAACACTGGTCGGTGCCGTGGCAATTCGACATGTGTGCACCCTAACACACATTCCACCGTGTTTCACTAAAAATTGTTTTCCGTCTTTCCCAATTATGGTACCAGGTCCGCGCCACTTATTACTGTCTAGACGCTTGTAGTAAACATCATCTCCGTAGTGTAGGTCTCCGGGGTCGCTGTCTCTCACATTATGACCAAGTGCTCTAGTCAGCCTTCCACTAGATTCCGCTACGTTAAATGCTCTCCGTGCCGCGTGAAGGGCATTCAGGTTATCCTTCACTATACCTGCAGGTGCAGGTGTGTCCTTGCCGTCTAGCGCCGGTAGGTTATCATAAAAGGCTCCAGGAATCCCAGGGTTCTGGTCAAATACCAGCTGGTTGGGCGAGTAACCCGAAAATGTTGACAGTACATTCCTGGCAGCCACAGCCCAAGCCAGAGCAACATCCAAATCACAGCCAGGACAATCCGTCAAAATCTTGCTTACCATTCCTCCCAACACAGCATTGAGCCTCTCACAAACACCATTACTCCAAGGGCTTTCAGCTGCCGTCGTTATAATCTTAACATTGAATGCCTCACCTAGAGACCTCATATCTGAATTATTAAATTCACAGCCATTATCTGATAAGATTTTTCCTGGGGCACCAAATAGCACAACCCAACCGAGAAATATTCCCCGAATAATAGTGCCCGCATTCTTGTCTGGAACAACCACAGATGTACAATATCTTGTATACAGGTCCACTATCACCAAGAAATACTTGCCCCACGACTTAAGGTCCATGGCAATCACCTCGTTAAACCTGCTAGCCAACGGGACACTCACCACTGGTCTCGGGCTCGGTTTCTTATACCGTTTGCACACGTCACAGTCACTTGTCACTTTATCAATCCTCCGTTCCAGGTTCGAGTCCCTAATGTCGGCATCTCTCACAAGCTTCTTCAATTTTTCGGCTGTAGGGTGTCCAAACTGACGAAGTTTCAAGGCCCTCTTCTCGATGTCCCCGTCGTTGTAGAATGCCATGAGTGCCTCAGCTATACTAACTTCCCCGTCTAGTCATGCCGATAACGGCACCAGATAGTGTCCTGACGATGATGTACGTAGATTGACAAAGTCCCTTTTTCCGCCCACTTTGATTTGATTTGTCTCACAGTTGATTATCATTTCGGCTCTTCTCATAGAAGATCTACTCAGCAACAATGGTAAATTACAGTTCACCACATCAGAGGTCACATTGGCACGCATATGCCCTATACAACAGGGAAACGTAACTTTCTTGAAGGAAGTCACAGAAATACCATTGCCAAATGTGAACCTGGAATTAGAGCATTCTTCTTTCGCAAGTCCACGCTCATATTTAGTCAACCCATTTACATACGCTTCGAGCCAACGTGAACCACACACAGTGTTTGTACAACCTGTATCGAGGATGGCACACCCCTTCGATTCACTCACTAGTTTCAATAAATTGTCCTCGCTATCTTTATCATTCAAATAGCCCACGAATAAGTTCACTGGTTCCTCAACATACCCACCATGGCCTCCTTTGTTTTCGTAGGCGTCAGGGCAATCACTTGCCCAGTGATATATCGATTCACAAATAGCACATTTGGATATTGTACCATATGCCCCCATAGGGTTTTTCTTCCTCCTATCTTGTCTTTGACGTCCACTATTACCACGCCCACGGGCATAGCCTTGCGGTCCCCGCCAACCACGTCTACCTTGACTGGTTCCGCCCACATACAGGGCTTCCTCACTTGCACCAACATTGCCCTCATTTCCCACAAATAAAGGTTCTGATTTTATCTGTATGTGGGCGCTCGGTCCCTTCGCACCACTCAAAAATATTCGGTTAAGCGTCGCCTTCACATTATCGTATGTTACAACCTGTGTTGCTGACATGACTAATTGCTTCTCTCTTTCCTCTAACAAACATGAAGCCAATAACATAAAGGCCAACACCGAATCATCAAGCTTCAATCCCTGCTTTGTAACACCATGGTACGTATGTTCAAACTCTGACACAAAGTCCTTAATTTCTGCTGTCTCTTTTCTCCGTAGGCTATACAAAGCCTCAAATGCTGCAAATTTCCTTCTTCCTTCATCGACCAAAAATACATCATCCAGTCTCTTCATTAACACTTCCACGCCATACTCTGCCTCCAACTTGGTCTTATCAATTTCCGACGAAGCACTTCTGGCCCGCCTGGAAAGTGACAGATGTATCGCCAGCGCTCGCTTCCGTTTTTCTATTGTTGTAAGTCTGCACCACACACCTACATCCTCCTTCCACATTTTGTATTCTTCATCACGCTCCAATTTCGGAGGCCACTTCAGTGAACACGCCATTAGTGCAGTTGTGAACTACGCTCTGCTACCAATGTTAATAATCCTTGACACAACTGCACTCACTGCGCTCTGGGAACCGACTGTCTCCACTCCACGTCGTCTGTTTTGTCACGTGATCACCAGTGATGACTTCATGAGCCAGCTGATGATATGGCGGTCTGCCATTGGTTCCCGCCGTGGTGGGCGTGTACAAACAATACAAACAAGTGAATGTGGTAACACACTTGCTATATTAACAGTATGGTCCCCATATAAAAAGAAGCATGTGAAAAAGTTGGAGAGGATACAGAGAATGGCAACAAGGATGGTACCAGAGTTAGAAGAACTTTCTTATGAGGAATGGTTGAAGGAAATTTTCATTACCAACACTTGAGCAGAGAAGAGAAAGAGGAGACTTAATAACAATTTTTAAACTGATAACTAAGATGGAAGAAACAGACAATGAGAGACTACTGACTCGGAAACAAAGAGAAGGTCGATACGCAAGAGGACATACAGTGGTACCTTGACTTACGAGTTTAATTCGTTCATTGATCGAGCTCGTAACTCAATTTGCTCGTATATCAAATCAGTTTTCCCCATTGAAATTAATTGAAATACCATTAATTCGTTCCAGCCCCCAAAAAAACCACCCCAATTTTTTGACTACGTACCTATATGACTGGACTGCACTCACCCTCTACCGTTTGCATTCGCCTGTGTGAGCACAACACAACAGAGATGCTTCCACGGCGAGGTAATCACGTGAAGTGAACGAGTGAGACGCGGGATGCTGGGCGGATGTTGTGGCGTTCGCTGCGCCAACTAGCGGCGGCGTATCTGAAGCTTGCTCGTAAAAAAAAAAATCGCTTTGTAACTCGGATATTGGCTCGCAACTCAAAGCAAAAAATCGACCGAGCGACTGCTCGTAACTCAAAAAACTCGTAAGTTGGGGCACTCGTAAGTCAAGGTACCACTGTACAAAAAAAAATTGAAAATAGGAAATGCCTGAACAACAAAGAAATACAGCTTCCATCATAGAAATTTAGAAGTTTGGAAGGGACTAAATGAGTGATATCGTCATATCGATAGAAGCGATATCGACACATAATGTGCACCAATTGAAAGAGAGACTGGATAAATATAGGTATGGAGACGAGACCACACGAGTGTAGCTCAGGCCCTGTAAAACACAACTAGGTAAATACACACACACACACACAAAAATTGTGAAGGACAGATGGTTGAAATATTTGGAAGAGACAAACACACTCGCAGGTGGCCAGTTTGAAATTAGAGGAGGAATGTCATGTACAACGAATTTATTAAGCTTTTACTCGAGAATTATCGATGTGACACAGGAAAGAGAGGGGTGGGTCGATTGCATATACTTGGACCTAAAGAAGGCATTTGACAAGGTACCTCACAAGAGACTGCTCTGGAAGCTAGAACATGTAGGAGGATTGAAGGGTGGTTTGCTGAAGTGGATGGAAGAGTTTTTGAGCAACAGAGAGATGAGAACAGTAATAAAAGATCAGAAGTCAGAATGGTGCAGTGTGATAAGTGGAGTTCCTCAAGGATCAGTATTGGCCCCAGTGATGTTCTTGGTCTATGTAAATGATATGACAGAGGGAGTGAACAGTTATATGAGTTTATTCGCTGATGATGCTAAATTACTAAGAAAAGTAGAAAGTAAAGAGGACTGTGAGGATTTACAAAAGGATCTAGATAAGATTTTCAGATGGAGTCAAATATGGGAAATGGAGTTTAATGCTAAAAAGTGTAAAGTGATGGACGTGGGCAGTAGCAAAAAGAGACAGAGAGGAAAGTATTCGATGGGAAATGAATGGACAATCCAAAGACTACTCTATACTGGACTTGCTACTCGTGCCCCTCGCCAACCCGCCCATGACCAGTGGAGGCCAGTTTTGCGATTCCTGCCATTTTAGAACATCACCCCTATTTCCCTTCCTAAGGTTTATCAGTATGATATATATGATATACCGTTATCTTTGTAAATGTTTGCTCTATAATATTATCAAATAAAAAACAGTAAAATACACTAAAGAAATGCCATTATGAGGGAGTGAAGAAATATGCATGACCTCAATATATACTTAAACTCTTCGCCATTTGATATTTTGCGAGCAAACATTTTAGATGAAACATATCAATAGAAGCGGATTTTCATTAGCTTTCCATTGATATATTTCGTTTTCTGATAAATGAATTAGAACCATGTATAAATTAGCGTTAACTAAAAAAATAACATCATCAATCGGATCGGCAAGTAAAAAAGTGTTCCATGAATACAGTAGACTATGGCTTATCAGTATAAATGATACACTGTTATCTTCGTAAATGTTTGTTCTATAATATTATCAAATAAAAAACTGTAAAATACACTAAAGAAATTCCATTATGAGACTAAAGAAATATGCATGAACTTATATTCACTTAAACTCATCGCTATTTAATATTTTGCGTGAAGACTTTTTACATGCAACATATCAATAGAAGCAGAATTTTATTAGCTTTCCATTGCTATATTTTGTTTTCTGATAAATGAATTAGAACCATGCATAAATTAGCGTTAACTAAATATATAAAATCATCCATCGGGTAATTATCCCGATAGATGATGTTATTTTTCTAGTTAACGCTAATTTATGCATGGTTCTGATTCATTTATCAGAAAACGAAATATAGCAATGGTAAGCTAATGAAAATCCGCTTCTATTGATATATTTCATCTAAAATGTTTTCTCGCAAAATATTAAATGGCGATGAGTTCAAGTGAATATTAAGTTCATGCATATTTCTTCACTTTCTCACAATGGCATTTCTTTAGTGTATTTTACTGTTTTTTATTTGATAATATTATAGAACAAACATTTATGAAGATAACGGTATATCATATATACTGATAAACCTTAGGAAGGGAAAAGGGAGTGATGCTCGAAAATGTCAGGAATTGCAAAACTGGCCTCCACTGGAAATAGCCCAAAATGAGTAGCAAGTCAAGTATAGAGTAGTCTTTGGATAATCAAAACAAAGGTCGAAAAATATCTGGGAGTGTGGATTATGGATAATTTGTCACCTGAGAAGCATATAAACAAGATCACAGGAGATCAGTTGCTGAGGAATATAAGAAGGGCATTCAAATATCTGGATGAAGAGATGATTAAGAAATTGATAACATCTCTGATTCGACCAAGGTTGGAATATGCGGCAGTGATTTGGTCACCACATAAAAAGAAGGATATAAGGAAGATTGAGAGAATACAAAGAGCAGCCACAAAAATGGCTCCAAGCCTGAGAGATTTAACATATGAGGAAAGACTTTCAAGACTGAAACTCCCAACTCTTGAGAAAAGAAGAGAAAGGGGAGATTTTATAGCAGTGTATAGAGCATCAATGGGTCTGGAAAAAATTGATAGAGAAGATCTGTTTGTGTGGGACGATAGAAGTGCAAGAGGTCATGAGAAGAAATTGAAAAGGACAACATGCAAGAGGGACAAAAAAGAAAAAAGCTTCCTGTATAGAAGCATAGAAGCCTGGAACAACCTTGATGCAAAAGTGATTAATGCAAGAAGTATTCAGGACTTCAAAGGCAAGCTGGATAATAGTAGATTTGGAGACAGGACAGTACGAGCATAGCTCTTTTCCTGTATGTTACAACTAGGTAAATACACACACACACACACACACACACACACACACACACACACACACACACACACACACACACACACACACACACACACACACACACACACATTAGTGGCACCATGTGATGGTTAAAATTGTGATGTTTTTTTTTTTTTTCAGGCAGGAAGCATACCGATCCAGTTTATCTTTTTCAACGGAAAATACCAGCATTTCCAGTACCTCCACAATCCAATGTGCCTTAGCTCCACCTGCAGATATACCATCAGTGGAAGGTTGTATATGTTATTCTATTTGTTTTCTGATCCTCTTACATGTCCTGCAATCTTTGTAACTTTTACAAATTACCTTCTCGGAAATTTTGAAGTAACTAAATGAAATCTTACATTTTTCATTGTGGAATTTATAATTTACTAGCCGCAAAGCCGCCCTCCGGGCGGCCTTTTTGGCTAGCTCCTGCAGAGGGCTATTGGTGGGCCTTCGGCCCACCAAACACAGACTCTCCAGATAGCCCCTTCTAGCTTTCTTGAAATCATGGATGTAGAAATGTATGTATTAACCCCAACCCATTCACATCACCCCCAACCCATTCATCACCATTACCCATCCCCCCCCCCCCCTTTTCACTCACCCATTAGGGCATTGGGGGCCGGCCCCCCCACCTTGTTTGGGGGGCCTTGGCCCACAAACACAGATCCCCAATAGCCCTTCTAATTTCCTGAAACGGATGTAAAAAGTTTTTTCCCCCACCATTCCTCCCCCATTACCCATCATCCCCCACCCTTTCACTACCCATTACCTCACCAACATCCCCCCTCACCATTCCCCATCACCCCCCACCTTTTCCCCTCACCATCCCCCCTCCCCCTTTCACTCACCACACCCCACCCTTTCCCCATCACCCCCCCCATTCACTACCCATTACCCACCCCCTACACAAGGTTTCCTCAATTCTCGCAACCCAAAATTTTTTTTTCAAATTCTGCAAAAGGGCTGCAAAAAAAAAAAGAAAAAAAAAAGTGATCGGATCACTCATAAGTGGGTTTTAAAACCTTCCCTGGTCGAGTGGTTCCAAAACTGTGAATAGAGGGATTCCCCCAGGGGGGGGGCCCTATGCGGAAGACGACAGACGGGGAAACTTCACTTTATTATATAGATGCAAAAACTTGTCTTTTACTTGTAAACCAAAAAATTTTGAAGGTAGTACATCCCCATGAATTTCACGACTTCAAACCCAAGCTGGTAAGGGTAGTTATAGAGACAGAAAGTAATTCTTAGTTTGTCCTGTAAATCACAACTAGGGAATATACACTACACAAAAACCAAAAAGATAAGATCGAGAGATGTGTCAGGCAAATTGGACCTCCAATAATTTTTTGGGGAGTGTGGTTGGAAACAGTCGTAGTGGAAGGTTCCCCGCTCTCGCTCCTCCCTCTACCAGGATCAGCCGCCTTTAGGTCGCGAGGTGCTCACACGCGGGCTTCCCCCCGCCGCTCTTTCCGCCCCCACGGCTTTTGACTGCTCACCGGTAATTTTTGTGTTGTGGTGCCACGGCCCCCATCCTTTGGCGAACCGCCCCTTGCCCGTTCGGATGGCCGACACGGACATGATACGACGCTTTTTCCCCCTTCACCAGAAAAAGGGGCCCCACTCTCCCGCCCCGTGAATCCAGGAAACCCCCCTGCAAAGAAAAGCAGCGGGAGCCCGAAAAACCGAAAAACCCCTAGCCCAAACAACCAAAACCCCCAGGACCCCCCAGTCAAGGTATCCTTTCTGTTTAGGGTCAGCAATGGAGCCAGAGTTTTTTCAACCCTGGCCCGGGGGTGTTCTCCCCTCCACGCTCTCAGCTGGGTAAGTAAAAAATTTGGGGGGGGAAAACTCCCTAGGAAATGGGTCAGCCTTGGTGGTGGCATGGGAGAGTGCCACCCCAAGGTGCCTTTTGCAGGACAACCCCCTTCCCCCTGGGGGAGTGGCAGGTAACTTGTGCCGTGCCGAGCGGGAAGGTGTCCAGCGGAGTTGGCAAGGTAGGGCACGCATGACGACATGGATCTGGGGGGGGGCCGCCAATCCTGAGGGCCTGGACGGCGCTACCATCGAGGTTCAGGGACCACCAGACCCCGCCCCGCCCCCCACGGGAAATTTGGGTGGAGGGGGCAGGCATGCTGAATCCCCTTTAAGGTAACGGGTCCCTTCCCACCAAGGGTTTCCATCGGCAGGGGGTGTACTGGAACAGCCTTACCTGTCCCCACCCTCTTTTGCCTGTGTTCAGGTGTGGGCCCACTCCATAACACTGCCGCTCCAGTGCGCTTTTCCCCGCTGCAGTGCCCCATCCACAACATGGACCCACGTGTCTGCGACAGGCCATTCCACTGCTTTCAGTGTGGCGGGCACCCTGGCCCAGGTAACCCCCATGCCCCTTTAACAGCGAGGCTCAGCAGCTTTACAGCTCGCTGGTCCAGGGAAAAAACACCCCTTCCCGAGATTTAACAAGCAGTGCAATCTTCCCCTTCCCGAAAACCAAGCCGCCCCCCTGTCCCCCCCCCTACGAAGCCTTCGCAAAAGCTGCACCACCCTCTAGGGCGGTCCACCCCCGGGGTTTCCTACCCCCACACCACGGAGAAACCCGGTTTTCAGTGTGCTGCAAACCCCCCCGAGGACGATGACCCGGTCCCCCACGACTCCTCTTTCCTCCATTTTCCCGCACCCTGTTCCCAGAGGCCCAGGCCCTTCGAAGAGCGCCCCGAAGCGGCTGCACCGTGAAAACGGACAAGGCTTGCCTCTCAGCAACAGCTGACCTCATCCCCCCACGATTGGGTGGCATTACCACCCCCTGTCCCCCCTCTCTCGGGGGAAATGCCACTCTGCCTTCTGCCCACGTGCGCCTCGGACCGAACGCCCCCCTGGGCCACCCCAACCCCCAAACACGCCCCATTTTAGCCCCCTCCACTTCCCGTTCCATCCCGCCACCGAGACATAAGTCTTGCCCGCAGCCTTTTCCTCTTTATGGATACCTACAACCTCTACAAAGGGTACTAGTCTCTGCCAAACCCAGCCAGTCTTTGGCCGTCTTCCTCCCTTTCTCGTTTTTCCTCCATAATGGCCCTCCCCCTTTCCCCCTATGGAATGCCAGATCCCTCCCAAGGGAAAGACACAGGGGTTTAAAAAATACCTTGGGGACACATTCCCTTTAGTGGTAGGGTGTGTGAGACGTGGCTCTCCCCGACCCTTCTCAAACCCCCTGGACACCCTCCTCAGGAATGACAGACCCCCCAAAGGGGGTGGGGGAGGGGTCCTCCCGGCATTTCCCTGAACTCTTTTGCCCATTCCCCCTTGCCTCCCGCGTGGAGCGAGGGCGCCTGGAAGTGGTCGCAGCCAGGGTTGCCACAGATCAAGGCTGGCTCTCCCTGGCAGCTTTCTAAAAGCGACGGGGCCACCTATCCGGAACTTGGGCACACTTCTCCTATCCCTCCACCCGTTGTGTCATAGGTGATTTTTAAATCCCACCACAGATGTTTGGGGAACCCCCCGGCCCCCCAACCTCACCCCACCTCCAGGAGGGGCCCTTTTTCCAATCATCCTTGACTCGCCCCGCCTGTCCTTTTTTTCACCCCCGGGTTGCCCCCCCGTTACCATCCTCACACTGGAGCCCGGGCCCGTCCTAGACCATTCCTTGGGGGCCCCGCCTTCGTGCCCATGACCGTCACCCCTGGCCCTTACTGGGAAATGATCACCTTCCCTTTTGCTTCCTTCCCCGCCTAATGCCAGGCCTCACCCAAGAGCTTGCCTCGTTGGGATTCACTTCCTCCCGGTGGGCATCTCTCGAGGGGGGCACTTTAAGACCCCCGAATTTCCCTCTTCCCTGATGAACTGGCTCCTTCTCCACTTTTTGGAGGCGCTGAAAGGCTGCTTTCGTCGCCCACAGCGAACCCCTCGCCGTCCCCGGGGAAGCATGGGGAGCGAGGGAAGCGCCCAGACGGTAAGGCCCTAAGAGGGCATGGAATCAGTGGGGACTAGGCCCTAAATTGAGTTGGGGCGGAATATCGCCGGCAGATGCCAATGTTTCCAGGACCACCTCCCTTGCCCCGAGGAGGGCAGGGGCACCCATGCGCTTTCCCCCCACCATCCTCCCCACCAAAAGGGACGTGGGATTTTTTCCACTCGATGGAGGGCACCAAAAGCGCCCCTCACTGCCCCTAAAGGATGGTGCCCGGCCCCCCCCGGATGATCCATGGAAAGCTGCTTTTTCTTGTTTTTCACCTTGGCAAGATTGGTTCTGTTCCCCTCTTCCTCCTCCCCTACCATCCCCTCTGCAATCCCTTTATCCTTTCCCCCCAGGGTCCCCCACCTCGCCAAACCCTTCACTACTGAGGAGCTAGTCGGGGCCCTTTCCCACATTAAGGGCTGGGGGAAAATGCGGCAGGATAGATTCCTATGAATTCCCGCTTCACCAACACCTCCCCGAAGGGCCCTAAACTATCATTTTTAACACCAGTGGGTTCAGGGCATATCCCCCACTTGTGGAATCCTCCCCTTGCGACCATCCCAAACCCGGAAAGGGCCCCCCCCCAAATTCCTTCCGCATACCCCCCTATAGTCCCTCTTTGGGCGGTAAGTCCTGGAGGGTTGGGGCCCGTCGCTTTCCTGGTGCTAGACAGGGGTTTTTAAACTGGGGGGCATAACCCCCGAGGGGGCGGAAAGTCTTCTGGGGGTCGCAAAATTTCTGAATGTGCAAAAGCATAAAGAACACAATTTTCATAATTTGATTATTTTGTCAATATATTTCAGTATAAAACAAAACTAAGGGAGTTTCCCAAGATACGAGCAGTTAGGTTTCCCCCGGCTACCGTAAAGCGAAATCCGTTTTTAACGAAATACATAAAAATAATGGTTTTTAAAAAATAGGTTTTGGGTTCCCGGACCCCCTCAAAGACATGTTTTTTTAAGCTAAAATAAACTTGGGAAGGTTGGGGGCCCAAAGGTTTGGGGGACCCCCACTTTTGGTANCGAGGCTATACAAAGTTCCCTTCTTCCTTCATCACCAAAAATACATCTCGTCTCTTCTTAACCTTCCGCCATACTTGCTCCAACTTGGTCTTATAAATTTCCGACGAAGCACTTCTGGCCCGCCTGGAAAGTGACAGATGTATCGCCAGCGCTCGCTTCCGTTTTTCTATTGTTGTAAGTCTGCACCACAACAACCTACATCCTCCTTCCACATTTTGTATTCTTCATCACGCTCCAATTTCGGAGGCCACTTCAGTGAACACGCCATTAGTGCAGTTGTGAACTACGCTCTGCTACCAATGTAATAATCCTTGACACAACTGCACTCACTGCGCTCTGGGAACCGACTGTCTCCACTCCACGTCGTCTGTTTTGTCACGTGATCACCAGTGATGACTTCATGAGCCAGCTGATGATATGGCGGTCTGCCATTGGTTCCCGCCGTGGTGGGCGTGTACAAACAATACAAACAAGTGAATGTGGTAACACACTTGCTATATTAACAGTATGGTCCCCATATAAAAGAAGCATTGTGAAAAAGTTGGAGAGGATACAGAGAATGGCACAAGGATGGTACCAGAGTTAGAAGAACTTTCTTATGAGGAATGGTTGAAGGAAATTTTTCATTACCAACACTTGAGCAGAGAAGAAAGAGGAGACTTAATAACAATTTTTAAAACTGATAACTAAGATGGAAGAAACAGACAATGAGAGACTACTGACTCGGAAACAAAGAGAAGGTCGATACGCAAGAGGACATACAGTGGTACTTGACTTACGAGTTTAATCGTTCATTGATCGAGCTCGTAACTCAATTTGCTCGTATATCAAATCAGTTTTCCCCATTGAAATTAATTGAAATACCATTAATTCGTTCCAGCCCCCAAAAAAACACCCCAATTTTTTGACTTCACCAGTGTTTATACTCTGTGATACGTTACCTTTGTAGGACTGGAACTGCACTCACCCTCGCCTTTGCATTCGCCTGTGTGAGCACAACACAACAGAGATGCTTCCACGGCGAGGTAATCACGTGAAGTGAACGAGTGAGACGCGGGATGCTGGGCGGATGTTGTGGCGTTCGCTGCGCCAACTAGCGGCGGCGTATCTGAAGCTTGCTCGTAAAAAAAAAAAATCGCTTTGTAACTCGGATATTGGCTCGCAACTCAAAGCAAAAAATCGACCGAGCGACTGCTCGTAACTCAAAAAACTCGTAAGTTGGGGCACTCGTAAGTCAAGGTACCACTGTACAAAAAAAAAAATTGAAAATAGGAAATGCCTGAACAACAAAGAAATCAGCTTCCATCATAGAAATTTAAAAAGTTTGGAAGGGACTAAATGAGTGATATCGTCATATCGATAGAAGCGATATCGACACTAATGTGCCCAATTGAAAGAGAGACTGGAAAAATATAGGTATGGAGACGAGACCAAAAGAGTGTGGGCTCAGGCCCTGTAAAACACAACTAGGTAAATACACACACAAAACACACAAAAATTGTGAAGGACAGAGGGTTTTGAAATATTTGGAAGAGACAAACACACTCGCAGGTGGCCAGTTTGAAATTAGAGGAGGAATGTCATGTACAACGAATTTATTAAGCTTTTAACTCGAGAATTATCGATGTGACACAGGAAAGAGAGGGGTGGGTCGATTGCATATACTTGGACCTAAAGAAGGCATTTGACAAGGTACCTCACAAGAGACTGCTCTGGAAGCTAGAACATGTAGGAGGATTAAAGGGGTGGTTTGCTGAAGTGGATGGAAGAGTTTTGAGCAACAGAGAGATGAGAACATAAAAAAAAGATCAGAAGTCAGAATGGTGCAGTGTGATAAGTGGAGTTCCTAAAGGATCAGAAATTGGCCCCAGTGATGTTCTTGGTCTATGTAAATGATATGACAGAGGGATGAACAGTTATATGAGTTTATTCGCTGATGATCCCTAAATTACTAAGAAAAGTAGAAAGTAAAGAGGACTGTGAGGATTTACAAAAGGATCTAGATAAGATTTTCAGATGGAGTCAAATATGGGAAATGGAGTTTAATGCTAAAAAGTGTAAAGTGATGGACGTGGGCAGTAGCAAAAAGAGACAGAGAGGAAAGTATTCGATGGGAAATGAATGGACAATCCAAAGACTACTTTTATACTGGATTTTGCTACTCTTTGCCCCTCGCCAACCCGCCCATGACCAGTGGAGGCCATTTTTTTGCGATTCCTGCCATTTTAGAACATCACCCCTATTTCCCTTCCAAAGGTTTATCAGTATGATTATTTTGATATACCGTTATCTTTGTAAATGTTTTGCTCTATAATATTATCAAATAAAAAACAGTAAAATACACTAAAAAAATCCATTATGAGGGAGTGAAGAAATATGCATGACCTCAATATATATTTAAAAACTCTTCGCCATTTGAATATTTTGCGAGAAAAACATTTTAGATGAAACATATCAATAGAAGCGGATTTTCATTAGCTTTCCATTGATATTTCGTTTTCTGATAAATGAATTAGACCATGTATAAATTAGCGTTAACTAAAAAAATAACATCATCAATCGGATGGGCAAGAAAAAAAGTGTTCCATGAATACAGTAGACTATGGCTTATCAGTAAAAATTGATACACTGTTATCTTCGTAAATGTTTGTTCTATAATATTATCAAATAAAAAACTGTAAAATACACTAAAGAAATTCCATTATGAGACTAAAGAAATATCCCATGAACTTATATTCACTTAAACTCATCGCTATTTAATATTTTGCGTGAAGACTTTTTACATGCAACATATCAATAGAAGCAGAATTTTAATTAGCTTTCCATTGCTATATTTTTTTTCCCTGATAAAGAATTAGAACCATGCATAATTAGCGTTAACTAAATATATAAAATCATCCATCGGTTAATTATCCCGATAGATGATGTTTTTTTTCTATTTTAACGCTAATTTATGCATGGTTCTGATTCATTTATCAGAAAACGAAAATATAGCAATGGTAAGCTAATGAAAATCCCTTCTATTGATATATTTCATCTAAAATGTTTTCTCGCAAAATATTAAATGGCGATGAGTTCAAGTGAATATTAAGTTCATGCATATTTCTTCACTTTCTCACAATGGCATTTCTTTAGTGTATTTTACTGTTTTTTATTTGATAATATTATAGAACAAACATTTATGAAGATAACGGTATATCATATATACTGATAAACCTTAGGAAGGGAAAAGGGAGTGATGCTCGAAAATGTCAGGAATTGCAAAACTGGCCTCCACTGGAAATAGCCCAAAATGAGTAGCAAGTCAAGTATAGAGTAGTCTTTGGATAATCAAAACAAAGGTCGAAAAATATCTGGGAGTGTGGATTATGGATAATTTGTCACCTGAGAAGCATATAAACAAGATCACAGGAGATCAGTTGCTGAGGAATATAAGAAGGGCATTCAAATATCTGGATGAAGAGATGATTAAGAAATTGATAACATCTCTGATTCGACCAAGGTTGGAATATGCGGCAGTGATTTGGTCACCACATAAAAAAAAGGATATAAGGAAGATTGAAGAATACAAAGAGCAGCCACAAAAATGCTCCAAGCCTGAGAGATTTAAAATATGGAAAGACTTTCAAGACTGAAACTCCCAACTCTTGAGAAAAGAAGAGAAAGGGGAGATTTTTATAGCAGTGTATAAAAGCATCAATGGGTCTGGAAAAAATTGATAGAGAAGATCTGTTTTGTTGGGACATAGAGTGCAAGAGGTCATGAAAGAATTGAAAGGACAACATGCAAGAGGGGCAAAAAGAAAAAAGCTTCCTGATAGAAGCATAGAAGCGGAACAACCTTGATGCAAAAGTGTTAATGCAAGAAGTATTCAGGACTCAAAGGCAAGCTGGTAATAGAAAATTTGGAGACAGGGACAGTACGAGCATAGCTCTTTTCCTGTATGTTACAACTAGGTAAAAAACACACACACACACACCACCACACACCCCACACACACAACACACACACACACCACACACACACACACCACACACACACACACACACACATTAGTGGCAACCATGTGATGGTTTAAAATTGTGATGTTTTTTTTTTTTTTTTCAGGCAGGAAGCATACCGATCCAGTTTATCTTTTTCAAAAGGAAAATACCAGCATTTCCCGTACCTCCACAATCCAATGTTCCTTAGCTCCACCTGCAGATATACCATCAGTGGAAGGTTGTATATGTTATTCTATTTGTTTTCTGATCCTCTTACATGTCCTGCAATCTTTGTAACTTTTACAAATTACCTTCTCGGAAATTTTGAAGTAACTAAATGAAATCTTACATTTTTCATTGTGGAATTTATAATTTACTAGCCGCAAAGCCGCCCTCCGGGCAGCCTTTTTGGCTAGCTCCTGCAGAGGGCTATTGGTGGGCCTTCGGCCCACCAAACACAGACTCTCCAGATAGCCCCTTCTAGCTTTCTTGAAATCATGGATGTAGAAATGTATGTATTAACGCCAACCCATTCACATCACCCCCAATCCATTCACTCACCCATTACCCATCACCCCCCCCCCATTCACTCACCCATTAGGGCTATTGGTGGGCCGGCCCACCACCTGTGTTTGGTGGGCCTTCGGCCCCATCAACACAGACTCTCCAGATAGCCCCTTCTAACTTTCCTGAAATCATGGATGTAGAAATGTATGTATTCCCCCCACCCATTCACTCACCCATTACCCATCATCCCCCACCCATTCACTCACCCATTACCCATCACCACACATCCATTCACTCACCCATTACCCATCACCCCCCACCTATTCCCTCACCCATCACCCCTCACCCATTCACTCACCCATCACCCCACACCCATTACCCATCACCCCACCCATTCACTCACCCATTACCCATCACCCTACATCAAGGTTTCCTCAATTCTCGCAACCCACAATTTTTTTTCACAATTCTCGCTAATAGGCTGCTAAAAAAAAAAAGAAAAAAAAGAAGTGATCGGATCATCTCATAAGTGGGCTTAAAACCTTCCCCTGGTCGAGCTGGTTCCAAAACTGTGACATATGATGGGATTCCGCCACGGGGGGCGGCACCTATCGCGGACAGACAGACAGACAGACACACTTTCACTTATATTATTATAGATGCACAACTTTGTCTCTTACTTGTAAACCAAAAAATTTTGAAGGTAGTACATGCCATGAATATTCACGACTTCAAAGCCAAGCTGGCTAATGGTAGTTATAGAGACAGAACAGTACATTCTTAGCTCTTGTCCTGTAAATCACAACTAGGTGAATATACACCTACACACACACACAAGATCAAGATCGAGAGATGTTGTCAGGCAATATTGAGACCTCCATATAATTTGTTTGGGAGTGTGGTTGGAACAGT
Organism: Chionoecetes opilio; assembly: GCA_016584305.1. Classification (NCBI taxonomy): domain Eukaryota; kingdom Metazoa; phylum Arthropoda; class Malacostraca; order Decapoda; family Majidae; genus Chionoecetes; species Chionoecetes opilio. The sequence goes on along the minus strand of JACEEZ010017506.1, from coordinate 841,698 downwards.
CGTAGTGGAAGGTTCTCCCGCTCTCGCTCCTACCTCTACGCAGTGCATCAGCTCGCCTTCAGGTCGCTGAGGTGCTCTACACTGCTGCCTGTGCTTCGCCCCTGCCGCTCCTGTTCCCGCCGCCACGGCATTTGACTGCTCACCGGTACATTGTTGTGTTGTGGTGTCCACGTGCCCTGCCATTCCATTGGCGACACCCGCCCCCTTGTCCGTGTCGGCCATGGCCGACACGGACACTGATACGACGCAATTTCCTCCTCTCACCAGCAAAAGAGGCCCACTCTCCCCGCCCCGTGAATCCAGGAAAGCCCCCTGCACAGAACAGCAGCGGGAGCCCCAGGAACAACACCAGCAACCCCTAGACCAACAACCACAACCCCAGGACACCCCAGTCAAGGTATCCTTTCTGATTAGGGTCAGCAATGGAGCCAGAGTTTGTTCACACCCTGGCCGGGTGTCTCATGCCCTCCACGCCTCTCAGCTAGGTAAGTACATAATTGAGGGGGAAACTCACTCCCTAGGAAATGGGTCAGCCTTGGTGGTGGCACTGGGAGAGTGCCATCCCCAAGGTGCCCATCTTGCAGGACAACACCTTCACCCTAGGGGAGTGGCAGGTAACTTGTCGCCGTGCCGAGCGGGAAGGTGCTCCAGCGGAGTATGGCAAGGTAGGGCCACTGCATGACGACATGGATCTTGAGGAGGTCCGCCATATCCTGAGGGCCCTGGACGGCGCTACCATCGAGGTCTCATGGATCCACCCACGACACCTGTCCCGCTCCACCACGGGTAATTGGTGGAGTGGGGCAGGCATCGTCATGAATGCCTTAAGGTAACGGGTACCTTACCACCAAGGGTTTCCATCGGCCAGGTGGTGTACTGGACACAGCCTTACCTGCTCCCCATCCTTCGTTGCCCTGTGTGTCAGCGTGTCGGCCACTCCATTAACACCTGCCGCTCCTACGTGCGCTGTTCCCGCTGCAGTGGCCCCCATCCACAACATGGACCTGACGCTGTCTGCGACAGGCCATTCCACTGCTTTCAGTGTGGCGGGCACCATGGCCCCAGGTAACCCCACTGCCCCTTTAACAGCGAGGCTCAGCAGCTTTACAGCTCGCTGGTCCAGGAAAGAACACCCCTTCCTGAGATTAACAAGCAGCTGCGAATCTTCCCATTCCCGAAATCCAAGCCGCCTCCCTCGTCGCACCCTCCTACGAAGCCTTCGCATACAGCTGCACCACCATCTAGGGCGGTCCACCCCGGTGTTTCCTACTCCACCATCACCACGGAGAACCGGTACAGTGTGCTGCAACACCCACCCGAGGACGATGACCCGGTCCTCCACGACTCCTCTTCTCCTCCATTCCTCGCACCCTGTTCCCAGAGGCCCAGGCCCCTTCGAAGAGCGCCCCGCAAGCCGGCTGCACCCGTGACATCGGACAGAGGCTCTGCCTCTCCAGCTACACATGCTGACCTCATCCACTCCACGATTGAGGTGGACATTCACCACCCGCTGTCCTCCCTCTCTCGGGAAAATGCCACTCCTGCCTCCTCTGCCCACCGTGCTGCCTCTCGGACCGAACGCCTCCCTGGGCCACCACCACCGCCAAACACGCCTCATTTTCAGCCCCCTCCACTTCCCGTCCCATCCACGCCACCGAGACATAATGTCTTGCCGCAGCTCTTTACCCTCTTCATGGATACCTACAACCTCTACCAACAGGGTACGTCAGTCTCTGCCATCCTAGCCAGTCTTTGGCCAGCTCTCTCCTCCGTTCTCTCTGTCTTCCTCCAATAATGGCCCTCCCCTTCCTCCTATGGAATGCCAGATCCCTCCCAAGAAAGACACAGGAGTTCAAGACCTACCTTGGGGACACATTCCCTTCAGTGGTAGGGTTGTGTGAGACGTGGCTCTCCCCCGACCTCTCTCTCAACCTGCCTGGCTACACCATCCTCAGGAATGACAGACCCCAAGGGCGTGGGGGAGGTGTCCTCCTGGCATTCCGTGACACTCTTGCCCATTCCCCCCTTGCCCTCCCGCAGTGGCAGCGAGGACGCCTGGAAGTGGTCGCAGCCAGGGTTGCCACAGATCAAGGCTGGCTCTCCGTGGCAGTCTGCTACAACGCTGACGGGGCCACCTATCCGGAACTTGGGCACTACTTCTCCCTACTCCCTCCACCTGTTGTCGTCATAGGTGATTTTAACTCCCACCACAGATGTTGGGAACCTGACCTCCCTCTCAACCTCACCCACACCTCCAGGAGGGCCTTATTCCAAGTCATCCTTGACTCGCCTCGCCTGTCCCTTCTATCACCCCCGGGTCTGCCCACCCGTTACCATCCTCACACTGGAGCCGGCTCTGTCCTAGACCTATTCCTTGGGGACCCAGCCTTCAGTGCCATGACCGTCACCACTGGCCCTTACATGGGAAGTGATCACCTTCCCCTCTTTGCTTCCTTCCCTGCCGTCACTGCCAGGCCTCACCCAAGATGCTTGCCTCGTTGGAGATTCACTTCCTCCGGCTGGCATCTCTTCGAGGCGGCACTTCAAGACCCCCCGAATATCTCCTCTCTTTCCCTCGATGAAGCTGCTGTCTCCTTCTCCACTTTCCTGGAGGACGCTTGAAAGGCTGCTTTTCGTCGCTCCACACGCCGAACCCCTCGCCGTCCGGGCAAGTCATGGTGGAGCGAGGAATGCGCCCAGACGGTTAAGGCCCGTAAGAGGGCATGGAATCAGTGGCGACGTAGGCCTACATTGCAGCTTGGGGCGGAATATCGCCGGCATGATGCCATATGTGCCAGGACCATCCTCCTTGCCCAGAGGAGGGCATGGGGCACCCACTGCGCTTCCCTCTCACCATCCTCCTCCACCAAGCGTACGTGGGATTTTTTCCACTCGATGGAGGGCACCAAACGTCGCCTCTCACTGCCCCTAAAGGATGGTGCCGGCCCCCTCCTGGATGATCCATGGAAAGCTGCTTTGCTTGCTTCTTTCTACCTTGGCAAGATTGGTCTCTGTTCCTCTCTTCCATCCTCCCCTACCATCCGTGCTGCAATCCTTGATGCCATTGCCTCCCCAGGTGTCCCCGACCTCGCCAAACCATTCACTACTGAGGAGCTAGTTCGGGCCTTGCCCACATTAAGGTCTGGGAAAACTGCGTGCCAGGATAGCATTCCTTATGAATTCCTGCTTCACCTAACACCTCCCTTGAAGGCCGTAACACTATCACTTTTTAACACCAGTTGGCTTCAGGGCATATACCCGACTTGCTGGAAATCCTCCACTCTGCTGACCATACCCAAACCTGGAAAGGACCCCACACTTCCTTCCGCATACCGCCCTATAGCTCCTCTCTTGCGTCGGTAAGCTCCTGGAGCGGTTGGTGGCCAGTCGTCTTTCCTGGTGGCTAGAGCAGGGGTTCTCAAACTGGGGGTCACTAACCCTCGAGGGGTCGCGAAAGTCTTCTGGGGGGTCGCAAGATTTCTAGAATGTGCAAAATGCATTAAAGAACACAATTTTCATAATTTATGATTATTTTTGTCATATATATTTTCAGTATAAAACAAAACTACAGGGAAGTTCCGAAGATACGAGCAGTTAGGTTCCACCTGGCATACTCGTAAAGCGAAATCTCGTATAACGAAATACATAACTAATGGTAAAATATAGGTTTGGTTCCAGGACCCCATCAAAGACATGTTTTTCAAGCTAAAATAAACTAGTGGTCCCAAGGTTGGGGCCACACACTTGGCTAATTACCCCTAAAGGTCAGGCCGCACACCAGGCTAATTACCCTTCAGGTCACGCCTTGCTTGGGGTGACCTGACTGGGGTCAACCAAAATCCCCCTTTGTCCAGCCCGGGAGTCCTGTATTCAGTCAGTTACCTACCAACCACTACAGTGAGAGGAACACCACTCCTCCTCTCCCTGTGTTCCTCTCACTGTGGTGGTAGGTAGGTAACTGCCAGAAGCTGGTCTAGGAAGCCAGGGCGGGAACCCAGCAACGGAGGTGCTGGAGGAATTTGGGTCACAAGCGAGTCAGGTCCACGCCAGGTGTTGGCTTGACCTTTAGGAGTAATTAGCCAGGTGTGCGGCCCCAAGCTTGGGGCCACCACAACATCATCATACAGCCCAGAAGGCATACGTGGTAGGGCGAGCATTTTGAACTTGGTAACTTTACTCACCCCAGTTTGCATATCGTAGCATTGGATTTTCGATCTCGTATATTGAAAATAGACCCTAATTTACTCAGCTCGTATCATTGATTTCTCGTATACCGAATGCTCGTAAACGGGACCTCACCTGTATTATAAATTCCCAGGCTTTAATAAATTTCTAACAAAAAAATACAGTTACATAATCCGACCAGAAAAGAGTTGATCCTTTGTCCTCCCTCCCCTTTCCGTCAAGCCCTCACCACCACGCTCACACGTCCAGTAGCTATACATACGTAGGCTACTTGTATCAACGCTGCCCGACCCTTGTTAATGCATTACAAATCCACATCACAAGTCTAAATTTTATTTAGGTTAAACTTATTTTTTTCGATGCGTCTAAAGCAAGAATATAGGATATAGATTGCACTGATAACGGTATCATTTAAGTATCACAATGTTTTTACCGAATATATTATACTTAGAATGTTATGATACTGGAGCAATACGACTCATACGACACAGTCAGTCTTTGTCGTTTGGAGAGGCAAGACGTGTGAGGAGGCAGCTCCGTGTGTGTTGAGTCAGGTCCATTAAGTGGGCAGGTGCAGAGATTAGCGTCGACATGGTTAGTGGAGGCGATGGTGTTGTTAGTGTTGTGGAGGAGGGTGTTGTGGAGGTTTGGAGTGGGAGGAGAAATGGAGGAGAGGGTGAAGTGAAGGAAGCCGAGGTGGAACCGAGTGTGGTAGATGGAGGGAGAAGTGTCGAGGGGGAGTGTAGTGAAGGGTGTGCAGTAGGGTGCCAATAAAAATCAAAAGTTTGAATTTTTCTTCCTACTTTGGTGTAATGGTGCATCTATGCAAGAAACCATCGTATGCAAAGGTTGACCTCAATCGGTTGATATTTAGGGGTGGCGGATTACAACTTTGTTATTTACCCTTATGCACTGGCCTATTAAGGAGGGGATGTCATCTCTTGAAAGCGGACAAGCCGGACATCCCTTCCCCAGCAGGGCTGCTGGTCCCCCTCTTGGTGAGTATTAGCCCCTCGGTGGGGGGGGGTATCATGGGGAGCCACCCCACTCATTGTGGCCGGCTTGGCCGGGGAAGGGAAGCCTTCGAGGTCCCGGGCTGTTGATGGCTAGGGGCCTCCACAACTTGGAGGAGGAACTGGCGCTGTTCCTCATCTTTGGTCAGCCGGAGGTTGAAGGACTGGATGAGCGCCACTCCTCGCTCGGCTGTGTCGTTGACGACGCGAAGTCCCTCGATTCGGCGGCAGGCCTCGACGTACGATTCCTCTTCCTGCCACTTCCGAGGGTTGGCGGACAGGAAGTCGGTCTTGATATCAAGAGCTTCGAAGAGGCGGAGGGAATTTTTCGTGGCGAAGGAGGGCAGTGTTGCCGCAGGAATTTGTGAGATGGAGGTTTTATTCGCTTGGCGGTTTCCTCGGCTCCTTCATCGTAGAGTAATGGCCTGTACATGTGTGATACAATTGCTTGTTTGTCGGAGACAGGGAGACTGAGTCGAACAGTGACAGGCCAATGAGATCTTCGCTCAAGTACCAGAAATGGCGGCTCAGAGTGGTGAAGACAGGCCTTCCGAATACTTTCGTCGTGGTACTGAAGGATGTCCTTACGAATCCAAGATCGTTGGCGGGGAGCGTAGGATGGAACCGTCGATCGAACCATCGCAGGACGTAGATCTCGGTTGCGAACGATGAGAACCGCTGGGAGGGCTGACATTTCTCGAGGTGTGACGACTCCAGTCAGCTGCTCCCGAAACAAGATCATCTTCAGAGCGTAAATGATACGCGCCATCCAACGCGCTCGATGAAGCGCTCCGGGGCTACGGATCGAGGTCTTCGGAAGAGCGCCGCCGAGGAAAAGGATGCTCAGCTCAGAGAGTTCCTTATAGTCGTCACGGGGCTGCTTTGTCTGAAGCAGACGTTCAAACCTTGAATGAGATCGTCCCTCTTGGAGACCAGAGTCTCCGGCAGATCTTTGCTGGGGGAGGGTTTATTGCCGACTGGTTGATGTAAGACCAGTAGTCCTTGAAGCGAGAGAAGATGGTGATCTCAGGACCAGAAGATGACCCCAAACACGTAGAAAAGGCCTTCTCAAAGGACAAGTTCGTGGACGTTGATGACGGCAAGCAAGTGAAACGAGGGGTCGGTCCGATCTTCCTTGTTGCAAGATGGTGCATGCACCATTGATGGCTCCAGTGTTGGCACTGGTTGTGTCGAAGCACATCGCCACGACTAGTTCCTGGACCCCCCAGTCTTTCTAGAGCCTCGAACACAGCTGTAGCGGCGGCATCACCAGTTTCCGGAGTGCAGTTTCGGGACTCCTAGGAGCTTCTCCACTCCTTTCTCCTGTGGACGAGGATGGCGAGTCTTTCGGCGCGAGTGCCATCAGCTCTGAGGAAGGATCTTCCCGTCCCAATGAACGGTAAGAGGGGTAAGAGGACTGAAAGTCTCTTTGATGTCCTTTGCCAAAGTGGACCTGTACTTCGCTCTTGCTGTCGAATGGCTCGGGATTCAGCACAAGCTCTTGTGGATCGTGGCCCAAGCTACTTGCCGTAGCCGCCACAATTCGAAGGGCTTGGCGGCTACTGACCCCAGTTCTGTCCAAGGGCTCCGACGAGATCAGGGGATAGGACGGACTTCGTGCCCCGTGTCCTCAATCGCTTTGGTGGAGAAGCGACCCCGGCGTCGGAAGAAAGAAGTCAATGTGTTGGCAGCGTTGGCTGGACTTGATGACTCAGACGATGACGACTCCAGCTCCACCATCTCTTCTCTCTTTTGGCGTCTGTTTGACGGCTACGTGAGAGAGAGATTTCACGTCGGCAAACCGATTCTTTCAGCTTTCTTGTCCAGACCAGCCATCGAACCCCGCCTCCCTTCTCCCGCTGGGCAAGAAGGAATTCCTTGTCTTCAGGAATGGTCATCAGAGTGAGGGCGTCAGAGTGGGCGATGTCCAAAAGGTCTGGGAGACTTTCTTGGAAGGTCTTCTGTTTTTTTTTCGGCAGGCGTGACTCCAGAGTTATTCTTGCTTTTGCTCAGGATCTTCCACTTCGTCAGAAAGGAGTCCAGTAATCTTCCTCCTCGCGCTTAGTTTCGGCGATGGTGGGGATCCTAGCTCGTGTCCAGAAGTCGAGGACCTCCTTTGCAGCCTCAGCTGCACTCTGCTGCACCGTCTTCTTCTCTTCCTTGTGTGCGTAGAAAAATCGTCATAAAACGTCTCCACGGCTGGGAAGTTTTGCTCCTGTGATAGTAGGAACACTATGGCCAAGAAGCCAAACTTCAGTTTGCTTTCTCGTGGTCATGACCTGAGGGCGAAAATAGGAAATGTTCAAGATTGATCCGCCACCTCTAAATATGAACCGATTAGCCTGAAACTTTGCACACGACAGTTTCTAAGTACAAGGCAGAATACCACAAAAGTACGTGAAAAAATATTGACTTTGAAAAATTACCCCCATGCGCTATTGGCACCCTAGTGTGCAGTGGCGCTTAAGTCTGTTCTGGAGGCGATCAATGACCTGAAAAGGTACTTCGTAAGTTAAGTGAGCGATTTGAAAAGCGTGGTGAGGAAGCAGGAGATAGAGATACGATCTCATAAGTGTGGAGGTGGAGTGAGTGATTTGAGTGGAGGGGCACATGCGAGGGATGTACCTGGAGGGGTACCTGAGGGAGACGTGCCTCGGGCTACTACTAAAAGAGTGGTCTCTAGTAAGTCACCAAGGAGGGATGAATGGCAGGTGGTTGAGCATGGTGGTACACGCCCAAAGGAGAAAAAGGTAAACATGACCATGTTGTGTGCACGAACCATTTTAGTANGTAACCTACCAACCAACAGTGAGAGGAACACCATCCTCCTCCCCCTGTGTTCCTCTCACTGTGGTGGTAGGTGGGGAACTGCCAAAAGTGGTCTAGGAAGCCAGGGGGGAAACCCCAGCAACGGGGTGCTGGGGGAAATTTTGGGTCACAAGGAGTCAGGCCCAGCCAGGTGTTGGTTTGGGACCTTTAGGGTAATTACCCAGGTGTGCGGCCCCAAGCTTGGGGCCACCAAACATCATCATACACCCCAAAGGCTACGGGGTGGGGCGAGCTTTTTAATTTGGTAATTTTACTCACCCAGTTTGCAAATCGTAGCATTGGATTTTCGACTCGATATTAAAAATAGCCCCTAATTTTAGTCGTATCATTGTTTTCCGTATACCGAATGTCGTATAAGGGGACTCCCTGTTTTATAAATTCCCAGGCTTTAATAATTTCTAACAAAAAATACAGTTACAAAATCCGACCCAAAAAAGAGTGCCCTTGCCCTCCCCCCCTTTCCGTAAAAGCCCCTCACCACCACCCAAAAGTCCAGTACTATACATACGTACTACTTGTATAAAGCGCCCGCCCCTTTTTAAGCATTAAAAATCCACATCCAAAGTCTAAATTTTATTTAGGTTAAAAACTTTTTTTTTTCGTGCGTAAAAGCAAGAATTAGGATATAATTGCACTGAACCGGTATCATTTAAGTTTTCACAATTTTTCCCGAATATATTATATTTTAGAATGATGATAGGAGCAATACGACTATAGAACAGTCGTCTTTGTCTTTTGGAGAGGCGGCGTGGAGGAGGCACTCCGTTGTTTTTTTTGAGTCAGGCCCATTAAGGGGGCAGGGCAGAGATTAGCGTCAAAAGGGTTTAGTGGAGGCGATGGTGTTGTTAGTTTTTGTGAGGAGGGTGTTGTGGGGTTGGAGGGGGAGGAAAAATGGAGGAGAGGGTGAAGTGAAGGAAGCCGAGGTGGAACGAGTGTGGTAGAGGAGGGAAAAGTGTCGAGGGGGGAGGTAGTGAAGGGGTGCATAGGGTCCCAATAAAAATAAAAAGTTTGTTTTTTTCTCCTACTTTGGTGTAATGGTGCTCTATGCAAAAAAAACCATCGTTATTTTTGACCTCAATCGGTTGATATTTAGGGGGGGGCGGATAAAATTTTGTTTTTTAACCCTTTGCACGGGCCCTATTAAGGAGGGGATGTCATCTTTGAAACGGAAACCCGGGAATCCCTTCCCCAGCGGGGGCTGCGGGCCCCCCCTTTGGTGAGTATTAGCCCCTCGGGGGGGGGGGTTCATGGGGAGCCACCCCACCATTGTGGCCCGGCTTGGCGGGGAAGGGAACCCTTTGAGGTCCCGGGCTTTTGAGGGTGGGGGCCTCCAAATGGAGGAGGAACTGGCGCTGTTCCTCATCTTTGGTCACCCCGGGGGTTGAAGGACTGGAGGGCGCCACTTCCTGGCTGTGTTTTTGACGACGCGAAGTCCCTCGTTTCGGCGGCGGGCCCCTGACGAAACTTTCCTCTTCCTGCCACTCCGGGGTTTGGGGGACAGGAAGTGGGTCTTGATATAAAGAGTTCGAAGAGGCGGGGGGAATTTTTTTCGGGGAAAAGGAGGGCAGTGTTGCCGCGAATTTTGTGATGGGGGGGGTTTATTCGCTTGGGGGGGTTTCCCTCGGCTCCTTCATCGTAGAGAATGGCCTGTACATTGTGTACAATTGTTTTTTTGTGGGACGGGGAAAAGGTAGTAACAGGACGGGCCCAATGAGATCTTCGCTCAAGTACCAGAAATGGGGGTCGAGGGTGAAGGGGGCCTTCCGAATACTTTGTCGTGGTATGAAGGATGCCCCTTAGCAACCAAGATCGTTGGCGGGAGCGTAGGATAAAAACCTGATTCGAACCATCGCAGGACGTAGATCTCGGTTGCGAACGGAGCCCGCTGGGGGGCTGACATTTCTCGGGTGTGACGACTCCAGTCAGCGCCCCCGAACAAATCATCTTCAGAGCGTAAATGATCGCCCCATAAACGCGCTCGTAAGCGCCGGGGCTACGGATCGGGTTTGGGAAGGCGCCGCCGGGGAAAAAAGGATGCTCAGCTCAGAGAGTTCCTTATAGTGTCACGGGGTGCTTTGCTGAAGCGGGACTTTAAAAACTTGAATAGATCGCCCCTTGGAGCCAAGTCTCCGGCAGATCTTCGTGGGGGGGGTTTTATTCCGAGGGGTTGATGTAAGACCAGTATCCTTGAAGGGGAAGAAGATGGTGATTCAGGAAAAAGATGACCCAAAAACGTAGAAAAGGGCCCTCTCAAGGACAAGTTCGTGGACGTGATGACGGCAAGAAGTGAAACGAGGGGTGGGGGGGGGGATCTTCTGTTGCAAAGTGTGACCATTGAGGCTCCGGGTTTGGGCAGGGGTTTTTCAAGCACATCCCCACGATAGTCCGGGGACCCCCAGTTTTTCTAGAGCCTCGAACACAGCTGTAGCGGCGGCATCACCAGTTCCGGAGTGCAGTTTGGGGATCCTAGGATTTCTCCCTCCTTTCCTGTGAGAGGATGGCGAGTTTTCGGCGCGAGTGCCATCGTCCTGAGGAAGGATCTTCCCTCCAATGAAGGGAAGAGGGGAAAAGGGGACTGAAATCTCTTTTAGTCCCTTTTCCCAAAATGGGACCCGTACTTCGCTCTTGCCTGTCGAAAGGACTCGGGTTCAGCACAAGCTCTTTGGATCGTGGCCCAAGCTATTGCCGAGCCGCCACAATTCGAAGGGCTTGGGGGGTTGACCCCCCGTTCTGTCAAGGGCTCCCACGAGATCAGGGGATAGGGCGGACTTCGTGCCCGGTCCTCAATCGCTTTGGTGGAGAAGCGCCCCGGCTCGGAAGAAGAAGTCATGGTTGGCAAACGTTGGCTGGATTTTTGACTCAACGTGACGACTCCAGTCCACCATCTTTTCCTTTTGGCGTTGTTGAGGCTACTGAGAGAGAGATTTTTACGTCGGCAAACCCATTCTTTTTAGCTTCTTGAACCCGCCCCGAAACCCCCCCTCCCCTTCTCCCCCTGGGCAGAAGGAATTTTGTTTCAGGGAAAGGTCATCGATGAGGGGGTCAGAGTGGGCGATGTCCAAAAGGTCTGGGAGACTTTTTGGGAAAGGGTTTTTGTTTTTCCCGGGGGCGTGACTCCAGATTATTCTTGTTTTGCTCGGATCTTCCCCTCGCAAAAGTCCAGTAATCTTTTTCCTGCGTAGTTTGGCGATGGGGGGATCCTGTCGTTCCAGAAGTCGAGGACCTCCTTTTTCAGCCCAGCTCACTCTTGCTGCCCCCGTCTTCTTCTCTTTCCCTTTTGTGCGTAGAAAAAACGTCATAAAAAAAGCTCCCCGGTGGGAGTTTTGCTCCGGATAGTAGGAAAACATGGCCAAAAAGCCAAAAATTCAGTTTGCTTTTCTCGTGGTATGACCTGAGGGCGAAAAAAGGAAAAAGTTCAAGATTGATCCCACCTTAAATATGAACCGATTAGCCTGAAACTTTGCACACGACAGTTTTAAGTAAAAGGAGAATACCACAAAAAACGTGAAAAAAAATTGAATTTTAAAAAATTTCCCCCCTGCGCATTGGCCCCCTAGTGGCAGTGGGCCTTAAGCTGTTCTGGGGCGATAAAAGACCTGAAAAAGGTACTTGTAAGTTAAATGAGCGATTTGAAAAGCGGGTGAGGAAGCGGAGATAGAGATACGATTCTAAGGTGGAGGTGGATGAGTGATTTGAGTGGAGGGGCAATGCGAGGGAGTACCCGGAGGGGTACCTGAGGGAGACGTGCCCGGGTACACTAAAAGGTGGGGTTTTGTAAAACCCAAAGGGGGGAGAATGGGGGTGGTTTAGATGGTGGTACACGCCAAAAAGGGGAAAAAAAGGAAACAATGACCATTTTTGTGCACGAAGCATTTTGTACTTCGGGGGGCAAAAGGAAAATACGAAGGTAAGGACGGGGGATGAACCTTACCCGGGAAAAACTTGGGTTTTGACAGTCGGTTTGACTCTGACAGCAGGCTTTCAGGGGGGGGCCAAGCGGGGATTACCAGGGAAGGGATAGGCCCCATTTTGTGATTAATCATGGGCCATGGGAAAAAGCCTGTCTCCTGAGGCGGGGGAAAAATGTTAGGTGGGAAAAATGGTTTCTACGGCTTCGGGGTGTAGAAATTGGACAGGGGTGGGCCCTTTTGTTTTCTTTCCAAAATGCTTGGACGACTTGGTACTCAGGGCATCCAAAACCGGCTTTCATTCAAAACTGGTTTGGGCCTTGTCAGTCCTTTTTTCGGGATAACCACCTCACCGGGGGTGGGGTTTCCTTTTTGGGGGTTCAGCCCGCTGTCCCAAAAATTTCACCCTTTTTTGTCCTTTCACTTCTCCCCCTTCCCGGGGGTTTCCCCCTTTTTCCTTTTTTTAAAAATTTCCCCTTTTTCTTCCTTAATTTTTTTCCCTTTTTTTTTTTCCCCCCTTTCTCCCCCCCCTTTTTTTTCCCCCCCTTTCCCCCACCTTTTTAAAATTTAAACCCTTTCCCTTTCCCCTTGGGAAATTTTTTGCGCCCTTTTTAAATTTTTTTCCCCTTAAAAGTATTCGTGGGAAAAAAAGGGGTTTTTTTTCCTCTTAATTTCCCCTTACCTTTAAGTTTTTAAAAAAAAAGATAGAAAAACCCTTTGGAGAGGAATAAATAGTTTTAGGGGGATTTTGATATAATAGCATTAACAGAAACATGGTTGGATTGTCGGGAAAAGGGTTTTTTTCGACCCAAAAAGGGGAGATGTGGTAAAGGGTTTTTTCAAAGGGGGCCCAGAGAGGCGGGACGAGGTGGAGGAGTTGCGTTTTATGAAAGGGAGATGCATTGCAGTTTTGGTTTTAATAATGTTATAAAAACAGATACAGCTTTTTTTAGAGTCTATAGGGGGTTAGAGTTTACGGGGGGGAAAATTGAAAAAAAGGGTTTTTGGGGTGTAGTTTTATGGGCCCCCCCAAAACTTTTTGAAAGAGGTTTCCCAGTCCTATAGGGGAAAGGGAAAAAAAAACCAAGGCCTGCAGATATAACGCTATGCTTTGGGGGAGATTTTAATTTAGGAATATGATGGGATTTAATCATAGGGACAGGGAAGGGGGGATAAATTTTTTTTAAAAAAAAAAATCCAGGAAAATTTAAGTCAAGGCAATAAAGGGGAGCCAAATAGAGGAATAATTTTCTAGATCTATTGTGACAAATGAGGTTTTTTATTACAAATGTGGAGGTCGGGGGGAATTTAGATAATGGGCGACCATTATGAGATCGGGGTTAGCTTAAAATGGGAATTTGGGGAAAAATTAATTTGGCAACAAGAATTCAAAGGCCAAAAATTTCAGAAAGGGCCCAATTAGCAGGATTAAGAAGAAAACCTGGAGGTTTTTTAAAAAAAGGGGGTGTGGGATGGAGGGGAAGAAAATTTTCCCAGAAAAAGGGAAACGGGGCGATGACAGTGGAAAGGCCAATTATGAAAAAGGGTTAGGAAGGAAAACCCAGAGGTAATTTGGGCCCTGGTTTTGATATGGTAGTGAGGTTTGAAGGGGTGAGGGAAAGGTTAAATTTGAGCGGGTTAAAACAGGGAAGTGAGGTTTGGGCCCCGAGGGGGGTAATTAGAAGAGGTTAGAAAAGGAAGGTGAGGTCGGGGCTGAGGAGGAAATTTTACTCATTTGAAGGGGAAAATAATTGACGGACCCCGAAAAGAAAAAATTCCCCTATAGGGAAAAAAAAAGGTCCAAAAAAAGAGAGATCCAAAAAAAGGATGGGGCCACCAATTTAAAAAAACAACATTTGGGGTTAAAAAAAAAAACATTTTTTCAAGGAAAGGGTTGGTAAACAAAGAACAGTATAACATGAGGCCCTTTGGGGCAGTGAAGAAATTTAAACCCATTTTTCTAAGAACAAAATTTTGAGGGTTAAAGTAGAAAAACCCGGCGAAAAAGGGGGCCCAAAGGGGGTTTTATCAGGGATATAAAACAAAAAACAAAAAGGGAATTTGTTGGGCCCTTAAGGTCAGGACAGGGTGAGGGGGGCTTAAAAACGGAAAGAGGATATGTGTAAGAGTCTAAATGATTAATTTTTTAAAGGGTTTTTAAAGGAGGGGGGTTTCACAGACGGGTACCTGATAGTGAAAAAGATGTTCAAAGGAAGCCCTAAGGAGAAACTAAAGATATTGAGTAACGGGGGAAAAGGTGGAAGAGGGGTTTTAGATAAAAAGGGAAAAATTTTTTAAAACGCCCCGGACCAGATGAAGGTATCCCAGGGTATTAAAGGAATGCAAAGTTTGGGTTTTTAGGAGTTGTTTGTGCAATTTTTAGGAAATCGGTTGAGATAGGCGATGTGCCATTATTGTGGAGGAAGGGAAATGTTGTTCCCATATTTAAGAAGGGAGACAGGACTAAAGTCAAATTATCGACCCGTAAGTCTAACATCAGTGGTGGGTAAATTATTGGAATCTATTATTGCAAAAAACATTAGAGAGCACTTAGATAAACATAGGTTGATCAATGATTCACAACATGGATTCACCAAGGGTAGGTCATGTCTCACCAATTTATTGAGTTTTTATAGGAAAGTTTATGAGACAGCAGATAATGATAAGGATTATGATATAATATTTCTGGACTTTAGTAAGGCATTTGACAAAGTACCACACGAGCGACTCTTAAATAAGGTTAGGGCTCATGGTATAGATGGGAAGGTTCATCATTGGATCAGAGCTTGGCTAAGTAATAGGCAACAAAGGGTTACAATTAATGGTTCTAAATCTGAATGGGGACTGGTGACAAGTGGAGTTCCACAAGGGTCTGTTTTGGGTTCATTACTATTTTTGATATACATCAACGACTTGGATAGTGGGATTAGCAGTGATATCAGCAAGCTTGCTGATGATACTAAGGTAGGTAAGATTATTGGATCACAGTCTGATGTAAACATATTGCAGGGAGACTACTAAAAGTAGAAGTGCGGAAGTTATTCTAAAGCTTTATCTGGCTCTAGTCAGGCCTCACCTAGACTATGCGGTTCAGTTTTGGTCTCCATATTACAGGATGGATATAGTGTTGTTAGAAACAGTGCAGAGAAGGATGACCAAAATTATACAAGGGATGCATAACTTTAGTTATGAGAGGAGATTGAAGTTATTAAAATTACACTCACTCGAGAGACGCAGAGTAAGGGGCGATCTGATAGAAGTTTTTAAGTGGATAAAGGGATTTAATAAAGGGGAGGTAGGAAAAGTTCTTACGGCTTTTAACCAGGGTAGAACAAGAAGTAACGGATTCAAGCTGGAAAAGCGTAGATTTAGAAAGGAAATAGGGAAAAACTGGTTCACAAATAGGGTGGTGAATGAATGGAATGGTCTCAGTAGACAGGTAGTTAGTGCGGAGTCATTAGGGAGCTTTAAAGAGGGGCTGGATAGGTTCATGGATGGGGATGAAAGGTGGATTTAGGTAGTGTTAGGTGACAGGAACTACCACGTGTAGGCCTCGCGGCCTCTTGTAGCTTCCTTATTTTCTTATGTTCTTATGTTCTTACGACTCTACCTATATGTGGGTTACAGTGGGTATGTGTGTGTATTCAAGGGGACACCACGCATCTGAGGACCAGAATCACTCAATTTTGACATTTTTCATGGATGTGCTAAAATTGTTCTTTTGGCCTAGAACTACAACGTAGTATTATGATTTTTTTTTTCCCAATGCTACACCAAAAAAAATTAAAAACTCCAATAGTAATGAAACTTGGTCACATAATGTAAAATCTCACGAAAAACACGATGGAGATAATAAGATTTTGGCTCTAAAAGCAGCTTGGGAAATTTTGGCATCACCTGTGTGGTGTCCCCTTAAGAGAGAGAGAGAGAGAGAAAAAAAAGAAGGAATAATGTTAATGTGTCAGATTGTCAACTGCTTTGGTAAGGGTGGGGGGGGGGGGAGTCGGTCGCAAGCCTTTCAAAAGTATTAGGAGGGGTCACAGACCCAAAAGTTTGAGAACCACTGGGCTAGAGGATGGTCATCTCCTGAAAGAGGAGCAATATGGCTTCAGGCCCCCCAGGAGTACCCTAGATGTCCTGAACAACTAGATTATCACATCTGCGACACCTACCGGAGACGGAGGTCATGACCTCGCTCTTTCTTGACCTGAAGGGGCATTCGACTCTGCCCCCCATGACGGCATCCTGCGAAAACTAGCTACCATGAACATCACGGTGTCCACCCTCGCCTGGCTGCAGAATCTCTTGTCTGGGAGGACTTTCTGCGTTGCTGTGGGTGCCTCCGCCTCTCCGTCCCAATCTATACAGAAAGGAGTGGCGCAGGGATCCATCCTTAGCCCTGTCCTCTTCAACGTCCTGCTCTCCAACCTCCACATCCCTCGTCACTCCCACCTCCTCATTTATGCTGATGACATTACCATCATCAGCCGGGCCAGCACTCAGGACCAGGCACGAACATACCTGCAGGAGGCAGCCACCGCTTTAGCTAACTGGGTAAAGGCTTGGGGTCTTTCTGTCAATGCACCTAAGAGCACCCTTATGTGCTTCACACTCAAACCTGTCCACTCTCCACCCACCGTCAGCATTTGTGGCGCCCCAGTTCCATACTCTAGGACACACACATTCCTTGGTATGCGGTTGGAGGGTCCTTGGCTTACCTGGTCTCCGCACGTTGAATACCTCCGTTCAACATGCAATAGGCGCCTCGACATAATGATGAGGGTGGCTGGTGTCCGCTGGGGGGCCAGTCATGACCTCCTATTAAAGTACTATCAGGCGGCAATCAGGTCTAAGCTGCCATACGGCAGCAGCATCTATGTCTCGGTAGCGCCTTCTACCCTCAAAAAGCTGGACATACCACAAAATGCAGCCCTGCAGATTTCTATGGGGGCAATGCGGTCCTCCCCAGTCATCGCCTTTCACGCGGAGAGCTGCATCCCCCCACTGCAGGTGCACAGGAGGGCGGTCCTGTGCCAACAATACCACCTCATCATGACCCTGCCACCATCTCACCCCCTTGCCACACTCTATGCCTCCTCTGGTGTTGATCATCACACCCCAGTCTGGCTTCCTGGAGAACGCCAGCCTCTATAATCAGTGTGCTGCTGGCCCACTCCGTGTTAAATCTGCCTCCACCTCCTCTTCAACCTATCAGTCCACACTCCCCAGTCCCACCCTGGCAGCACATTTCTCCTATGGTTGCCCTGCATATCCCAGACCTTCCTCCCAGACACTCTGCTGGCATCATGGCAGCAACACTTTTCAGAGAATTGGACCTGTCACTCTACCACCATCACCTCAAGGTCTACACTGATGGGTCCCACTCCCCCATCCTTCCTTCTACAGATGCTGCCATCTACGACCCCCACTCTAACATCTGTAAGACGTGGAGGCTGATGCTCTGACGGCGGAGCTTTTCGCCATCCGTCAGGCCCTGGCTTATCTCATCACCACCTACACCTGTGCCAGGGCTGTGATCTACATGGACTCTCTCTCCTCCCTCCATCTCCTCTCCTGTCGCCCGGTATCCTCCACTGCCCTTGCTCACACCCTTCAACGACTCCTCCTCTACCTCATGTCAGTAGGCTGGAAGATTACCTTTCAGTGGGTGCCTTTCCACTGCAACATCCGGGGCAACGAGGTTGCTGATGCTGCTGCTAAGATGGCCCTCTCCGAGGTAAACATCACCCCCCTCCCGCTGCCGCTTTCCACCGCAAAGCGTCTGATCTCTCAGATTTGCCGCTCCGCTTGGGATAGGTCGCTCGGCGACACCCTCCATGCCACCTCCATGGGTCAATACCGCTCTGACTCCTCCCAGCACCCATGGATAAGACAAACATCCCGCGTCTTGGATGTCGCCCTCACCCGCCTGAGGATCGGCCAGACAACACTCACAGCACACCTGCATTGCCTTTACCTCACGCCCGACCCGTACTGCCCCTGGTGCAGGAACGTCCCGGAGTCGATAGAGCACTTCCTGCTCCAGTGTCCTCGCTTCCACTCCCACCGACAAATTCTACGCGGTTAACTCATCGCCCTGAACGTCACCACCTTTGACCTGCCCACCCTGCTGGCCGCCGCTGCCGTCCACCCATCACAACGCACCACCGTCATCCGCCTTACCTGTGCCTTCCTGTGGAAGGCTAATCAACTCTCGCAACTGTGATTAACTCACAGGTGTACACCAGGGCGAATATCGTCGACTTCGACATCACTGCCCTTCAACAACAGCAACATATAATTTGTTATATACCGAAGACCAGTGGTAGAGACGGAGTCGAGGATGCTACAGTGAGTGCAGCAGCTGTCCAGGAGCCCGGCTAAGTGTTAGAATGGGGCCTGAGGAGGGTGTGATCCAGGTTGGAAGATATTTATAGAAATTGTTTACAAAAATTTGAATATGGCTGGTATGCCAAAAACAGGATCAGAGCCTAGAAGGACTCTACTGGACTTCTCTGTGTTCACTGAAGATGGAAAGGTAGGAAAGTTACACTCCAGAATTACCAAAGTGGAGGTAGATGGCGATTAGACAAGACTAGACGTGAGGAGACTAATGGAAGAGTTCAAGTGTATGAAGTACATGATCGAATGTTTGAAGGGGAATTTTTATGCAATGGGAGGAGTGAAAGTTGAATTATATGAACTGAAAAGGAACGAAAAACAAAGAACAAATGAAATTGAGGAGTTACAAAAATATGGAGAGTTAGAAAATGGTTTAAATGAGGAATTAGAAAACGAAATGGAGACTAATAGAAGAATTTGAATGTATGAAGTGTTGACTTGATGGTTTGAGGAGAAGCTGTGACGAAGTGGAAGGTCTGAAAGTAGAACTAAATGAACTGAAAAAGAAGGAAAATCAAAAGTAAGGGAAAAAGAAATGGAGAAATTGAAAAAAGAGAATAATGAACATAGAGAGCAAAATGTGAGAATGGAGAAAAAAGGTTAAGGAACAAGTGGCAACATTGATGAAAGAAGTGAATCACTGGAAAGAAGAAAAAGAGAAAGCCAAAGTGGACTTTCAAGAAGTTATAAAACAACAACAGAAAGAGCAAAGTAAACATGATAAGGAGGAGGTAGTGAAAGTTTTGAAGAAGAATGAGAATTTAGTAAGAGATGCAGCAGAAATGAAAAAATGTGTTATTATTTTTGGACTAAAGGAGAAGAATATCGTTTAGAATAAGAAGAGACAGAGAAGAAGTAAAAACAGTAAAGGACGTTTTGATGAAACTTAATGAGAGGAAGAAGAGCAAGATTTGTAGATGAAGTGGAAGAAGTAGTAAGATTAGGACCTTATGCAGAAGGAACAGATAGACCGATAAAACTAAGTTTGAAATCACAGACGGCAACCGAAGAAATCCTGGAGAGAGCCTTCAGGCCGAGGTCAACTGTGGAGTTCAGAGAAGTGTATGTACAAAGTGATGAATGAAGAAGAAAGGAAAAAGTTGAAGGAAATGCAAGAGGAAGTAAAACGAGAAATGAAGAAAGAATGGAGGAAGAAAAAACTTTTTTTTTGGAGGGTTCTAAACGACAGGGTGAGAAAGTGGTACATAAAGAAAAAAGACTAAAGGAAAATTGTGGGAGGAAAAATGTAAAAAAAGGAATTAAATGTCCACGAAAATAGAAGGGATAATACCAAGAAGGCTGGAACTAAGAGATTATTTATTAAATACAGATCCAGACGTGGTGTGTCTAACAGAAACTAGATTAGTAGATGACCAAGTGGTGATAAGCAATAACTACAACATGTGGAGAAGGGACAGAAGTGGTAGAAGAGATGGTGGAGTTATGATACTGACAAAATTAGGGGTGAAAGTAAAAAATGTGGAGTAAGGAGGGGAGGATATAGGGGAGATGACGAACCAGCAAGACTTGACCTAGTGTTAACAAAAGGTATAGACCCAGCAAAGAAGATAAATTATATTATGGCTGCCCCATTGGAAAGAGTCACCATATAATTTTAGAAATGGAGACGGATTAAGACACAAAGGAGGAAGATGAATTGTATAAAAGAAGCAGAAAGGACTTTGGGAAAACTAACATGGAGAGACTGAAAATATTCTTTGAAGAAATTGACTGGGAAGAAATTAAAAGAGTGGATGATGTGCAATTGAAATATGACATTTTTTGGGTATACAGTACCCTCCCTAGTTTCGCGCTTGCTTTCTTCCGAAGGCTTAGCGCTAAACTCGAGGATCATGAAACTCGGGTATTAAAAACACTGTAAAAATGCTTATTTAGTCCGGTGCGAGGTGTAGTACCATATTTTGAAAAACTACCCTGTATTTTTCATACCCTGAAAAATACTAATGGTCCTCCAAGACGAATGTTGTAGTACTTCCTCAGTACTCAGTACCTCAGTACTTACCTGTTACAAGTATTTCAAATACCATAACACATTCAAATCAACTACGTAATCTGTTATCACGCTGGTATGTTTACATTCCCCCTTTTGGCGGCAGATTGTCACAATTGCCGCCAACAGCGCCATCTATCGTCTGCTAGTGTTGACGTATCATTTACCACTAGGCTGTCACACGTACCTTAAGCTCTTTTCAGTCTTGGAAATTATCACCCATGGCGAATTCATCAAAACGAATGACTAATACTATCGCATACAAGCTAAAAGTTATACGATACGCCAAAGAAAATGGAAACAGACCAACAGAACGACACTTTTGGATCACCGCTGGGAGAAGCGGTGGCCGAGTGGTCCGCCCCGAGCATATGTTGTTGTTGTTTTAGGGCTGCGAGGATCCCTTGGGGAACACTATGAACCCTGGTGATGTCCTATGATGCTATCACAGGTGCGGTAGTTGACCTGTTTTCCTCAGGAAGGCACAGGTGAGGAGGATAACGGCATGTTGCCGGGAGGGTGGAACACCAGCAGGGTGGGCAGGAAAAAAGTAAGGTGACGACTTTCAGGGCGAGGAGTTGAGACTGTAGCACTACATGGTGGGAGTGGAAATGCGGACACTACAGCATAAAGTGTTCAATAGTCTCCGGAGCATTCCTAGACCAGCAGTAGGGATCAGGGGACAGACGGAGGCGATGCAGGTGAGCGTCTTGTGCCCCGAACACATGGCTGGCCGACAGACGACAGTGGCCGTGCGGTGATGTAAACAAAGGGCTTTCATTACCTCCCCTGTAAACGCGTTACACTCACACTTACTAATATCTTTTTTGAGGGCTGGGAAAGTGATTGATGGTGTTCATCTGTCAGACTATGTCCTCCAGATGTTGGACTCTGGATCTATTCCTCGTTACATTGAAAAAAGTAAGGAAATAGAGAATATAGATCCATATAACATACCGCTGCACAAATGTAAGGACATCACTACTGCTTGGTGGCGATCTTCCAGGCTTATTACGCAACAGTGATATATAGGTACCACTACATTGTGAGCTTGTAAAGTATATTTAATCACTCTATCCATGTCTACAACTCTTAAAGACTAGTCAATTCGCACTGCAGTTTAATACACAGCTTAAGCACTGCAAACATAGTAATAATAATGAGCTGTAGCTACTACTGTGTGCGTGAGAGGAACGGTGACTGTGGTGTGCGGGAGCGGAGGCCGGCGGAGAGAGCCTCGCCCAGTCACTTACACAATCAGTGAGTACTGAGGGTGGTGCGCTTGCTTATACCCCGATTGATGATGATATTTATTTAGTTAACGCTAATTTATGCATGGTGCTCATTCATTTATCAGAAAACGAAATATATCAATGGAAAGCTAATCCAATTTCGCTGCTACTAATGCGGCCCATTAACTCTTATAAAAATCCTGCCTGCGCCACCACGGGCGAGGGCCAACCATTATAGCCCTCGAGTACAGGGCCTACCATCCCACCCCTGGAGGTCACTGCCAAACGGCGCTATAGGCACACTAAAAAATAAAAATAAATATAAAAATGTACGAAGCAGCGCGAAACTTGGGAAGATAATGCGCGAAAGTCGGGACGGTAAGAATTTAGAGGCCAGATTGTCAAATGTTCTCTTCGGTGAAGAATGTCTTCATCACGTAATTGATACCGTCAAACTGTTTTGAGCCCGACGGATATCGTCGCATCTCGCGGTGAAGGTAAAGAAACGAAGACCAAGCACAGATCATGTCTTCACCATTCCCTTAGCGGGTGCTGATCTCCTCTGTACTTTTCATCCCATTATTGGATAAGATAAAGACATTTCAGTGTCTTTGTTACTTTTTACTTGTTTATTGACGAAATTAACCTTTGTGCGTAATAAAAAGAGTGTTTTAAAATCTCACCGGGAGACACAGGCGGACTGGGCAGAGCGGTGCACTCGGCGTCTGGCAGGCGCGCTGGCAAGAGCGGGGTGGAGCGGGGCACACTTGTTTTCGTACTTTTATATTAATTCAGTCACGACTCGCTTCCCTGGTTTTTGAGACACTAACTATTATTTTCCAACCAAGCTTCACTAATTTTTCTGAAGGAGATACATTGTTGCACAGCACAGACATGGCATAGTACTCCTTCCAGCATACCAACCTTACCGTGGCGGGACTACACCAAGGGAAAAGACGCGGAAGGATTCAACGTTACCCTGGGTCCCCGTGTAGCGCAGAGAACTCCTCGTGTGGTCCCGTCATGGGAAGGGAAAGGTGACATTTAACAATCTGGCTCTAGGACTCAGCGCGAAACTCGAGGATCGCGAAACTCGCATAGCGTGAAACTCGGGAGGGTACTGTATATGAAAAAGGAGTTGAAAAACATTTTCCACTATATACACCAGGAGAAAAAGTCTGTACACACATGTGGTGGGTACAGAGGTTTGAGGCTGTTAGAACATGGGATGAAGATTTGGGAGAGGGTGTTGTGTGAAAGGCTTAAGAAAATCATCAAGATCGATGACTGCCAATTTGGCTTTCTGGCTAGAAAGTCAACTACCGATGCAATCTTCATCACAAGAAATCTTCAAGAAAAATATAAGGAGAAGAAGAAAAGGCTGTATTATGTGTTTGTGGATCTGGAAAATGCATTTGACAGGATTCCAAGAAGGACAATTAGATGGGCATTACGAAGACAAAAGGTACCGGAGAGGCTTGTAAGGTTGGTAATGGCACTGTATGAAGGGTCAAGATCAAGGGTGAGAGTAGCTGGAGGAACATCAGATGCCTTTGAGATAGGTGTGGGGGTGCATCAAGGCTCAGTCCTCAGTACTCTTTTGTTTGTGGTAGTGATGGAAGAGGCCACAAAGGAATGCAGAACAGGAGATCCATAGGAGCTGCTATATGCAGATGATTTAGTCTTGACAGCTGAGACAAAGGAGGAAGTTGAAAGGAGATTTATAGATTGGAAACAAGAAGCAATGGAGAGAAGAGGTCTGAAGGTGAATATGTCCAAGACGAAGGTAATGGTAACAGGCAAGAAAATAGAGCAAAATATTCAAGTTGGAAGGTTTCCCTGTGGAGTGTGCGGTAGTGGAGTAGGAGTAAACTATTCGATGCAAGAAATGTAACAAGTGGTGCCATAAAAGATGTTCGAGAATAGGAAACCTGAATAGGGTGGTAGATTTCTGCTGTCCAGTGTGTATAAGAAGAATCAACAGAGGGGGCCTGCCAGAAGAAGAGGAGGTAGAAACTATAGAAGTGAATGGTGATGTAATAGAAAAAGTGAAACAGTTTTGTTATCTTGGTGACATGTTAGATAGTGAGGGTGGAGTGGAGAGAGCAGTAAGAAAACATGTAGCAACTACATGGATAAAGTGGAGAGATAGCGGGACTGCTGATGAACAAGATTATTCCACTGAAAAATAGAGGAAGAGTATTTGAAGCATGTATAAGATCAGTTTTGCTGTATGGTTCTGAGACATGGGCTTTGACGAAGAAGTTGGAGGATGTGTTGGTTGGGTGTGATCGGAGAAAAACTGATCTTATACATGCTTCAAATATTCTTCCTCGGTTTTTCAGTGGAATACTCTTGGCAATTCATTACATGAACAATAATATGATGAGAAAGATCATTACTACACTACCCTCCCAAGTTTCACGCTATGCGAGTTTCGCGATCCTCGAGTTTAGCGCTGAGTCCAAAATTCTTACCATCATGACTTGCGCGCATTATCTCCCCGAGTTTCGCGTTGCTTCGTACACTTTTATTATTATTATTTTTTTTTTTTGTGTGTGTGTGTGTGTGTGTGGTGTGCCTATACAGGTTGAAGTTCCCAAACTCGGCATCCCAAGACTGCAACACCCAAAACTCTGCTATGGTTCCGGATTTTCCAAAACACGGCAGAACACCCAAAACCCAGCGCGTAGTTGCCGGGTCGGCCGTTGGGTGCCACCACACTAGGCCGCTTGGTTTCTCCCGCCGATTTGTTTGTTGTTATTGTTCAGTGGTGTTGTGACTGTAGAGTTGTGTACACTGTTATTTTGTGTACTTCTACAGGTCTGTTATTGGTATTATGGCTCCCAAACGTCCAGGAACGTTTTTGATTTCTTTTCATGTGATTTTCATGTTTTTTTTCCCCTAAATATATCTACGTTCTAAAAGTCGGAAAATTCCATTACTCGGCTCGATGCTGGTCCCGAGGTTGCCGAGTTTGGGAACTTCAACCTGTAGCGCCGTTTGGCAGTGACCTTCAGGGGTGGGATGGTAGGCCCTGTACTCGAGGGCTGTAATGGTTGACCCTTGCCCGTGGTGGCGAAGGCAGGATTTTTATAAGAGTTAATGGGCCGCATTAGTAGAAGGAGAGTCGTCGCATTAGATTAGGAGAGTCGCGCTGCCAGACTGGCTGGGAACCGGGACCAGCACAGGGCTCTGTCACCCCGGACTAGAACCCTCCTGGGGAGAGACAAGGAGAGGTATGTCAGGAGTCTCGCTGAGGATATCGAGGGTCATTTGAATGCTAATGACCTCCGACCCGCCTACCGAGCCCTGAAGAAGCTCCGCCCCAAGTCTCCATCTCGGGCGAGTGCTATTCGAGCAGCAGATGGGCACCTCGTGTTGGACATGGATGGGCAGATGGCTCGTTGGGCTGAGTACTTTGGCCAGTTGTTCACGGTGGACCCTCCAACTGAGTAGCTTCACACCACTGGATTACAGGCAGTGGATGCCGATCCTCCCATTGACGAAACCGCACCCTCTCTTGACGAAGTCAGAGAGGATGTGGCTAAGTTGAGGGGTGGAAAGGCAGCTCGTGTTTGTAATATAGGTGCGGAGCTCCTCAAAGCTGGGGGTGAGGCCATGATCCGTGTGTTGCATGCTGTCCTGACTGCCGTGTGGCAATCAGGTACCATTCCTCCTGACTGGAAAAGGGGGCTGGTCGTCCCTATCTGGAAAGGGAAAGGGGACCGTCAGGACTGCAACAATTACCGCGGTATTACACTGCTCAGCGTGCCAGGCAAGGTGCTTGCCCATCTATTGCTGACACGGACCCGCAGTCATCTGGTGAAGCATCAGAGACCTCAGCAGTCTGGGTTCACGCCTGGTAAGTCAACAACGGACCGTATCCTAGCGCTTCGTGTCCTGGTGGAACGCCGACGTGAGTTTCGACAGGGATGCTTGCAGCCTATGTTGATCTCAAGAAGGCGTTTGACTCAGTGCATCGTGAGTCACTTTGGGATCTTCTGCGACTTCATGGGATTCCTGCAGGGACTATTGGTTTGATAACCGGTCTGTATTCTGGGACTGAGAGTGCTGTAAAGTGTGGGGCAGGTGTATCCAGCTTCTTTCCTGTTAATACAGGAGTGAGGCAAGGGTGCGTCCTTGCCCCATCACTTTTCAACGCTTGTATGGACTGGGTATTGGACAAGGTTATAGATCAAAGTGATTGTGGAGCAGTGTGGATTCCGTAAGCATCACTCTACTACGGAAGCGCTTATTTCCTTAGAGTCATCCATATGCGGGGCATTCGCCTCTCGACAACACCTATGTGACCATATTTTTCGACCTTGAAAAGGCTTACGACATGGCTTGGAGACACGGTATATTACAATCTCTGTATGAGTTTGGGCTTAGAGGTCGTTTGCCTGTGTTCCTCCAGAGTTTCCTAGCCAACCGGGTTCTTAGAGTTCGAGTTGGCAACATACTGTCTTCTGAACACCCGCTTCCAGGTGACATCCCCCAAGGCAGCGTCTTGAGTGTAGCTCTGTTCGCTGTGGCCATCAATGGTATTGTTGATGTACTGCCAGAGGGGATTGTTAGTACATTATAAGTGGATGATTTATCAATCTCTTTTGCTGCTTCCAGGATGTCGGTTGCAGAGAGAAGACTTCAACTTGCTATTGATAAAGTTTGTGAATGGACGACGAATCGTGGCTTCCGGTTTTCTCCAACGAAGACTGTAGCGGTTCATTTTTGCAGAACCCGTGGGATTCATCCCGACCCAGACCTGTATCTTTACGATAAGAGAATACCATGTAAGGAAGAGACCCGGTTTTTAGGACTCATTTTTGACAATAGACTGACTTGGGTACCTCACTTTCGTGCTCTCAAGACTGACTGTCTCCGGACCATGGATCTACTGAAAGTCCTCTCGCACACCAGCTGGGGGGCTGATCGCGCTACACTCCTCTATCTTCACCGCTCACTTATCCTTTCGAAGCTTGAATATGGATGTGAAGTGTACTCCTCTGCCACACCCACTCGACTGCGGATGCTGGATTCGGTACATCATGCTGGTGTCCGTCTGGCAACCGGGGCGTTCAGGTCATCTCCCATCCCAAGTCTATTGGTGGATGCTGGTGTCCTCCCATTAGATCTTCAACGCCAGTCCCTCATGTTAAGATGTTGGTATCGCCTCCAACGCCTCCCTGACTCAATAGCATGCCGTGCTGTATCTTGTGATTCAGGATCGCAACTTTACCATGGGCGAAGAAGCTTACCAAAGCCCCTTGGTTTCCGATTGACAGCTAGTATGGAGATGCTATCCTTCCCTGCTTTACGGATCTGCCCGCATAGGCCTACGACAGTCGGTCCATGGCTTCTCCCAGAAGTGTCCTTCTGCAAAAGCCTTCCGCTCTCAAAAGGGTCTTTACCTCCTCAGGCTGAGCGTGCCCAGTTTTTAGACCACTTTTGCACACATCAGAGTTCGGTCCCTGTCTTTGCTGATGGTTCCAAATCAGACGAAGGAGTTGGATACGGTGTCGTATTCCCATCGTTTAACAAAGGCGTCAGCCTTCCAAGTGTTTCATCTGTTTTTACGGCTGAAATAAGTGCTATTTTATATGCTCTCATGGCTATTCTTACTCTTCCGGATGTCTCTTTTACAATTTTTAGTGATTCTTGTAGTGCTCTTCAATCACTGTGTAATTTTAACTCTCCCCATCCGCTGGTCAATGCCATCCTGGAATGGCTTTATCTGCTCAAGAGGCGAGGCCGGACGGTCAGCTTTTGTTGGGTACCGGCACATGTAGGTGTTGCCGGTAATGAGGAAGCTGATGCCTTGGCAAAAGCTGCAGCTAGAAGACCAGCTCTATCACATTTTGCAGTGCCGGCTACGGACCTGCGCTCGGCAATCCATAGATCAGTTCACAACAGTTGGCAGGAACATTGGATTACTATAGGGCAAAATAAACTGCGCGCCATCCACCAAAGTATCGAGGACTGGAGCTACTGCGGTCTCTCCCGTAGATGGGAGACTGCCTTGGCACGATTGCGTATTGGTCACACTCTGTATACTCATGGGTTCCTCATGGAGGGGGGCCACCCTCCTTACTGTGATGATTGTTTGGTCCCCTTAACTGTGCGGCACTTGCTGGTCGAGTGTCCCAGTCTTGGGGACCTACGTGTGCAATTTTTGTCCCGGTGTCGGACGGTGCTTACCGTCTCTCCCTGGCATTGGGAGAGAGGTGTTTCTCTCCGGGACATGAAGTCCATACCTTTATTGAGAAGGCTGGCCTTCTCAACAAGCTATGATGTTTTTAATATTCACTTATTATTGTTTTTAATGTACTCTTGTTCTTTTATGTATTTCGTTATTTTAAATATTTTTATTCTATCTTAAATTTTGTTTTTTAGTTTTCTTTTCATGTATCTTATGTAAGCAGGCGTCAATAACCCCGCAGTTGCAGCGCCTTAAAACTGTAATCAATCAATCAATTGCCCCATAACTTTTCAACGCTTGTATGGACTGGGTATTGGACAAGGTTGTAGATCAAAGTGATTGTGGAGCATCCGTCGGCAACACCAAGATCACTAATCCTGTTTTTGCCGATGATGCAGTCATCTTTGCTGAGTCGCTGGAGGTCCTGGTGATGGCTCTCGAGGCCCTGCACGAGGAGGCAAAGCCTTTGGGACTTGAGGTCTCCTGGCTTAAGACCAAGGTCCAGGTGTTTGGAGACTTACTAGATGAAGCAGTACAGTCTGTTCATGCGTGCGGCGAGGACATTGAGATCTTGGAAAGTTTTACATACCTTGGTAGCGCAGTCCATAATGACGGTGGGGTCACGTCAAGAAAGTCTTACGGCGGATTGGCCATAGCCCATGGGTGCTATGGACTCGCTCAGCGGGAGTATTTGGCGTTGTCGGTACCTGTGCAGGACGACAAAGATCCGGATCTTCAAGTCGCTTGTGATCCCTGTCTTACTATATGGTTGTGAGACATGGACACTAAAAGTGACTTGAAGAGACGAATCAATGCCTTTGGTAATAAGTGCCTTCGCAGAATCATGGGGTATCGCTGGGATGATTACGTGTCAAATCAGCGATTGCACCGTGAGACTGAATCGAGGCCTATTACCTGCATAGTCCGTCAACGCCAACTTCGGCTATATGGGCATGTGGCACGCTACCCTGAAACCGATCCTTCCCATCGGGTTGTATCTGTAAGAGACAATCCGGCGTGGAGGAGGCCAAGGGGGCGCCCACAAGGCTCGTGGCTGGGGCAAGTTGATGTTTCTTGTCGAGAGCTGCTTGGTATGGGAAAGAAGCCTGCATGGAGACTCGCGCGTGGTGACCCCCGGGAGTGGCGTCGTAGGGTTGGCGAGGCGACGCGCCCCCCGGCGTATGCCCCCAATGATTGATTGAGTAGTAGAAGCGAAATTGGATTAGCTTTCCATTGATATATGAAGCGAAATTGGATTAGCTTTCCATTGATATATTTCGTTTTCTGATAAATGAATGAGCACCATGCATAAATTAGCATCAACTAAATATATATCATCATCTTTCAGGGTATAAGCAAGTGCGCCACCCTCAGTACTCACTGATTGTGTAAGTGACTGGGCGAGGCTCTCTCCGCCGGCCTCCGCACACCACAGTCACCGTTCCTCTCACGCACACAGTAGTAGCTACAGCTCATTATTATTACTACGTTTGCAGTGCCTAAGCTGTGTATTAAACTGCAGTGCAAAATCAACTAGTCTTTAAGAATTTTATACATGGGTAGAGTGATTAAATATACTTTACAAGCTCTCAAGGTAGTGGTATATATCACTGTGGCGTAATAAGCTGGAAGATCGCCACCAAGCAGTAGTGATGTCCTTACATTTGTGCAGCGGTATGTTATATGGATCTATATTCTCTATTTCCTTACTTTTTTCAATGTAACGAGGAATAGATCCAGAGTCCAACATCTGAAGGACATAGTCTGACAGATGAACACCATCAATCACTTTCCCAGCCTTCAAAAAAGAGAGTAAGCGTGTGTGTACCGCGTACCGAGGTAATGCCCTTGTTTACATCACCGCACGGCCACTGTCGGCCAGCCATGTGTTCGGCTCGGACCACTCGGCCACCGCCTCTCCCAGCGGTGATCCAAAAGTGTCTTCTGTTAGTCTGTTTCCATTTTCTTTGCCGTATCGTAAACTTTTAGCTTGTTTTTGATAGTACACTACCTCCCGAGTTTCACGCTATGCGAGTTTCGCGATCCTCGAGTTTCGCGCTGAGTCCTAAATTCTTATCATCCCGACTTCGCGCATTATATCCCCGAGTTTCCCGGTTTTTTTTTTTTGTGTGTGTGTGTGTGTGTGTGTGTGTGTGTGTGTGTGTGTGTGTGTGTTTTGTGTGTGCCTACAGCGCCGTAAGGCAGTGGGCCTCCAGGAGTGGGATGGTAGGCCCTGGAGGTTAACTTGAGGGCTATGATGGTTGGCCCTTGCCAGTGGTGGCGCAGACAGAATTTCTATAGTGACGTCTGTGATTAGAGGCTCATGCCGCCCCTGTGTCCACCGATGCACTCACAATCAAAGGTAGAGTTAATGGGCAGCGTGTGGGTGTTCTTAGGCCACTCAACGGTGCAGAGAAAGATTTAAGTGGATTTACAGCCCTCATCAAGGATCGAACTCGGATCACCGAGAACGCCACACGGAGACTTCTTCTTCTTGTGACCCTTTCTGCTTAGTATCACTTTGTAGGTCGTCTGTCAAGCTCGTGCTCGAGCTTGACATATATCTTAACGCTAACCACTCGGCTACCGCCTCCCATAAGAGACGTAGGACACATCTTCTCTTCCTTCCTGCCTTAGTATGAGTATTACTAATAGCTATAGATTATAGCTGTAGTTTTGCTTTGTATTCCACATTTGGCTTGTGTGTTTTCTCTAACAGGGAGCTACGCCGGTGTTCTCCATTAAGAATAGGTAGTACAACCCGAAATAAGTACGTACCTTGTAACCGTACAATCCTCCGAGTCCCGTTCATTAATATTACCACAAAATACTCCTTTCATAAGTGATCTTCCTAACCGATGCCAGCGTGTGGTGGTTACTGTGGCTTTTCTGGACCGGTTCCGGTGAGGAGACCAGGAGAGAAGAAACGAGGAAGCGCATTGTGACAGTGTTATTGCCGTATATAATCACCTGTTCACCCAACAATAAGCTGACAAGATATGTGCTCAAGCTCACTCACTGCAGACCAAAACAGCACTCCCCGCTGGGTGATCTTCCCAACTCTCGAGCTCAATCTCAAGGCTCCTTCTCCTGTCCCTTCCCTCATTCATCCCGCTTTACCTAGTTCATCAGGCAGGCTGAACCGTCCATACCACCCGGCACGGCGGATCGTCACAGAACCCTATGGCTACACCCAGTACCCATTCTCACTGCTGGCGAGTCGGGACAGAAGGGCACTTTGTGTGGGCACATTTTTCAGGAGTATTTTTTTGGGTGTCGGGCCCCATAAAGTAAGTCCTGATTTATAGCTTGTCGTTAAAATACTATGCTACTGTACACTAAGACTCCTGTACATAGCCTGGACCGCTCACGGGCCTCACTACCATCCAAACACCCCACCTACTTAGAATCCTTAGGCTTTTGTTAAGGCTCAATCTGCCTGATTAACGGCTGCTGGAGACAACTACCCAACCACCCAAGTAACCCCACATGCACCTATCCACACCCACCCCTAACCCTACCCTCACACTCCAAACCCACCCACCCACCTGCCAATCCCACCCCCGGGACCCCACCACACCACCCCACCCACCCACTCCACCCAACCACCACCACCCCATACCCATCCCCACCCAAGCCCACCCACACACCCAAGCCCCACCCACCCACCCCAACCCCACCCAACTCCGCTGCTCACACACGCAATCGCGCTAGCCGCGGACCGCATAACAGGACGCAAGTCCAACGCACGCTAATGCCATCGCACGCACAGCACGTCACGCAAGCACCACTACCACACACCACACACAACCAACACACTACACACTACACCACACACATCCAACGAGATCTGGCACCTCGGCCTAGTCAGTATAACGCAAGCATTTTTTAACATTTATATGTGTTCCTAAATAAATCCGAGGTTGCAGCGGAGACCTTGCGAGCTTCGAGCGTCCAACTGCCTTCCATCAGAAGAAACGCTAAGTCCCGACGAGCAATCTCGGGATGATGTGGTATAGTGTATTAGGTATAATCGTGTTTGTTGTGTAAAGATTACAATCATGGGTTGCGATACTAATTTTTACAAGGGACTGCAATCAAAAGCTCTTGCAATGATACACGTGTGACAAGCCCCTAGTGGGTAAATGAGATACGTGTCCAACACTAGCAGACGATTATAGATGGCGCTGTGGCGTGGCAAACGCGGTGGCAATATGGCTGGCTCAAAAGGGGGAAAAATGGTTGTTAAAAATAGATAGATTACCAGATCGACAACAGTAATTACGTAGTTTGAATTTGTATATGTCCTGACTAATTTGAGTACTTTGAAACTACTACTTGTCAACACTTGAAGTAAGCTTTACAGAACGTTCGTCTTTGAGGAAGACCCAGTTAGCTATTTTATAGCGTAATTTTTGAGTGGATTGTTAAAAACAACGGTTGCAGTTTCCTTATATCATTCGATCAAAACACTGGTAATTACACCTTCTGTAAGCACGAGACTAATATATTACGTAGTTACAGCACTCTATCATGGGCTTTGTGTTCAATACCAACGTTCTCCTGCTCGAACTACCTCACGAGTTTAGCGTTAGGGTCCTTGTGAATAAAAAAGCAAATTGCTCGACGAAGCTCGGTGATGGGTACGTGTACAAATGATCCAACCACAAAATGGAATATGGCTGGCTGTGTTACAGTATGGCTTATCCCCCACTATAAAAAGGAAGAGTGTGAAAAATGATTGGATAAGGATACATGTATGCAATGGTAACACAAGATGGTACCCAGAGCCTAGTGGAGCGGAATTGGTTCTCCCGTCACGTAGGTGGCTGCGCAGACTGGATTTTATAAAGTGGGGCTGTCGAATTAGAGGCTCATCAGCACGCACCCCTGTGTCCTTTTACATCGGCATTAATTCCGATGCACTAACAACTCAATCGATTGTAAGTTTTAATAAAGGCAGCATGTGGGGGTTTCTCGGTTTCCACTCGACAAGTGCCGAAAGATTGTTGGCACCTGGGCCCGCGTATCGGAAAACACTCGGTACAACACGAGTTGATTACCACTTCGATGCATCTTAACCCCATGTTTGTTTCCAGCTTGAGAAAGGGCTCACCCGCCTCCACTGAAGATGTCTCTCCAACCCTCTGGGAGTCAACAGCTACCACGTTTATATTTCTTATACCACCCGTTGTAATTCTGCACACATAACATGTCCATCAAGCATCGACATACGCCATGCTCTACCGCCCTATGATTGCCATCGGTCTGTACAGCTGCCAAGTCTTGGCACTAGATACCCGAGCAGTAACGGGAATTGCGGTGAAGAGAGGTTGGTTCAAATAATGAGACTATTTTTTTAGGAGGTCCGCATACATCACACAATTTGCTTACCCTGAAGAAGCATTGGACAAATCCCTGATAACTCCTAATGATTTAACCTGGCTATGAGCACTAAAAGTGTAGTTTCCACAAACCTTTTAAAGTTTTACATAGTTCTGTTAAAGTGCTAAAGGGGTAGCAATCAAAACATTCTCTCCACATTACTTCATGTGAGTGGCATGATTTTTTCAGTAAACAAGATATGCTAATAACGGAAAACTCAGCATATGCTTCATTTTCAGATCCTCTCAGCTTGATACATAAGCTGCAAATAATTATATATTACGGAGACGATTTTTGAGTCATCAAGTTATATGTCGAGCATCTCGGTAATACGCAGAATACCGATGATAGTATGATGTGTGAGAATAGGGTCTTATTTTTAATATACACGAAGATCGTAATAATCAATGGATATGACATTCAAAACGGGTGATGTAAAAGTGTATAAAGTTCACAAATAGCAATCGACCCTACCACGTTCCCTTCGTTCTGGGACCAAAGGGGGATTGGTTTGACCACCAGTGAGGTCACCCCTAGCAAAGCCGTGACTGAAGGGTAATTAAGCATACTGGTGCGGCCTGACATTTAGGGGTAAATTAAGCAGGTGGTGCGGCACAAACCTTGGGACCCAGTCAGGTCACCCCTAGCAAAGGGCGTGACCTAAAGGGTTAATACTAGCCACTGCATGGTCTACGGGGCCCTGACATTAAGGGGTATTAGCAGCGTAGTGCATAGGCCCTCAACCTTGGACCACTACACTACATTCTCTTGTATCACCGCGGTGTTTGTACCATACATTAACAACGTTCGCGTTTGTTTGCTGTTATGCATGTTTCTATTGTTGTTAATTAACTGCTGTACAGTTATAGTTATCTTTTCGTGTGGCACTATTTCTCTTCGGAATGCTTTTGACCTCTTAAATAGAGTAAAGTTTAAAGTGTTGGGGTCAGATTATAGCTGTCGCCATGTGTAAGGTCTCGTGCTGTGTTTATGATATAGTTTAATTTTTAGCCTTGGGGAAATAAACATGGTTTGTTTTTTTTCTTATTTTTTTTTTTGGTTGACTTTTTTTTTGTATTAAAGAAATTTCAACTCTTAATAACGTTATATCCACAGACTATTGTCCACTTGATGAAAAAACTGACCAAATTCATGATTACAAATATATTCAAATGATTCTTATTTGTAAGAATATTTTGCAACCTTTTTCATTCTTCCAAGTGGTTAACATATTTTTTTTTTTCATGATCTCGTAAAATGTATTATCTGCTAGTTTGTTTGAGCAATTAGCGTTACCACCATTGAAAATAAAAGCACGAAAATGTATTTTGAAAAATCACATCTTCATTCCTCTTCCAAATGATAATATTGTTTATAAATGCACCGGTACCAATAGTCGGCGAGAGTTATTTATCAAACCCTTCACTGGCCTCGGCTGGTTACAAATACGGTCTCTCAGTCTATTTAAGGATCTGCATCTGAGGCTTGGTAATATATTAGGTTTCTGTATTTTAAATATTCGCGCGCCAGTCTGAAGGCCAAAGTAATGGGTAAACATATTAGTTCTCGTGATAGGCTTGTAATCGGCAACTACATTGTACAAGGTTGACGATATAATAGCAAACCTCTTTTTCTGATTGCTGTGAGTTAATTTAGTGGAGTAATAAGG
This sequence comes from Chionoecetes opilio, assembly GCA_016584305.1. NCBI lineage: Eukaryota > Metazoa > Arthropoda > Malacostraca > Decapoda > Majidae > Chionoecetes > Chionoecetes opilio. Next base: position 806,862 of record JACEEZ010017506.1, on the reverse strand, counting down.
TCAAGTGGTACATTACAACGTTGTTGACGCTTGTGCCGCGCCTCTACTTCAATGGCGAGGCTAAAATAGTAAAAGATATTCAATATTTATTTGATGGATATAAAAACAGAAGTTATGAATGAATGAATGATGCTCTGAAGAAGCATTTATATACAAAAATAAGCTGTATTATGTGTTGAGTGTAAGTAGTTTCATTGTGCGTCTGGACAGCACGGTCACGGCCTGTTGCTTCGCAACTTTTGACGTAACTATTCACTGAGCTGTAGCCTTCCACCAAGATCAAAACATAGCTTTTCTGGTCATGAATGAGCATCCTATTAATTAGGCACTTTAAAATATGATCAGTAATTATTTTATATTTTAATTAAATCTGCCGCACCAGGGGGGTAGGCCTATGAATTTGATATTCCGCAGGTGAAGGGGTTAAATGAAAAACTAACAATAAAAAAAACCCAAGTTGTTCAGTATCGAGGTTAAAGGCGCGCGTGTGGATGGAATAGCGCCGTGCGCCTTTTAAACCTCGAGCTCAGGAAGTCTGAGCAGATGCTGGTTTGTTTGTTTTACTCGTGGCAGCCCACGCTCTTATCACTCTTGAAGTGTTATATGACATAGCTGTGTATTCTTGGTCACCCCTTTTGCTAAAAGGTACTAGTGTTACAGTACCCTTCCGAGTTTTCGCACTTGCTTTCTCCAAAGGCATAGCGCTCTAAACTCTGAGGATTCGCGAAACTCGGGGTATGTGATAAAACACTGAATATAAATGTTTATTTAATTCACGCTGCGGGAGGCTGTTCGTACCGTATATTACGGCTCTATAAGACTCACTTTTCCCCCAAAAATCCCCTGAAAAATACTCGTGCGTCTTCCGAGATAATGTGTAGTACAGTAAAGCTTATAATCGGCACTGTATACTCGGAATGATATAAATCGGCATGACAAAGAAAGGTTTTTTTTTTTTTTTTTTTTTTTTTTTTTTTTTTTTTTTTTTTTTACACCTATGCCTATAGCAGTGTAGGCAGTGAGCTCCATGGGTGGGATGGTAGGCTCTGGAGGCTCACTCGAGGGCTGTGATAGTTGGCCCTCGCCCGTGGTGGCGCAGGCAGGATTCTTATAGTGACGCCTGTGATTAGAGGCTCATGCCACCCCCCTGTGTCCTTCCATGCACTCACAGTCGAAGGTAGAGTTAATGGACAGGGCATAGTGTTGCAGTATTTAAGTGCTCAAGTGATGTAAAATTAGGTTGTACAGGTACAGTACACTCGATACAATATACAGTTTGCGTGGATAATCAGTGCGCGCCTCCGAAAAGGGAATGTTTACACGTATGACGCACCATGTTTATAACAAAATAATGTAGAATATCAACACTTACAATTGTAGTTAGTATTTCGTTGCGTAGCCCTTCCTCTTGATGACCCTTTGAAGGCGACGTGGTACACTGTCAGCAAGTTTTTGAAGGAACTCTGGCTTAAATCTTCCAACACTTTCGGAGCTCCATTTCAAGCTTGGGGGGTGTAGAGGTGTCACGTGAGCGGAGTTTGCCTTTAATGATGGCCCAAAGATTTTATATGGGTGATATATCGGGAGAATTACCTGGCCAGTCATCTATTCTCCCAATCTTGTAGTCATCAAGCCACTGTATCACATCTAGAGCTGTGTGGCAGGATGCTCCATCCTGTTGGAAAATCTGTGCCTGTGTCTTTTCAAAGCAGGCCTCCAGGTGGTCATTTAAAAGATCAAAATACACCACTTTGTTAACAGTTGTGTTCTTTGGGAAAATAACTAAGTTCCCAATACCATGAAAAGTAAAGCAACCCCACACCATTAAACTGGGAGGGTGTTTTGTGGTCTTTCGTGTGTAGCAAGGCTCGGTGGGGTCTGAGCCGGAGCGACGGTACACTTTTGCTGGTCCTCCTCCACTCACACAAAATGTGTTTTCGTCACTCCACAGCACAGCCCGCCACTTGTCGAGAGGCCAATCTCTGTATTTCTTTGCAAAGTGAAGCCTTTTCTTCCTTTGGCGGTCATTTATCAGTGGCTATTCCGCGCCCGGTAACACCTGTAGCCAAGGTCACGTTTCAAAGTTTCCTGTACAGTACGAAGCGACACATTACCAAGAAGAGTATGATTTTCCTCCTTCAGTTCTCTGGCTGTAAGGCTAGGATTGGCCTCAAGTTGTCGCCTTAACACGCTCCTGGTTCTGTTACAAGTTTTTTTTTGTTTCCCAGGTTGTTTTTTTTGGGAGCGGAGATTCACCTCTCTGCCAGCCTTAAATCCCCGGATCAAATTTTGCACTGTTTTAAGCTTTAGTCCTTTAAGCTTGCAAATTTCCTTATTATTGATCCCAGCCTTGTAAAGATCAATGATTGCTTGAATCGTTGTGCCATCCGTATGTTTTCCACCCATTATGTAATCCAGCAAAAACAGGCAAAAACACGGGATGTAGGGGAACGCTGGAAGCTATAAGTTCAAAATCACGCAAAAATGTCAACCGCCTATGGAGGGAGGAGAGGGAGGGAAACCCTCCCTCCCACACACCGGTGAGTGTGCAAGATGATGTACGTCGCTGTCAGACATACGATTCATGCCTTCTGCATTTTTTTATAGCTTGGGAAGCAACTTTAAATCTGCGCGGTAAATCTCGATGAACGGATTCTGGCGTAAAGATCATCCGCGCAAGCCTGTAGTATAGAGTTGTGATTATAAAGTGATTAAAGTGATACCAGTGTTAAAATGCGACTGAGTCTCCCTAACATCTTCTAAAATGTTACAACAAGGCTCCCCTCCCTGGATTACATGCCTGCTGCTTCATTGGTAATGTTGCTTTATGCTTTTACAGTAGTTTTTTTTTTTTTTTTTTTTTTTTTTTTTTTTTTTTTTTTAAACCCATATCAGAGGAGGACATTGCATACCTCGGCACATTGAATAACTCGGCACATTGAATAACTCAGCAAGGGCCAGAGCCCCTATCGTGCCGAGTTATAAGGCTTTTACTGTACTGTCTCAGTACTCAGTACCTCAGTACTTACCTGTTACAAGTATTTCACATACCATAAGACATTCAAATGAACTAATCTGTCCTTATGGTGTGATGTTTCCATTCTGCGTTTGAGGCTTGGCAGATTGCCGAGCAGCGCCGTCTATCGTCTGCTAGTGTTGATATATCATTTACCACCAATCCTGCCGGGGCAACTCTTTGGGTACTCAGCAGTGTAGGGGTAGAACTCTCGGCTCACAACCGAGATGTCCCGGGTTCGATCCCCAGGCGAAGCAGAAATAGATGAGCTGTTTCCTTAAAAAAACCCGAGCCCCTGTCCACCCAGCAGTGAATTGGTACCGGGGGCCAGGACCCAGCAACGGAGGTGGTATCTCCAGCTACGACCTGCTCTCCCACTACCTACAGTGTCCGCAAAAAGTATAGAGCGCCCCGCTACTCCCCAATATAAACATCATGGTATATATTAAGGTATTCATTAATAACCCATGGAAATGAAACTATTCTTTATTTATAGTATTTTGTCATGTTCCCCTTTGCTTGTATGACCATCTTCAGGCGCTTGGGCATAGATTCAGCGAGCATGTGAAGTATTCTTTGTCCATTTCTGTGTACCACATGGTGCTCTCCCCACGGCCTGTGCGTCTAACTATTTCTTTTGTTGACACATTTTCCACCTTCCAGGCCAAAATACGAGCCTTTTCCTCAGTACTAAGGTTGGTTGGAGCCATCTGGATGTGTGGGTACAAAAGTTGCAGTACTAACAAACTGACAAGCCAAATTAGAGGGTCTTGATATGGGAGCAAGCATCACAGAACCCCTTTCAAAGGCAGCTCAGTGAGCACTGAGCAGGAAACGGTGACTCCAGTTTCCCTACTATATATGTCCGAGTTGCCAGATAAAAGTTGATTCCTGTTGGCAACACGACTTGCCTGCCAAGCCCACATACTTGTGGGTGCTTTTTGCCACTGATTTATATGGCAAACGCTCTATACTTTTTGCGGACACTGTAGATACTACCTGCCCTCACTACTGAACCGAACAATCCTCCCTCGGTAGGTAGTACCGTATTTTATGGCTTATAAGAAGCTGCATCTTGGAAGACGCACCCTGATTTTGGAAGGAAATTTATACGAAAAAAAATAAGAAAACAGATTTTCTACCGGGTAGGCGGTAGTAAAATCTACGACTTTCTCAGTAGGCGGTGGTCCGAAGTGTCTCTGCTGCCTTTCTGCGGAAGAATTTGTCATTTTCTATTGGTGAAGGAGTTTCTGGTAAGTTGAAAAGAATTTGGCATGATTACGGGCAGAAATATAAAGGGCATGAGTTTCAGGAGATGGATGGCTATGGTCCCATCTGTGAGCTGGCTCATTATCTTGGATAGCACGAGAACAAGCTGAGTTAAACCAAGGTTTACAGTCTTTAGGAATATAGAAAGTGTGTGGAATGTATGCCTCCATGCCAGAGACATAACAAATTATCTAAGTTATGCGCTCTGCACAAAGAGATGGGTTTCTGACATGGAAGCAATAATAATTCAATAGAAAATCAGAGTAGTACCACCTTATGTTCTTCCACTTAGCTGAGGTGTTAAGCCAAAAACACCTACGCTTAAGTGGGTCCCGAGGCGGCACCGGAGCGATCGGACAGGTTATGGAAATAAGATTGTGATCGGAGGAACCCAATGTAGATAACACTGATTAACAACAAATTTATTGTCTAAGTTTTTTTTATCTGATTTAGGACAATTTTGATGTACTGAATGCAAAAATTACATTGATTTTGCTCAATCAGGTCAACTTTTTTATCTATCGCCACATGATTTTTTTTTACGTTTTTGTTTACATGTACGGGTATTTTCTATATACAGGGAGGTCCCCTTATACGAGCATTCGGTATACGAGAATCCGATGATACAAGATGTGTAAATTAGGGTCTATTTTCAATATAAGAGATCGAAAATCCAATGCTACGACATTTAAACTGGGGTGAGTAAAATTACCAAGTTATTTACTAAAGTAAATTACAAGTTATTTACTAAAATTATAAAATCATTTACTGACTACAGTAAAAGCCTTATAACTCGGCACGATAGGGGTTCTGGCCCTTGCCGAGTTATTCAATGTGCCGAGTTATGCAATTTCCTCCTCTGATATGGGTGTAATAAATAAAAAAAATAAAAAAAATGTAAAGACAGTACTGTAAAAGCATTAAAACTACACTTACCAGTGAATGGGTAGCAGCAGGCATATATATACTCGTAATCCAAGGAGAGGGGAGCCTTGTTGTAACATGTAGAAGATGTTAGGGGGACTCTGTCGCATTTTAACACTGGTATCACTTACGCAATCACTTTATAATCACAACACTGTACTGTATTGTATACAGTACTGTACCTGTACAACTTAATTTTACATCACTTGAGCACTTAATTACTGCAACACTATGCCCTCTCCATTAACTCTACCTTCGACTGCGAGTGCATGGGAGGACACAGGGGGCGGCATGAGCCTCTAATTACAGGCGTCACTATAACAATCCTGCCTGCGCCACCACGGGTGAGGGCCAACCATCACAGCCCTCGAGTGAGCCTCCAGGGCCTACCATCCCACCCCTGGAGCTCACTGCCTATACGCGCTATAGGCATAGATGTGTGTGTGTGTGTGTGTGTGTGTAAAAAAAAATAATAATAAATAAATGAAAAAAAAGAAGAAAAAAAACACTGTCACCTTGCCGAGTTATATCAAATTCCGAGTTATACAGTGCCGAGTTATAAGGGTTTTACTGTATATGATTTTACCTAAGGTTGTACAATTTCAATCTGAAAATATGATAACTCTGGTGGCTCGGTACGACAATGTGGCCTACAAATATTCACATCCTGGACGATGTACAATGATTCAGATGCGCAGAGACGAGTTTGTAGGCAGTGGAAGAGGTCTGCGCACCCCTCCCTTGTCCCTTACCTACCCTACCCTCTCAGTCTATTGTATCATGCGGCAGCACCGAGGATCTTTCCTCTTCCCCCAAAGCTCCCTTCACACATTCCATAATCAAATCACGATAGCGCCACCAATTTGATTATTGACGCTATCGTGAAATTTAACCGCGAAAAACGCAGACCACGATAGCCTCACAACAATGTCACGCTGCCTGTATGTATGTGTCATGACAGTCGTAAGATGGTCACGATGGAGTCATGACAGCTGTAAGACTATGTCACGAATGGAAAATAAACGGTCGTTTTGTCGTCACGATAGAGCTACGATAACCACGACAGCGCCATGACGGTGCCATGAACGTACCACGATAGCGTCAAGAGTTAGCCCCACACGTGGGTGGGGGTTGCCATGGTGATGGAGAAGGAAGGGGGACTATAGAGATAAAGGTGGAGAAACAGGGTTGTGTTGGGGTGATGGGAAGGGGGGGAAACGGGGGAGGGGGTTGTAATAAGAAGGGGGTGTTGGTGGGGAAAGGGGGGGTGGGGGTGGAGAAGGCGTGGTTTTGGTGGGGGTGGGGGTGTTACCACGTGCTGATGGGAGTAGTGGGTAGGGAGTCACAGGGGGAGTGTCATCACGTGGTGGTGGGAGTAGGGGGAAAGTAGTCGAGGGAGGTGTTATCACGTGGTGGTGGGAGTAGGGAGAGTGGAGTCGGGGGTGGGTGGAGGTGAATGAGAAAGGGGGGGGGAGGCGGAAGGGGATGCAAAAAGGGGGGGAAGGCAGGGATGAAGGAGCGCGTAACGGTTTCTTATAGTCACGATAAACATACGACGATCATGATAGTGTCACGAAGCTGCTACATAGATAACGATAGCGTCACGATAGACTTACAATACTGCTGCGTTGGGTACGAAAATCGGGGAGCTTC
>JACEEZ010017506.1:730000-790000 GCA_016584305.1 Chionoecetes opilio | reverse complement strand
CACAGGTAATGACTCCTCCTATCAGTGGGTAGTTGCCATATGTCGCCTGACCTCGAATATAGGGGCTTGAGATGGCAGGAGAAACCCACCAGGGGACTGTACCAATGTGTACCATGCCTGCTGAGAAGGTGAGCGCAAACTACCATAAATGACGTTACCGTGACAAATAGTGTGAAGACAAGGCACGGCTGACGGAACACTGCCGTGATGTGATGAAACAGTGCCGTGATGGTATAGTGCGAATCAGCCTTCACCTGTACCTTCCTGAGGAAGACTAATCAACCCTAGCAACTGTGATAGATTTACAGGTGTACACCAGGGTGAATATTGTTGGTCCCGACATCTTTGCCCTTCAACAATAACAAGGTAGAGATAGTTACCTTACGTGCAGTGTTACCTTAATTTCTTGGTAAATTTTCGTTATTGGGCAACAACTGATTTTGAGGTCGAAACTTAGTTTTCCTGCATAGTTTTTATGCGTTTTGAATAAATCTGGCACTTGTTTTGTCAGAAATCAATGTTTGTTTACAGGTGTGGGGGGTGTCCGCCCCGCCTCGCCAGGCACGCCCCGTAAACCTTGCTCCGCTTCGCACTGCTGTTGTATTGGTCATTTTCTTTTTTTCTTGATATCATCTGTTACTAAACCAAACCCCACCTCTAACTTAACCTGCCCTAATCTGATTTAAGCTAACTTAACTTTCTGGATGAAATAACGATAGAGCTTTGGTAGTAATGTAACGCCATTATTATTCAATTGCGCCATGGGAAATTTTTCAAAATACTCCGAATGAAGAAAGCTACACGATGATGTAGTTAAGAATCCTAGGACTCTTTTGAAAGCCTACTACCGAAATAATACCATTATCTTTACTGCAAATTTTCCACAAAGTTTAAACACATGGCAGAATAGCAACAAAGGCATACAACATTAAATTTAAGCTATATCCTGTGATGAATTATATATATAGGATCCTGCAGTAGGGTCTGGTCTTGGTTTTGGTCTCGGAGGGTGTGGTCTTGGTCTTGGTCTCGAGGTGCCTGGTCTTTTTTTTTTATCTTTTTTTTTTATTCCCCACAACAAAAAGAGGTAACACAAAGCCGCTTAGTTGCCAGTCCCTATAAAGAAGACAGTAAGAGAATAAAAAAAAAAAGAGGGATGAGCCAATTTAGTTCGGGAGGTGTCTTGTTACTCCTCTTTTGAAAAGATTTAAGTCATTGGAAGGTGGAAAAATAGAAACAGGAAGAGAGTTCCAGAGTTTACCAGTGAAAGGGATGAAAGAGTAAAGATACTGATTAACTCATGCATTAGGAAGATGGACAGAATAGGGATGAGAATGAGTAGAAAGTCTTGTGCAGCGAGGCCACGGGAGGGGGGGAGGCATGCAGTTAGCAAGTTTAGAAGAGGGAGATAGTTAAGTATCATTGAAGAAGTAGGGATAGTTATCTGGTAGGTTTTGTCGAGTAGATGGGTGAAGAAATTGGGTTTTTGAGGCATTGAACAAAACAAGGTTTGCTTTGCCCCAATCAGAAATTATAGAAAGATCAGAAGTTAGGCGCTCGGTGGCATCTCTCCGTGAATCACTTAGTTCCTGTTGAGTTGGACGTCTAATAAACAACGTTGAAAAATGCAAGGTAGAATCATCAGCGTAGGAGTGTATAGGGCTTTGAGTTAGACCTAGAAGATCATTAATGAATAATAGAAAGAGAGTAGGTGATAGGACAGAACCCTGGGGAACACCACTGTTGATAGATTTAGGAGAAGAACAATGTCCGTCTACAGTAGGTGCAATAGAACGGTTTGAAAGGAAACTTAAGATGAAGGTACAGAGAGAAGGATAAAAACTGAATGAGGGTAGTTTGGAAATTAAAGATTTGTGCCAGACTCTATCAAAAGCTTTTGATATGTCAAGGGCAACAGCAAAAGTTTCACCGAAACCCCTAAAGGAGGATGACCAAGATTCAGTTAGGAAAGCTAGAAGATCGCCAGTAGATCGCCCTTTACGGAAACCGTACTGACGATCAGATAGAAGATTGTGAGCAGATAGATGCTTAAGAATCTTATTATTAAGTATAGATTCAAAAGCTTTAGAAAGGCAGGAAGTCAAAACTATAGGACGTTAGTTTGAAGGATTAGAACGGTCACCCTTCTTAGGAACAAGTTGGATGTGAGCAAACTTTCAGCAAGAAGGAAAGGTGGAAGTAGATAGACAAAGACGGAAAAGTTTGACCAGGCAGGGTGCAAGCACAGAAGCACAATTTTTGAGAACAATAAGAGGGACTCCGTCAGGACCGTAAGCCTTCCGAGGATCTAGGCCAGAAAGGGCAAAGAAAACATCATTACGAAAGATCTTAATGGCAAGTATAATATAGTCAGAGGGTGGAGGAGAAGGAGGAACAAGCCCTTCATCAACCAGAGTGGAATTTTCAGCAAAGGTTTGAGCGAAGAGTTCAGCTTTAGAAATAGATGAGACAGCTGTGGAGCCATCTGGGTGAAGCATAGGCAGAGCTGGGCACTAAATACATTGAATTTATATAAATACTAAATACTAAATACATGGGAGAAATGTATTTAAATACTAAATACTAAATACATTTTACGAATGTATTTAAATACTAAATACTAAATACATCAATTGTGTTTAAATACATTTGTAAATACATTTTTAATACACACAAATTTTAACAAGACCAAAAAAAATTGATTTCCTTAGGATTTCCTAAGATTTTGGGTTTCCTTAGAAATTTCTTTCTCAGGCCTAAATTTCCTTAAAATAAAGAAATTTCCTTTAAAGTGGAAACACTGGTTCACTGTAACATCAGGATTGCCAGATAGTTGGGCGGGTTTATGGCCAAATTAACTGATAAAAATGTATTTACATTTTTATATTATGATTATTTAAATACAATGTATACTCATAAAAGTATTTAAATACTGTATTTAAGTACATGACAACCAATGTATTTATAAATAAATTTCTAAATACACAAATGTATTAAAATACGTATTTAAATACAAATGTATTTAAATACTGCCCAGCTCTGAGCATAAGAGGGAAAGATGAAGAAAAAAATGTGTTAGAGTTGTAATTAGCTAGATGCCAGAAGTCATGAGAGAAATTCAATTCAGAAAGATTTTGACATTTTCTATGAATGAAGGAGTTTTTGGTAAGTTGAAGTAAAGATTTGGCATGATTACGGGCAAAAATAAATAGGGCATGAGTTTCAGGAGATGGATGCTTACGGTACCATTTGTGAGCCGCCTCTCTTATCGTGGACAGCATGAGAACAAGCAGAGTTAAACCAAGGTTGACGGGCTTTATGATTAGAGAAATTGTGTGGAATGTACACCTCCATGCCAGAGACTATGAACTCAGTTATGTGCTCTGCACAAAGAGATGGGTCTCTGACATGGAAGCAGTATGGAAAATCAGAGTAGTACTGCCCTAGGTCTTCCCACTTAGCTGAGTTGAAATGCCAGAAGCATCTCCGCTTAGGTGGGTCCCGAGGCGGCACCGGAGCGATTGGACAGGTTACAGAAATAAGATTGTGATCGAAGGAACCCAATGGAGAAAATAGATTCACAGAGTAAGCAGAAGGGTTAGTAGTTAGGAAAAGATCAAGAATGTTGGGCGTGTCTCCAAGGCGGTCAGGAATACGGGTAGGGTGCTGCATCAGCTGCTCTAGGTCTTGGAGGATAGAAAAGCTGTAGGCTTGTTCACCAGGTTGCTCAGTGAAAAAAGATGATAGCCAAAGCTGGTGGTGAACATTGAAATCCCAAGAATGGAAATTTCTGCTAAAGAAAAATGAGACGAGATGTGTTCCAATTTTGATGTTAAATAGTCGAAGAATTTTACATAGTCCGAGGAGTTAGGTGAGAGATATACAGCACAGATAAATTTAGTAAGAGATTGAAGTCGAAGCCAGATGGTAGAAAATTTGTAAGATGCAAGACCGTGGGCACGAGAGCAAGTGATGTCATTGCGCACATATACACAACAGCCAGCTTTGGATTTAAAATGAGAATAGAGATAGAAAAAGGACTGCTGTCAGTGCTCACAGACAACTGGATTTCGGTGAGGAAAAGAAGATGATGTTCCACAGATTGACAATTAGATCTAAGACTGCAAATGTTGCAGAAGTTTAAGGAGAGAAAGCTAGAAGTATCAAGACACCTCGAGTCGTCACCTTGGAGTCGGTCCGACATGGGGATATTTATGGTTCCATTCCCAGTTAGGGACTCCGAGGCTGGGTGTATGGTAGCCATGTTGAAATTTCGAGTGAAGATAGTGTAGGAGTGTAAGGTGCATTTAGTGTACAGTACCCTCCCGAGTTTCGCGCTTGCTTTCTTCCCTAGACATAGCACGAAACTCACAGATCGCGAAAATCAGGTATTGAAAACACTGTAAAAATGCTTATTTAGTCCGGTGCGAGGTGTACCTACCGTATTTTACAGCTTATAAGACTCACTTTTTCCCCCAAAAAATATACTGAAAATGCCCCAAGCCCCTGTCCACCCAGCAGTGAGTGGGTACCGGGTGTTAGCCAAGGGTTTGTGACCTACCTCCCGGGGTGGTGGCTTCGGCCAACACTAAGTAGAGGAGAGGAGCTTGCGCTTGAGCTTGAGTTGGAAGTCACCCAGCGGACGCTGTCGGTGAAGCCTTAAGTCCGGCGTTCTCCCACACACGTATTCTGTCCTGCGAACGATACTTGATCTTGATTTTGATATTACAGGTGGCCTATTCTTCATAGGCCAGGCCTTTGAACCGGTGTTGCATAAAATAAGTAACACCTCAAAATAAGTAGCACCTGACCTCACCCCCCCGCCGATCCTTACTTATTTACCACAAAATACTCCTTTGTAAGTGATTAACAAGGACGTGTGTAGTACTGTGGTTGCTGGAGGTACTGGAGGAGACAGGAGGGAAGAGAGGAAGGCATTGGAGGTACCGTAGAGAAGGGAGGAAAACATTAGTGTAGTGATTAGTTAGTAAGAGCAAGGCATTGAGTGATCTAGCTCTGTACACGTTTTATGTCTATGTTAGTGTGCTTTTATGTATGACAAGGCAGGTGAAGGGATTATCTTGTTAAAAACTTCCATATATGTCTCTCGATTCATCTTCTTCTTGTGACCTTTGACGCTTAGTATCGCTTCATAGGTTCTCTTCAAACTTTGTCTCCTTTGTAAACAGATTTGTCAACTCTTCCCTTGTCTATTTCACCTGGGATACTAAAACATTTTCATTTGTTTTGGTCAGAGTGAGTGAGGGCGTCAGCTGAACGTTGTGTGACAGTGTTATACGGCAATAACACTGTCACAATGCCTTCCTCTCTTCTCTCCTGTCTCCTCCAGTACCTCCAGAAACCACAGTACCACACACGTCATGGTTAATCACTTATAAAGGAGTATTTTGCGATAAATAAGTGAGGAACGGCGGGAGTGTAAGGTTTAAAGGTGCTACTTATTTCGAGGTGTTACCTATCTTATATAATAATCCTTGATGAGGGCTGTAAAATCCACCTAAAATCTTTCTCTGCACCGTCGAGTGGCCTAAGAACACCCACACGCTGCCCATTAACTCTACCTTCGATTGCGAGGGCATCAGAGGACACAGGGGGTGGCATGAGCCTCTAATCACAGGCGTCACTATAGAAATTATGTCTGTGTCACCACGGGCGAGGGCTAACCATCACAGCCCTCAAGTGAACCTCCAGGGCCTGCCATCCCACCCCTGGAGCTCACGGCTTAACGGCGCTGTAAGCACACACACACACGCGTCAGCTGTGTGTACACAGACACGCGCTCTGGGAGGCTCCTACACAACTTGTATATGCTGTATGGCTGCAGTGACCAACAAGGATGCAGAGGACCCTAAAAGCCTTTAAGTACTTATAGTTTAGAGCTATGTAGTTAGATAGTCCTGTCTCCTAATGATTTACCTAAAAAGTCCTTTTTTCCTGTCTCTTTTTGCTACTGCCCATTTCCATCACTTTACACTTTTTAGCATTAAGCTCCATTTCCCATAATTGACTCCATCTGAAAATCTTATCTAGATCCTTTTGTAAATCCTCACAGTCCTCTATACTTTCTACTTTTCTTAGTAATTTAGCATCATCAGCAAATATACTCATATAACTGTTAACTCCCTCTGTCATATCATTTACATAGACCAAGAACATCACTGGGGCCAATACTGATCCTTGAGGAACTCCACTTATCACACTGCACCATTCTGACTTCTGATCTTTTATTACTGTTCTCATCTCTCTATTGCTCAAAAAGTCTTCCATCCACTTCAGCAAACCACCCTTCAATCCTGCTACATGTTCTAGCTTCCAGAGCAGTCTCTTGTGAGGTACCTTGTCAAATGCCTTATTTAGGTCCAAGTATATGCAATCGACCCACCCCTCTCTTTCCTGTGTCACATCGATCTGTGTGTGTGTGTGTGTGTGTGTGTGCGTGCGTGTGTGTGTGTGTGTGTGTGTATTCATCTAGTTGTATTTTACAGGGCCAGAGGAATGCTCGTGTGGCCCCGTCTCCATATCAACATTTTTATCATTCATCCTTAGTGCTTTGTGTTGGCCGAAGCCAATGTGTGTGAGTGTGTGTGTGCCTACAACGCCGTTAGGCAGTGACCTCCAGGGGTGGGATGGTTGTCCCTGGAGGTTCACTTGAGGGCTGTGATGGTTGGCCCTTGCCCGTGGTGGCGCAGACAGAATTTCTATAGTGACGCCTGTGATTAGAGGCTCATGCCGCCCCCTGTGTCCTCCGATGCACTCGCAATCGAAGTTAGAGTTAATGGGCAGCGTGTGGATGTTCTTTGCCCACTAAACAGTGCAGAGAAAGATTTTAAGTGGATTTTACAGCCCTCATCAAGGTTCGAACTCGGGTCACCAAGAACGCCACTCTTGAGACGCTAACCACTCTGCTACCGCCTCCCATAAGAGCCGTACGGGACACGTCTTCCTACCTTCCTGCTTAGTATAGTATTATAATAGGCTTAGTATAGCTTGTAGTTTTGCTTTGTTTTTTTCCTTTTGTTTGTGTTTTTCGCTACAGGAGCAGCCGGTGTAGCATAAGATAGGTAACACCTCGAAATAAGCAGCACGTTACCTTACACCCCGCCGTTCCTTACTTATTTACCACAAAATACTCCTTTATAAGTGATTAACTGTGACGTGTGTGGTACTGTGGTTTCTGGAGGTACTGGAGGAGACAGGAGAGAAGAGAGGAAGGCATTGTGACAGTGTTATTGCCGTATAACACTGTCACACAACCATCAGCTGACGCCCTCACTCACTCAAACCAAAACAAATGAAAATGTTTTAGTATCCCAGGTGAAATAGACAAGGGAAGAGTTGACAAATCTGTTAACAAAGGAGACAAAGTTTGAAGAGAACCTATGAAGTGATACTAAGCGTCAAAGGTCACAAGAAGAAGACGAATCGAGAGAGACAGAGATGGAAGTGTTTAACAAGATAATCCCTTCACCTGCCTTGTCATACATAAAAGCACAATAACATACATAAGACGTGTACAGAGCTAGATCACTCAATGCCTTGCTCTTACTAACTAATCACTACACTAATGTTTTCCTCCCTTCTCTACGTACCTCCAATGCCTTCCTCTCTTCCCTCCTGTCTCCTCCAGTACCTCCAGCAACCACAGTACTACACACGTCCTTGTTAATCACTTACAAAGGAGTATTTTGTGGTAAATAAGTAAGGATCGGCGGGGGGTGAGGTCAGGTGCTACTTATTTTGAGGTGTTACTTATTTTATGCAACACCGGTTCAAAGGCCTGGCCTATGAAGAATAGGCCACCTGTAATATCAAGATCAAGATCAAATATAATTCGTAGGACAGAATACGTGTGTGGGAGAACGCCGGACTAAAGGCTTCACCGACAGCAACCCCTGGGGGACTCCCAACTCAAGCTCAATCTCAAGCTCCTCTCCTCCCTCCTCTTCCTCCTCCTCTCCTCTCCTCTACGTAGTGTTGGCTGAAGCCACCACCCCGGGAGGTGGGTCACAAACCCTTGGCTAACACCCGGTACCCACTCACTGCTGGGTGGACAGGGGCTTGGGGCATTTTTAGTATATTTTTTTGGGGAAAAAGTGAGTCTTATAAGCTGTAAAATACGGTAGGTACACCTCGCACCGGACTAAATAAGCATTTTTACAGTTTTTTCATTACCCGAGTATCGCGATCTGCGAGTTTCGCGCTATGCCTTGTGAAGAAAGCAAGCACTAAACTCGGGAGGGTACTGTAGATTATGTCAAGTGTAAAAAGCAATTCCTATTATGGAAATAAACTCATGAGTGGAAGAGAGAATGTCAAGTGTGAGTACAGGGAGGTCCCGTTATACGAGCACTCGATATACGAGAATCCTATGATACGAGATGTGTAAATTAGGGTTTATTTTCAATATACAAGATTGAAAATCCAATGCTACGACATTCAAACTGGGGTGAGTAAAATTACCAAGTTATTTAATAAAGTAAATTACCAGTTATTTACTAAAATTATAAAGTCATTTACTGATTATATGATTTTACCTAAGGTTGTACGATAATCAATCTAAAAATATGATAATTCTGGTGGCTCGGTACGACAATGTGGCCTACAAAAATTCATATCCCTGTTGGCAACACTGCAGGCGGACAACAACAACACACGCTTGCCAACCTATCTCGAGCCTTGTTTTAGCGTCAAAATGTACGACGAAGTTTTAGACGAGGTGAGTGAGAGGTGCAGGAAGATGTGCCGCGTGTGTGTGGGTGTGTGAGGAGGGCGGGGAGGGTGTGAGAGGTGGAAATAGCCAGCTCTTGTGTGTCTCAGTTGAGGAAAACGTGAGGAAAAGTGAACGATGGACTGAACGATGTACAGTAAAAGCCTTATAACTCGGCACTGTATAACTCGGAATTTGATATAACTCGGCATGGCAAAGACAAGGTTTTTTTTTTTTTTTTTTACACGTATGCCTATAGCGCGTGTAGGCAGTGAGCTCCAGGGGTGGGATGGTAGGCCCTGGAGGCTCACTTGAGGGCTGTGATGGTTGGCCCTCGCCCGTGGTGGCGCAGGCAGGATTCTCATAGTGACGCCTGTGATTAGAGGCTCATGCCGCCCCCCTGTGTCCTTCCATGCACTCGCAGTCGAAGGTAGAGTTAATGGACAGGGCATAGTGTTGCAGTAATTAAGTGCTCAAGTGATGTAAAATCAAGTTGTACAGGTACAGTACTGTATACAATACAGTACAGAGTTGTGATTATAAAGTGATTAAAGTGATACCAGTGTTAAAATGCGACTGAGTCCCCCTAACATCTTCTACATGTTACAACAAGGCTCCCCTCTCCTTGGATTACATGCCTGCTGCCACCCGTTCACTGGTAAATGTAGTTCTTATGCTTTTACAGTACTGAATTTTTTTTTTTTTTTTTTTTTTTTTTTTTTTTTTTTTTTTTTTTTTTTTCCCCATATCAGAGGAGGACATTGCATAACTCGGCACATTGAATAACTCGGCAAGGGCCAGAGCCCCTATCGTGCCGAGTTATAAGGCTTTTACTGTACATACAATGATTCAGTTGCACAAAGACGAGTTTGTTGGCAGTGGAAGAGGTCTGCGCACTCGTCTCTTGTCCCTTACCTACCGTACCCTCTCGAGTCTAGTATATCACGCGGTGTCCCGAAGAGTACATACAACGTCTTTGTTGCTTGTATGTATTGTGCCTTGTGAGTCAATTTTAGTGATTTGCTGGTTTACTTTATGTGCTTATTGTGACTTATTTGTGCTCTGTCCTACTGTGCTGTCACACTCTTAATTCACTGTGTTTTGTGTGGTGGTGTGGTGGTGCGGTGGTGTGGTATATAGAGCCCTATATTTGAGAGTTTGAAAGTTTGTTGTGTTTGCTATAGTTTATTTAAGCTTGAAAAAACGTCTTTTTTTTCTTTTAATTGATGGGGTCCTGGAACCAAACCTATATTTTACCATTAGTTATGTGTTTCGTTATACTAGATTTCGCTTTACGAGTATGCCAGGTGGAACCTAACTGCTCGTATCTTCGGGACCTCCCTGTATAATGTAATCTGCCCAGCCATCCGGCCAACTCTCACAGTGCGTTAGCTGGGCAGGGGCTACATTGTTTTGAGACCATTCTATGAAAACAATAGCCGTCGTTTAAGGGTTAAAACGTGTGCCTACCTGAGGTCAAAACGTAGGGTCAACATTATTTAGAAATAATTTCAACATTTTTCATGGTGAATATCATCCATAACACATTAAAACATATCAGAATATCATAGTTCTGACTACCAGATGTAGTATTATGGTGTTTAGGTAAAAAAAATACACTAAAACCCTTATAACTAGGCATTGTATAACTCGTAATATGATATAACTCGGCAAGGCAAAGACGATCTTTATGTAAATTATGTTTATCTTATGTATCTCATGTTGTAGAGCATTTTTTTATTTTTTTTATTTTATTTATTTATTATATATATACACACATCTATGCCTATAGCGCCTGTAGGCAGTGACCTCCAGGGCTCAGATGGTAGGCCCTGCAGGCTCACTTGAGGGCTGTGATGGTTGGCTCTCGCCCGTGGTGGCGCTGGCAGAATTGTTATAGTGACGCCTGTGATTAGAGGCTCATGCCGCCCCCCTGTGTCCTCCCATGCACTCGCAGTCGAAGGTAGAGTTAATGGACAGGGCAGGTGGGTGTTCTTAGATCACTCGACGGTGCAGAAAGATTTTAAGTGGATTTATGAGTGGTATTTATGGGTAAAAGTTATTTACATTTTTTTAATTTTTTTTTTTACCCATAACAGAGAAGGGCATTTGCATAATTCGGCATATTGAATAACTCGGCAAGGGCCAGAGCCCCTATCGTGCCAAGTTATAAGGGTTTTAGTGTACTGAGAATGGCACTCGTCCTATCATAAATGCGAGCTTGAGCCATCGTAAATCGAGTAAAGGAACTAAAGAGGTTTGTTAATATGAGCGAACTATCGTATAGCAAGGTAGCATTGTATTTACTTTGTGACATGTGTTTCTGTACAGTTTGATTTTCTTTATTCTCTACAGATTAAATGGCTTTTTGGCAAAAAGATCTGTCGGCTCCCCTTCCCCCAGTGTGACTTCTCTATACGCTCCTCCACAACTCAAAGATGACATGGCACATAAGGACATGCTTTCAGGTAAATATATTCCTTATGTTTCTCTGTATTATGTATTTTTGTAATGCAAACCTGTAGTCTGTTTTGTCTGTTACCTGCAAATGTCTGTTTAACCCTTGGAGCATGGGTGCACTCTCACAAATCCGCTAATCCCTGCTCAGTCTTCCTTTTTGTGCCATAGTGGAGAACAAGCAGAATAATGATTTACACTTGTGTCCGAAACTGTGCCCCAAAGTGCTTCTTCTTCTTCTTCTTGTGACCTCTTGATGCTTAGGATCGCTTCATAGGTCCTCTTCAACTTCGTCTCCTTATTTAACAAAGTTGTCAATTCTTCCCTTGGCTATTTCACCTGGGATTACTACTAACTATATCGGATACCACTAACCATATCGCTATGTCGACGTCTTTTGCAGGGGAGAAAACAGAAGTGCAGTGTGTTTTTAAATTTCTCATGGTTAGTCATTGGAGCCCCACCTTGTAATATATTTCTGGCTGCGCCCCTGAGAGCCCTGGGGACCAACACATAACTCAAAGCCATCTCTCACAGTGCCAGTAGTAGCACTGAAGTCACCCAAGACATTGAGTGTGTCTCGAGGAGGACACTGGTTTAATATAGAGAAGAGTTTGGCCTAGAACAGTGCTATTCAACCTGGGTGGACAAGACTAAGTGAGGGGTAGACGGCTGTCTTGGGGTGGACAGGTGGGTGGACGAGATCATGCCCACTTATCAGTATAGATCAGTGTTTCTCTGATTTTGAAGTCTTTGATACCTATATGAGAGAATATGGCTGAGAACATGTAGATGGTATGCTGACAGCAGAACAGACACTGCAGATACGAATGTCCCACTTGATTACCAGACACCTTATTTTGATGCAGGAAAACCTTGACTTATATTTACATCGTATTATTATTATAATGTTCTTATTATACTTATATTGACTTATATTATACAATCTCCATTTGTAAAAGCATCAAATAATAACCTAATCAAACCATTAAACTTACATAACCTAACATAACCCTCTAACTTAACCTAATCTAGCCTAAGAAAAACTTTATGTTTGCACAACATTTCATTGTTCCTTTCAAACTGGTTATGACCTATGGAAACAGTTGAAAGGTGAAAAATACTTGAATCCAGACACTGTCATGTTCTAAATATTAGCCGATTACACCACAAGACAACCAACTCTCCTTCTGCTTGTGACTTTATTGAACGTGTTTTATCTCACTTGTCATGTTGAGCGTGTTCACGATACACTCGGTAGCAGAAAAAACAATGTTGCAGTAAGACACAACCGTCACACGCCTTAACTCTTCAGAGTAAACTCACACACCAAGCACTATATACCACTGCAGTCACGTCAACAATGCTTGACAGGCTACACAAGAGAGTTGCCAGGTGCCTTATTTTCTTGATATTAGAAGTGCGCCGAAAAGGCCGTAACAAATGTGAAAAACCCTGAAACTTCACTTATTATTGTTTACTGTCATGGAGGATGCTATTCATGTCAGAGGGAAGATATATGTCTCGCCCATGTAAATATACATTAGAAAAATGGGAACCTTCGGGGAGTGTTGCTGGGACATGATTTCTTAACTCGTTCATACTACTTAAACATTACAGTGTACACTACCCTCCCGAGTTTCGCGCTTGCTTTCTTCCCAAGGCATAGCGCGAAACTCGCGGATCGCGAATCTCGGGTATTGAAAACACTGTAAAAATGCTTATATAGTCCGGTGTGAGGTGTACCTACCGTATTTTACAGCTTATAAGACTCACTTTTTCCTTCAAAAAATATCCCAATGCCCCAAGCCCCTGTCCACCCAGCAGTGAATAGGTGCAGGGTGTTAGCGAAGGGTTTGTGACCCGCCTCCCGGGGTGGTGGCTTCGGCCAACACTACGTAGAGGAGATGAGCTTGAGCTTGAGCTGGAGCTGGAGCTTGAGCTGGAAGTCCCCCAGGGGTTGCTGTCGGTGAAGCCTTAAGTCCGGCGTTCTCCCACACATGTATTCTGTCCTACGAATGATACTTGATCTTGATCTTGATATTACAGGTGGCCTATTCTTCATAGGCCAGGCCTTTGAACCGGTGTTGCATAAAATAAGTAACACCTCAAAATAAGTAGCACCTGACCTCACACCCCCGCCGATCCTTACTTATTTACCACAAAATACTCCTTTGTAAGTGATTAACAAGGACGTGTGTAGTACTGTGGTTGCTGGAGGTACTGGAGGAGACAGGAGGGAAGAGAGGAAGGCATTGGAGGTACTGTAGAGAAGGGAGGAAAACATTAGTGTAGTGATTAGTTAGTAAGAGCAAGGCATTGAGTGATCTAGCTCTGTACACGTCTTATGTATGTTATTGTGCTTTTATGTATGACAAGGCAGGTGAAGGGATTATCTTGTTAAACACTTCCATCTCTGTCTCTCTCGATTCGTCTTCTTGTGACCTTTGACGCTTAGTATCACTTCATAGGTTCTCTTCAAACTTTGTCTCCTTTGTTAACAGATTTGTCAACTCTTCCCTTGTCTATTTCACCTGGGATACTAAAACATTTTCATTTGTTTTGGTCAGAGTGAGTGAGGGCGTCAGCTGAACGTTGTGTGACAGTGTTATACGGCAATAACACTGTCACAATGCCTTCCTCTCTTCTCTCCTGTCTCCTCCAGTACCTCCAGAAACCACAGTACCACACACGTCATGGTTAATCACTTATAAAGGAGTATTTTGTGGTAAATAAGTAAGGAACGGCGGGAGTGTAAGGTTTAAAGGTGCTACTTATTTCGAGGTGTTACCTATCTTATATAATAATCCTTGATGAGGGCTCTAAAATCCACTTAAAATCTTTCTCTGCACCGTCAAGTGGCCTAAGAACACCCACACGCTGCCCATTAACTAACTCTACCTTCAATTGCGAGGGCATCAGAGGACACAGGGGGTGGCATGAGCCTCTAATCACAGGCGTCACTATAAAAATTATGTCTGCGTCACCACGGGAGAAATTACCATCACAGCCCTCAAGTGAACCTCTAGGGCCTGCCATCCCACCCCTGGAGCTCACGGCCTAACGGCGCTGTAGGCACACACACACACGCACACACACACACACACACACACACACACACACACACACACACACACAACAACCTTGATGCAAAAGTGATTAATGCAAGAAGTATTCAGGACTTCAAAGGCAAGCTGGATAATAGTAGATTTGGAGACGGGACAGTACGAGCATAGCTCTTTTCCTGTATGTTACAACTAGGTAAATACAACTAGGTAAATAGACAGCTGTCAGCTGTGTGTACAGACACGCTCTGGCAGGCTCCTCCATAATTGGCTATGGTGACTGGCTGCTGTGACCAAACAAGGACGCAGAGGACCCAAAGAGACCTTGAGTACTTACAGGTGAGAGCTGTGCAGTTAAATAGTCTCGTCTCCAAATGATTAGCCTAAAAAGTGAATAAAATTAGAAGTAAACAAAGATGGAAGATCCCGCCAAGACCCCTTTTGATGGCTTTGATACCAAAGAAAAAGACATATAAGGGCTGAAAACGAACCAGAGAAGAGTCCTAATGCTAGAAACTGTAGTACACGAAATGATGGATAAACTAGAGAAGATGGAAAAGAAAGTGTTCGTACTGGAAAAAGATAATACTATTATGAAAAATAGAGTGGATGAACTAAATTGTAAAGAAGACGACGAAAAGGTAGTGAAAATGCATGCAGAAATTAATGCAGTACATAAGAAATGGAAAATGGCACAAGAGGAGATGAAAGAAAGACATGGAAGATAGAAAAAGAAAAAGACCAAGAAAGCTTATTCCCAATAATAAAAGATCAAGAAAATGAAAAGAAAAATCTGACCCAAGAAGTAGTCAAAGTGATCAAACAAAAGGAAAATTTAGTAAGAGATACGGTGGACAAAAAGAAATGTGTCATCATTTTTGGTTTGAAGGAAAAAGTGCTGCCCAAGAAAAACAAGAGAAGAGGAAGAAAAGAGTGTCAAAAGAAATATTTAATGTAGTAGAAGAAAATATGGAGATAGAAGAAGAAATAGAAGAGATACGTAGGTTAAGCAAATATGAGGAGGGAGGGGCCCGCCCCTTAAAAGTTAAGTTTAGGTCACAAACTACAGCACAAGATATATTGTCTAAGGCATGGAAACTGGCAAAGACAGAAGAATATAAGAAAATATGGATAAGAAAAGATATGAATGAGGAAGAAAGAGCCAGATTGAATGTACTGTTTAAAGAAGCCAAAAAAAAAAAAACTAATTGAGAACGGAAGAGGAAAAACAAATTCTATTGGAGAGTTTTGGACCAAAAACTGAAGAAGTGGTATCTAAAAGAGAAAGAGTAAGAGAAGACAGTTCAAAGGAAAATGAAAAAGGATGGTGGGTATCGTACACAAATATAAATGGGCTAGTGTCAACATTAACAGAAGTAAACGATTATAATTTTACCTGAGAGCCAAGAAACCAGACATATTGGGTTTAGTAGAAATGAAGCAGAGTGATTCTGAGGATGTGCCAGTTGGGGAGGGTCAATATAATGTATGGAGGTGAAACAGAAATCAGAAAAAGGGAGGTGGTGTAATGATGTTAACAAGGAAGGATGTGATAGTAGGAAATGTGGAGAAAGGAGAAGGAATGGCAGAGGTGTTGACGGTAGAGTTGGTGATGAAAAAAGGAAGAATAAGAGACATAGTACTCGTATACGTTCCACCTAAGACAAATTCCTGGGGGAGAGAGGAGTATGGAGACATGATAAGAGACACAAGCAAATGTTTAAAGAATAAGATGGAAAATTGTGAGAACATAATTTTGATGGGAGATTTTAACAGCAAAGAAGTTTGCTGGGAAGAATGGTATACTGAAGGAGGAGAAGACTCATGGGGTGGTACATTGTTGGATTTGGTAATGAATAACATTATGACTCAGTGGATTAAAGAGAATACAAGATTCAGAGGTAGCGAAGAACCATCAAGACTAGATCTACTATTGACGAAAGAACTGGAAGTAATTAGTAAAGTAAATTATCAGTGCCTACTTGAAAAGAGTGACCATGTACTTATTGAATTTGAAGTAAATGATAGCAAAAAAGAGGGGAGAAGAGAAGAACACAAGAAAGGAAGATACAATTATGGAAAAGATGACTTTGACGGATTAAGAACATTCTTCGGAGAGACAGACTGGAGTAATTTCCATGCAGCAATGAGTACCCAGAAAAAATGGGATGAGTTCATCCGAATTTAAACAGAAGGAATAAATAGTTATGTTCCAAGGATAGTTATCAGAGAAAAGAAAAAGAATGAGTGGTTTAACAGAAAATGTGAATTAGCAAGACTAGAAAGAGAAAAAACATGGAATAGTTGGAGGAAAAAAGGTGGCAGCAACCTTTGGGAGAAGTACAAAACAAATAGAAATGAATATGTAAGAATCCGTAGAGAAGAAGAAAGTAACTCTGAGAGAAATATAATAGGAAAATGTAAGAACGAACCGAAACTTTTCTATAGATATATAAATGGAAAAAGGAAAAACAAGGAAGATAAGCTGAAGGTAGAAGGCATAGTGTATGAAGATGCATTACAACAGGCTGAGGTAATGAATAAGTGCTTACAGACTGTATTTACAAGAGAAAGTGAATTTAAAAAGAAAAATATAATGGAAGACATAAAAGTAGACGTAATAGAAGTAAAAAGGCTAATGGAAAGTCAAGATGTGAGAAAAGCCCCGGGTCCAGATGGAGTGTCGAATTGGATAATGAAAGAGTGCAGTAACCAACTAGCAGGAAAGTTATATAGTGTAATTGAGAGTTCACTCAAGTAGAGCAAAGTCTCGCTTGATTGGAAAAGAGCAAATATTGTGCCAATTCACAAAGGAGGTGACAAAGAAGAACCACTAAATTACAGGCCAGTATCATTAACAAGTGTAGTGGCAAAAATGTGTGAAAAAATTGTGAAGGACAGATGGTTGAAATATTTGGAAGAGACAAACACACTTGCAGGTGGCCAGTTTGGATTTAGAGGAGGAATGTCATGTACAACGAAAGACATGTGAAACACATGTTTTTTTGCCAGTTGCAGACATGATTATGAGGTCTAAGTAGTATAGCTTGTACCAGTACACTAGAGTCCCGCATAAAACTTGTTCGCATAGAGCGTTTCCCCTATAGAATGAAAGACATAAAATATAAAAAAATTTAAATGTATTATTATTATTTTTTTTTCTTAAATAAAATTCCAAAATTTTCGTTAGGAACGAATGAGATCATATAGAACGATTCCGCCATCAAAGTAGGGCAAATCCGAGGGGTTTTCATATAGAGCGCCGAAATATCGTACATAACGAAGGTTGTGTGTCCCTGGCATGTGGTGAGGTGGGGCACGGAGGCAGGGTGAGGGAAGCATGAGGTGGGAAACGGCGGTAGCGACCGCGCAGTTCTCATCCATTATTACCAAAAAAAAGATTCATGTGAAGGATAAATGTTGTGATCCATTCACAATATTGTCAGTTATCGTAATTTATTGATGGCTTTCATTCGAGGGTACACTTTCGTTGTTGTGGGTTTGTTTACAAGTTATCAGTTGTGAGCGTGTGAGCTCCGACCGATTTAACGGCGGTAGCGACCTCGCAATTCTCTTCCATTATTACCAAAAATACATTCATGTGAAGGATATACACTAAAACCCTTATACAGGAGAACCTCATTTAACCGGCATTTAAAACAACGGCAGCCTCAAAACAACGGCACTAATCGACCCAGGCATTAATTAAGTATAATTATTTCAAAAACTGAGAAAATCGGCAGAAATTTAGTTGGGCAAGGCTGTGGTCTACACAGACTCCCTCTCCTCACTCCACCTCCTCCTCTCCCGCCATCCACGATCCTCTACGTCCCTCATCCACACCATCCAGAGGGCCCTTCACCTTACCAACGAGGGGTGGGAGATCGTCTTCCAGTGGGTTCCCTCCCACGCTGGTATCCCAGGCAACGAGGTGGCTGATTCTGCTGCCAGGATGGCCTTAACAGATGTAAACACGACACCCTTCCCTCTGTCGCTCTCCGCGGCCAAACGCCTGATCTCCCGGGTCTGCCGCTCCACCTGAAATAACACACTCGGCGATGCCCTCCGCATCACCTCCATGGGCCAATACCGCAGTGACTTCCTCCCAGACGTAGATACGGAAAAAGTCCCGCGTCTTGGATGTCACTCTCACCCGCCTCCGCCTGGGGCACACGACACTCACAGCTCACCTGCATCGCCTCCGTCTGTCCCCTGACCCCCACTGCCCTTGGTGCATGAATTTTCCGGAGACTATTGAACACTTTCTGCTGCAGTGTCTGCACTTCCACTCACACCGTGTAGTGCTACAGTCTCAACTCCTCGCCCTGAACGTCACCACCTTTGACCTGCCCACCCTGCTGGCAGCGGCTGGCGTTCCCCCCTCTCGGCAACACGCCATCATCCGCCTCACCTGTGCCTTCCTGAGGAAGACAGGTCAACTACCGCGCCTGTGATAGCATCATAGGACATCACCAGGGCTCATAGTGTTCCCCAAGGGATCCTCGCAGCCCTAAAACAATAACAACAACAACCTCCAGAAACCACAGTATTTATTGGGATTTTGGGCGATTCCATAAGAGTAACTCTCAAAACAACGGCAAAATGAGCTATCCGGCATGCGCTCCCCCCCGAGGGTGCCGGATAAACGAGGTTCTCCTGTAACTCGGCATTGTATAACTCGGAATTTTATATAACTCTGCAAGGCAAAGACAGTCGGCAAAAAATTATGTATCTCGGCATGTTCCCGAGTTATAACTGCATCTCTTGGTTTACACTCGGCATATCATGCCCTCACAACCTCTTGTTTGAACATGTATACAGAAAGTCGGCAGAAAATAATGTATCTCGGCATATTGCCGATTTATAACTGCATCTCTTTGCTTACACTCGGCATTTCCTCAGTCGCATAAGTGTCAGCCCACGCGCTGGTACCAGACCTTGCTCTGTATCCCAGTGCTTTGCCGTGTCACACAGTCACTTTTTCCGACATCTTTTGTTATTTTGCTACCATTTGATGCCTGATACCGGCATCTCTTGGTAGCAAACGTGGAGTCGCGTATGATCGTCCTCTTGCCACCAGTACTGGCATCTTTGTTTACATCTTGGAGCAGCCGACGCAAGACTTGTATGAACTACAGGTTGCCAGACCTGCCTCTCTAATACCTCGCATAGCTGTATTTTACGACTTATAACTTATAAGACGCTGCATCTTGGAAGGCTTACTCTGATTATGTAAAGAAATTTCTAAGAAAAAAGAAGAAAAAGAAACATGTATTTTTTCGTAAAATCTATCCATTTTTTCTCAGTAGGCTTCTTCTTGTGACCTCTACCGCTTAGTACTATACTATTATATTAGGCTTAGTATAGCTTATACAGGGTGTAACACGAGTTTCTGCAAATATTGATACAGGTGAAAGAACATGTAATTCTAAGCGCAAAATATTCTATAACCATATGCCTTTTGAAGCTTCCTTTAGACGTGAGATGAAGTTAGAAAAATTAGCGCGGCCAGTAATTTCACCATGGCAGGCGGTTGCCGCTCGGTGACATTTTGAATGATTTAATCATAATGTTTACTAGTAATGGAGCATTACATTATCTTATAACAACACAATTGGTATTAATGGACATGTTATTACTAAATAAGCAGTACATAAGAACAGCAGGGCTGTAATAAACAATAATGTACAAGGCTAAGTGGCAATGCGTCGGGGCGGGGGAGGAAGGATGGACTAGGCTGCGAGGCCTCACGCCGATCAGCTGAGTCACGTGTTCCATCCTACCCCTCCCTGACACGATACCATGTAGCCTTTTACAATATTGTTTATTACAGCCCTGCTGTTCTCATGTACTGCTTATTTAGTAATAACATGTCCATTAATACCAATTGTGTTGTTATAAGATAATGTAATGCTCCATTACTAGTAAACATTATGATTAAATCATTCAAAATGTCACCGAGCGGCAACCGCCTGCCATGGTGAAATTACTGGCCGCGCTAATTTTTCTAACTTCATCTCACGTCTAAAGGAAGCTTCAAAAAGCATATGGTTATAGAATATTTTGTGCTTAGAATTACATGTTCTTTCACCTGTGTCAATATTTGCAGAAACTCGTGTTACACCCTGTATGTAGTTTTGTTTTGTTTTTTCCCTTTTGTTTATGTTTTTCTCTACAGGAGCAGCTGGTTCAAAGGCCTGGCCTGTGAAGAATAGGCCACCTGTAATATCAAGATCAAGTATCACTTCGTACTAGGTCCGCTCATCTCCTCCTCTTCCTCCTCCTCCTCCTCCTCTCCTCTCCTCTCCTCTAGTGTAAGCCGAAGCCACCACCCCGGGAGGCGGGTCACAACCCCCCGGCTAACACCCGGTACCCATTCACTGCTGGGTGGACAGGGGCTCGGGGCATTTTCAGGGTACAGTGTATTTACAGAATTTTGAATTTTTACCCATATCAGGAGGGCATTTGCATAACTCGGCATATTGAATAACTCGGCAAGGCCAGAGCCCCTATCGTGCCGAGTTATAAGGGTTTTAGTGTATGTTGTGATCCATTCACAATATCGTCAGTTATCGTAATTTATTGATGGCTTTCATTCGACGGTACACTTTCGTTGTTGTGGGTTTGTTTACAAGTTATCAGCTGTGAGCGTGCGAGCTCCGACCGACGTGACAAATGAGTGACCTCAAAGATGCCTTGGAACCCCTCGCCCCCTGAACATAATCCCTATTAGATTTAAGGTAAGCAACAATATGCCTATTTCATCATATCTATGCATAACTTATCATTTATATATGTTTTGATATGCATGGGTGTGAATGAGTATAAATGTACGGATATGCACTGGAGGCCCGATCGACCAATATAAATTTTTTCCAATAGGTTATGTGTTTCACATAGAGCGAATTCACATAGAACTACTTCGTTTATCAACCAATTTCTTGTTTTATGTGGGACCCCAGTGTACTTGCTTGCTCACAAATCACAACCGGTCAAGCACTCACACAAAGCTGTGTTGGGCTACTGGTTATGGCTTTGGGAATAGTTGCCAACTAGAACTTATGTTAAAAGATGTCCTGTATAGGTAGAGCCACAGTAACCAGGTATCAACACACTATATTTAGTGATGAAATACGAATCATGCTGAGTACATTTTTTTTTTCAGAGGTTTAAAGAATGACAAAAAGTATATTCAAACATTAAATATACAAGCTGACATTCCCACTGAGTGAGAAGCTCTGGGATCATTTCAGTACACGTCATATCTGATTACCCAGGAATAAGTACTGAAATCTCTAGTGTGTTGCAACTTTGTTTATGTCTAGGTTTTTAGGTAATGGTAATAGGTAGTAGGCTATGCATATTATTATTATTATTATTATTATTATTATTATTATTATTATTATTATTATTATTATTATTATTATTATTATTATTAATATTATTGCTGCTACTATTATTATTATTATTATATAATTTTATTATATTATTATATCATCATTATTATATCATCATTATTATACTACAGTCGGCGCAAAAAAACTTAGGACGCCATAAAACTTAGGACGGAAATGACGTCCTTAGATTTTTTGCCAATTTCGGTGGGAGCGATTGAATTTTTTTACGTTTTTTGTGTATCTGGCAGTGCATTAGGCTGTCTGCTGTAGATTTCTCGCTGCTGCCCGCTCTGTATCTTCCAAGTCATCATAGGAAGAGGTTGTGTTTGGTTCTCCAACCTTCCTACACCCCCATTCGCCCCTTCATCTTCTACCGCCTCCTCCAGGTCTACTAAAGCATTATGCCGGGCAAATCTCTATCCATTGTGAAGAAGACACATATAGTAACCT
The DNA here is from genome assembly GCA_016584305.1 of Chionoecetes opilio. Classification (NCBI taxonomy): domain Eukaryota; kingdom Metazoa; phylum Arthropoda; class Malacostraca; order Decapoda; family Majidae; genus Chionoecetes; species Chionoecetes opilio. Next base: position 767,903 of record JACEEZ010017506.1, on the reverse strand, counting down.
TGTATCGAAGTGGGAGAACCATGGGCCAAATAGCGAGGGAGATGTGTGTTTCCAAACATACCGTCTCGGTGTGGTGCAGGCGGGTGCAAGATGGTGAGTTAGAGACTGCTTTGGCGTGGAAGAAAGGGTCAGGGCGACCAAGAAAAACTTCAAAGAAGACTGATCAACTGCTCAATAGAATTATTGACATCAGCAATCCTTTTGAGCAGTTGATCAGTCTTCTTTGAAGTTTTTCATAGTCGCCCTGACCCTTTCTTCCATGCCAAAGCAGTCTCTAACTCACCATCTTGCGCCCGCCTGCACCAGACCGAGACGGTATGTTTGGAAACACACATCTCCGAGATGTCACACAAGTTTTTTGGCGCCGACTGTATAATGAGTGTATACAGTAAACCCTCTCGTATTCGGACCCTCATTATTCGGACTTCAACATTATTCGGACCTCCTCTTTTTTAATTTTTTTAACTTCTTTTTTTAAGGGTTAGGTAGGGTGTCATGATGTGAGTTAGTGAGGTTAGAGGCCCAGGCAGCCAGGCAGAGCTTTAATGATCCATCACTGATTATATTCTTTGTATACTGTAATTGTGTTTTCTCTGTTGTGTCCAAATGCTGTATTGGCGAGTGATCTGAGGCCATTGAGCCTTGGAAACCAGATCCAGCAACGGAGGTGGTATCTCCAGCTACCACCCGCTCTCCCACCGCCTAGATACTACCTGCCCTTACTACCGTATCCAGCAAGCCTTCCTCGTTAGGTAGTTAACAGGTAGGAAGGCCCTGACTGGCTTAGGCGAGTAATGACGTCATCAAACTTGTCATCAGTCACCAGCCAATGACAAACTGTTTCTAAAACTTCTCTACCAATCACAAGTCAACAAGACGTTTGACACGGCCTTTAAAGGTCATGTCACACGGACACTTTTTCTGCTAGTGTTACGGGGTGGCCGTGGCAAGAATGTTTTTCCGTCACTGGCTACCCCGCCACCTCAACACCTTTAAATAACCCTTATTTAAGGTGACACGCAGTTCTACACTGACCTAAATAATGACGCATGTATATAACAGCTCACCATAATCACTACGATGTATAATAACTAGTAATGACATAAAACCCTGCCCACCCTGCTGGCGAGTGACCTGCCCCGCCTGGCGCCCTGCCTACCTCTCAGAACAACACGCTGTCATCCGCCTCACCTGTGCCTTCCTGAAGAAGACAGGTCAGCTACCATGCCTGTGATAGCATCATAGGATATCACCAGGGATCATAGGGCTCCTCAAGGGGTCCTCGCAGCCCTACAACCAACACAAAGAAGGAGGAGGAAATCTCCGCCATCACGATACTGCTGCCGGTGGCCGCTGCCAGACGTAGGACTGATAGTGCTGTACACTACTCCTGTTCAGTACTGTATTGTGTATTTTTACTGTAGATTTATTTATTTACATGATTTATCTTATGTTTATTGATATTTGCCTGACTTAGAAATTTTCTAGATTCACCTAGAATTTTTTTTTTTTTTTTTTTTTTTATTAATATTATTATTTTATCCCTGCATTATTTGGATCCTTGCATTACTCGGACCACTCCTTGGCCCAATTAGTCCGAATACGAGAGGGTTTACTGTAGTGTTATATTATTATTATTGCATTTAAAATAAAATACGTAGATTTTAATCAGTGATTTTTTTCTGCGATTATAATCAATTATAATTATATATAATCACTTGATTTTAATCCTGCCAACCCTGGAAGCAAGCAATGGAGAGAAGAGGTCTGAAGCAAGCAATGGAGAGAAGAGGTCTGAAGCAAGCAATGGAGAGAAGAGGTCTGAAGCAAGCAATGGAGAGAAGAGGTCTGAAGCAAGCAATGGAGAGAAGAGGTCTGAAGGTGACTATGTCCAAGACGAAGGTAATGGTAACAGGCAAGAAAATAATGCAAAATATAAGAGTTGGAAGGTTTCCCTGTGGAGTGTGCGGTAGTGGACTAGGATTAAACTATTCGCTGCAAGGAATGTAACAAGTGGTGCCATAAAAGATGTTCAGGACTAGGAAACCTGAATGGAGTGGTAGATTTCTGCTGTCCAGTGTGTATAAGAAGAATTTACAGAGGGGGCCTGCCAGAAGTGGAAGAGGAAGAAACTATGGAAGTGAAACAGTTTTGTTATCTTGGTGACATGTTAGATAGCGAGGGTGAAGTGGAGAGAGCAGTAAGAACACATGTAGCAACTACATGGATGAAGTGGAGAGAGATAGCGGGACTGCTGATGAACAAGATTATTCTACTGAATAACAGAGCAATGTTTTTTAAGCATGTATAAGATCAGTTTTGCTGTATGGTTCTGAGACATGGGCCTTGACGAAGAAGTTGGAGGATGTGTTGGTTGGTTGTGATCGGAGAATGTTGAGATATATGACTGGGATCACATGGAGAGATGAAGTGTCCAGTGAAGAGGTGGCAAGAAAATGTGGATTGAAGGAGCTGAGTACAGTGCTGAGAGTAAGGCGATTGAGGTGATTTTGGCACGTGAAGAGGAGAGAAGGTGGTGAGGCATTGGGGAGAGCTGTTAGAGTGGAAGTTCCAGGTCGCCGTCCACCTGGCAGGCCAAGGAAGACATGGAGGCAGTGTGTTTACAGGAACTACCACGTGTAGGCCTCACGGCCTCTTGTAGCTTCCTTATTTTCTTATGTTCCTATGTTGAAGAGGATCTGGCAGCATTGGGCATTGAAGAAATTGAGGCAATAGATAGAGATAATTGGAATTGTATCATCGGCCGTCTAACCTCATAAAATATGGGAAAAACTGATGTTAAACAGAAAGAAGAAGAGCTTGAGTATTTATAAAGTACACCTTCTGTTACCTCTAGGTAATAATTTCTTTACTTTCCATGTATTTGCTGCCTGATAGAGATGCTTTGGAAGATGGCTGATGTTATATACTCTTCCATGTGACGTGTTTCAGGATAGTGCACGTAAGAGTTCTTTCTGGATTAATTTATGAAAATGTACTTTAATGTATAACAGCTCAGTGTATGAAGAATGTACAAGTCGGAAACTCTTTCGATTCGCGAGACACACGTACTTGACTCACTCCCTGTATACTTGTGTACCCTTTCTGGGTGCTCCTGTTTAACTGATGTTTACAATTTCCTTCCTACCTTGCGAAGGTGTTCAGAGGGTGGAGTGTATTTGACTTCTAGGCGGTCCTTCAGACATTGACCAATTACATACTCTAAAGTACATAACATTAAATCTACAACCAAATCGGGTGTTATTATTCTATGCTGCGTCCAATCATCATGGTCCTGGGATGTTTGAACACGTTTACACTTTCTTACTACACTCAACCCCCGGCTATCATGCCTTATTGGTGCCGCTATAAGTGTGCTATAGCTGAAATCGCAATAGCCGAACAATAAAACAAATATTACCAAAACTAATGGTAATGATTCTAATTGGTGCCAGGATCTCCAAGATGACCACATATTTTACTTCTTCAGTATTTTGGTACTTTCAACGAGTAACAGAGTATGAGGTTAGAAGTGCTCTTTTCTAATGCATTTTGGTGTGTTAAGAATGATGGTTATATTAAAAATTGTCGAAAATGCCTTATTAGGTTAGGCTAGGAATTTTCCAGAAATAAGTAGACAATTCTCGTAGACTTTATGGCAAGATAAAGGTAAGGATGGGGACATACGCTATGCTGTGTGTGGCCTCCCTCAGTGGTCATCTACGTCGCATTAGCCTTTGAGCCTGTGGTAGGTGAGAACCCGTTACCCCGGGACACAGGGCTAGTGTGACATCCGGGTTACCACAGTTACCTTCCCCAGGTTTCCCCAGGTTTCCCCAAGTACCCATTTATCAAGCCCAAAAGGAAAGATAAACAGCTGGTTGGGCTGGCGGCCAACTTGCCCTGGCCCGGATTCGAACCAGGGCCCGCAAATTCGTAGTTAGGCGCCTTAGCCACAACACCACGGAGGCGACTAGGTAGACTATATGGGATTTGTATTTTTATGTATATATGGCCTATGTCATCCCATAGTGTTTACCGGACATATTTTAAGTCATTCACATAATCTACTCCCCACACTTGAGCTAAAGCTCATACACTCGAGCACACACTCGAGCTCAAGAACGTTCTCGAGTGTTGTGATCGTCGAAGGCTCGTGTAAAAACAGCAAGATACCATAGAAGAGACCTAAATAAAGAGTGTGAAGATATTACATGGAGTACAATAAGCTGCCCAGGAACCTAGACAAGTGTTAGACAGGGCCTGAGCAGGGTTGTGGTCCACGGCAGGAGAGATTAGAAAAGTTGTGCACATCATTTGTTTTGAACAAATCAAATCAAATCAAAAAAGTTTTTGGAGACCCCGATGTCAGGAAAGTTTATAAGAACCCAGTTGGATTTCTTAGGGTTTAATGAGGAAGTCAAGAAGGGAACTCTGCACTCTAGAGTGGTCAGGGTGGAGGAGGAGGGAGACAAGACCAGACTAGACGTGAAGAGACTGATTGAAGAATTTGAATGTATGAAGTGTTTACTTGATGGTTTGAGGAGAAGCTGTGACGAAGTGGAAGGTCGGAAAGTAGAACTAAATGAACTGAAAAAGAAGGAAAAGCAAAATGTAAAGGAAAAAGAAGAGTTAAAAAAAGAGATGGAGAAATTGAAAAAAGAGAATAATGAACTTAAAGCAAAATGTGAAAATGGAGAAAAAATGTTCAAAGAGCAAGTGGAAACTGTGATGAAGAGTGAAGTGAATAACTGGAAAGAAGAAAAAGAGAAAGCCAAAGTAGACTTTAAAGGAGTGATAGAACAACAAAAGAAAGAGCAAAGTGAACATGTTAAGAAAGAAGTAGTCAAAGTTTTGAAAAATAATAAGAATTTAATAAGGGATGTAGCAGAGAAGAATTTTTTTTAATATTTTTCGACAGAAGGAGAAGAATATCTTGTTTAGATTAAAGAGAGAAAGAGAAGAAGTAAAAACAGTAAAGGACGTTTTGATGAAACTTAATGATGAGGAAGACGAGGCAAGATTTGTAGATGAAGTGGAAGAAGTAGTAAGATTGGGACCGTATGCAAAAAGGCAAAGAAAGACCCATAAAACTAAGACTAAAATCACAGACGGCAACAGAAGAAATCCTTGAGAGAGCCTTCAGGCTGAGATCGACTGCAGAGTTTAGTCAAAAACCCAATTTCTTCTCCTATCTACTTGACATAAACTTTCAGACAACTATCCCCTCTTCTTCAATGACACCCAACTGTCCCCCTCTTCTACAATGAACATTCTTGGACTATCCTTTATCATAAAATAAATATGAACTGTAATTTTCACAACTCTTCTCGTGCTAAATCAACTTCTAAGGTGTCCTGTGTCGTTTGCATCCATTTTTATTCTCCTTCCCAGGTGCTTGCTTTGTACAGGGGTCTTATCTGCCCATGTATGGAGCATGCCTCCCACATTGGGGGGGGGATCCACTCATACAGCTCTCCTAATCAGAGTTGAGTCAAAAGCGTTTTGTCTCAATTTCCCTCCTCTGACTGACTGTCTTCAATCTTTAAATCACCGCCGCAATGTTGCTTCTCCTACTATCTCCTACTGTTATTTTCATGCTCACTGCTCTTCTGAACTTGCTAACATAATGCCTTTCTGACTCCTGCAGGCTCGCTGCACAAGACTTTCTACTTATTGTCATCCCCATTCTGTCAATCTTCCTAATGCAAGAGCTAATGCAAAGAGTGGCCAAGGGCACAACAAAAAGAGGTACCACAAAGCCCGCTTAGTTGCCAGTCCCTATAACGAAAACAGTAAGAGAATTAGTTGAGTGTCATTAAAGAAGAGGGGATAGTTATCTAGTAGGTTTTGTCAAGTAGATAAGTGAAAAAATTGGGTTTTTGAGGCATTGAACAAAACAAGGTTTGCTTTGCCCCAGTCAGAAATTATAGAAAGATCAGAAGTTAGGCGCTCGGTGGCATCTCTCCGTGAATCACGTAGTTCCTGTTGAGATGGACATCTAATAAACGACGTTGAAAAATGCAGGTTAGAATCATCAGCGTAGGAGTGGATAGGGCTTTGAGTTAGACTTAGAAGATCATTAATGAATAATAGAAAGAGAGTGGGTGATAGGACAGAACCCTGGGGAACACCACTGTTGATAGATTTAGGAGAAGAACAATGTCCGTCTACAGTAGCTGCAATAGAACGGTTTGAAAGGAAACTTAAGATGAAGGTGCAGAGAGAGGGATAGAAACCGAATGAGGGTATTTTGGAAATTAAAGATTTGTGCCAGACTCTATCAAAAGTTTTTGATATGTCAAGGGCAACAGCAAAAGTTTCACCGAAACCCCTAAAGGAGGATGACCAAGATTCAGTTAGGAAAGCTAGAAGATCGCCAGTAGATCGCCCTTTACGGAAATCGTCCTGACGATCAGATAGAAGATTATAGGCAGATAGATGCTTAAGAATCTTCTTATTAAGTATAGATTCAAAAGCTTTAGAAAGGCAGGAAGTCAAAGCTATAGGACGTTAGTATGAAGGATTAGAACGGTCACCCTTCTTAGGAACAGAGATAGACAAAGATGGAAAAGTTTGACCAGGCAGGGTGCAAGCACAGAAGCACAGTTTTTTAGAACAATAGGAGGGACTCTGTCAGGACCATAAGCCTTCCGAGGATCTAGGCCAGAAAGGGCAAAGAAAACATCATTACGAAGGATTTTAATAACAGGCATAATATAGCCAGAGGGTGGAGGAGAAGGAGGAACAAGCCCTTCATCAACCAGAGTGGAATTTTTAGCAAAGGGTTGAGCGAAGAGTTCAGCTTTAGAAATAGATGAGACAGCTGTGGAGCCATTTGGGTGAAGCATAGGAGGGAAAGATGGAGAAGAAACCTTTATCCCTTCTTTGTGGTCCATGCTTTATTGTAGGTACAATTTTTTATATCTTTCCATCCTTCTTTCCATCATGTATATTTATCTAGTTGTATTCATCAACACTCGACTCGATTTAACAGACCTCGATATAACGACCCTTGATTTAACGGACCTCGATTTAAAGGAATTTGGATTTAATGGACTCCAACTGCTACCGGCCAAGCTGACCACACCATTCAGTAAGTCCACTGCTTGAAAGATTTTTCCCGCTAGGTACTCGGAATAGAAGCCTTCTGAGTCTTGTACATAGTCTTGTATACAGCTCTACATATAGTTTAAGGTACAGTGGTGCACCAAGTTTTGCGTATATTTGGGACCATTGTAATCGGCGCGAAACCTTGTGCATTAAACCTATGGGAAATAAGGTAATTGGGACCCAGATTGGAATCATTTCGTTTTGGGGCACAAGAAAGAAGAAGATAAACTTACATCATTGTGTAAATCTTTTCATCCTGCTTACTTTGAGCCCCCATTTCCCATGGCGCAATTGAATAATAATGACAATGCACATACAGCCGAAAATTTACCATTAATATACATTAATAAATGTTAATCATGCTTACCTCATTAAACATACGTTGGATGTCAACATTACGAGCACCTTTGTCAATTTCAGCAAGAATTTGCTGTTTCATATCGTCGTCTTACTTACTTTTCTTAACCTCCTTTCAGTAGTCACGCTTCAAGCTCGTTTTCCCCATTATGTTTTATGGTTTATGCCCTTTATCACTGTTCCCGCTACTACCTGACCTACTTGAATCACCAACAGCCCCATTAGCAGCAACAGATGTCATAATCAAGCCATACTCGGGTAAAAAACCATAAGAGATATATACAATTGAGGTACTCACTATCAACATCTTTGCCTATAGCGCCTGTAGGCAGTGACCCAGGGCTCAGATGGTAGGCCCTGGAGGTTCACTTGAGGACTGTGATGGTTGGCCCTCGACCGTGGTGGCGCAGGCAGGATTTTTATTGTGACGCCTGTGATTAGAGGCTCGTGCCGCCCACCCTGTATCCTCCGATGCACTCGCAATCGAAGGTAGAGTTAATGGGCAGCATGTGGGTTTTCTTAGGCCATTCGACGGTGCAGAACAGGGATGTCAATTTTCCGCGGATTCGTGGATTTCCGAGTATTTTATTGCCAGCTGGGTCATTTCTGTGAATCGTGTAGATTCGGGTTAAAAAAAATTGTGGGGGGGTGTACATAGTTGGCTAGCCCACAGCCGAACCTGACCCTGGCCACTGATCCAGCACAGACCATAAAACATTTTTTGGCTGCCTAGAGGGAAGTTAATACTAGGCTGCCGATATCTCCTGACTCCACTGCTACAAGTTTGCTCAGGAGGCAGTATGTTGGGGGTGGAATACAACAGCCCACAGCCAGTATGTTGGGGGTGGATTACAGCAGCCACAGCCAGGTGAGATAGCTCTGGTGATCCAGGGGTCTGGTATTGATTGGCACACTGCCCTCACTGTGTCAAGTTTGCAGGCTCCAGGCCTGGAGAGTTCAATGCAGGGATGCCACAGCAGGAGGCAAGCCAGATTGGCCAGAGGGTATATACTCAATATAGTATGGCCAAAGATATATACATATACACAAATTGTGGACACAAAAACAGACAAAATTGAGACCAGAAATTATTATAGATATAACCAAGGACCTCTCAGAAGCTCTCTCAGAGCATGAAATTTACAAAAAAATCTCGGGGGGGCTTACAGCGCCCCCCGAACCCCCAGCTGGGAGGTTCCCTCGCTACGGTCGGTCAGCCTCGCTCCGCTCGGATGAGTTGGTCGCCCTATTATTTTATTTCAGAGTTTTTTTTTTTTTTCTTGTTGACATCCCTGGCAGAAAGATTTTAAGTGGATTTATGGTTCTCACTCAGGATTGAACTCGGGTCACCGAGAACGCCACTCGGAGACGCTAACCACTGTGCTACCACCTCCCCTACGCTCTGTATTGTATAAACAAAAATTTGATTGATCTTCATTTTGAGTTGGGAGTCATCTAGCGAAGGCTGTTGGTGAAACTTTTGGTTCAGAGTTTTAGTTTGTCATCCTCCACCACATATACCTGTCGGAAGAACCAAAAGGGGAAAGCAAAACTAGGGGCTCCATTTTCTCCTCCTACTTCTACAAGCACCACATGGTGCACTGCAGAGCACGGTGACTGCTGAAAACCCATCGCTGGGTGACTCACAACTCAAGATCAAGTGAGTTGGGAGTCACCCAGCGAGGGGTATTCGGCAGTCACCGTGCTGTGCAGTGCACCATGTGGTGCTTGTAGAGGTATGAGGGGAAAATGGAGCTTGATCTTGAGTTGGGAGTCACCCAGCGATTGGCAATGGATATTTCATAATTTTATTGTCTTTGTATGTACCATGTAACAGGGTACCGTGTGAGAAATAATGGCGTCCAGAGCTCTAATACCAACAACAGACTTTTTCAATACACAGACATTTCAATTCCCCATTTAGTCCGATAAATCAAGGGTTGAGTGTAGTTGTGATTTACAGGAAAAGCATTAAGTCAGTAAGGACCTGTATCCAAAACTACTATTATCCAGCTTGGCTTTGAAATCCTTAATATTCTTGGCATGCGCCACCTCCTTATCCAGGTTATTCCACAGCTCAATGGATCTGTAAGGGAAGCTATATTTCTTGAAATCTCTCATGCATGTGGTCCACTTTTAACCTCTCATAACCTCTCGTATCTCTTTCGTCACACAAAAAACATATCCTCTCTATCAACATTTTTCTGATCCCTTGTAAACCCTGAACACATTAATCAGATCACCTCTTTCCCTTCTTTCCTCCAGGGCCGGAAGATTTAATCTTGACAGTTTTTCCTCTTAAGATCGTATTTCTCAAGCTTGGGACTATCTTTGTTGCCGCTCTCTGTGTTTTTTCAGTCAATCTTTTATCTTTCTTATTATGAGATGACCAAACTACTGGTGCATATTGCAACCTTGCTCAAATCATTGGTACAATCAGCCTTTTCATCATCTCTCCGTCCAAATAAGCAAATGCGACTTATATGCCTCAACAGGTTATATGTATCTCCGATTATCTTATTTATGTGCCTTGGTATAAGGTTGCTAGTGACTATTGCTCCCAGATCTTTTCTTAGTTGGTTTTTTCTAATGTATTAATTTCCCATTCAGGAATTTTCCGTTTGTCTCCTTGTACTCCTACCAAATTCCATCATTTCATTTCCCTGCATTAAACTCCATTTCCCACATCTGACTCCAGTCTGATATCTTATCAAGGTCTCTTTGTAGCTGATTACATTCTTCCTCATTTTTCACTATTCTCAGCAACTTGGCATCATCATCATTTGCAAATATGTAAACTTTTTTTTTTTTTTTTACATCTTGGCCTATAGCGCCTGTAGGCAGTGACCTCCAGGGATGCGATGGTAGGCCCTGGAGGTTCCCTTGAGGGCTGTGATGGTTGGCCCTCGCCCGTGGTGGTGCAGGCAGAATTTTTATAGTGGCACCTGTGATTAGAGGCTCATGCCGCCCCCCTGTGTCCTCTGATGCACTCGCAATCGAAGGTAGAGTTAATGGGCAGCATGTGGGTGTTCGTAGGCCACTCGACGGTGCAGAGAAAGATTTTAAGTGGATTTATGGGTCTCACTCGGGATCGAACTCGGGTCTTCGAGAACGCCACCTGGTGACGCTAACCACTCTGCTATCGCCTCCCCAAAGTTTTCATAGTTACATAGTTATCAATATGTGTAAGCATGTATGTATTTGATTTTTTATATTTTTTATTTGTCCTATAGTGCCTGTAGACAGTGACCTCCAGGGCTAGGGTGGTAGGCCTTGGTGATTCTCTTGAGGGCTGTGACGGATGGCCCTCGCCCGTGGTGGCGCAGGTAGAAAGGTAAAGATGGGAGCATACGCAATGCTGCACATGCCATTCGGTGCTCATCTCCATGGCATTCTCCCTTAGAGCCTGTGGTGGGTGAGGACCCATTACCCCGGGACACAGGGCTAGTGTGACACCCGGGTTACCACAGTTACCTTCCCCAAGTTACCCCAGGTACCCATTTATCAACCCCGAAAGGAAGGAAGAACAGCTGGGTAGGCTGGTCACCGACTTGCCCTGGCCCGGATTCGAACCAGGGCCCGCAGATTTGTAGCCAGGCACGCTAGCCACTGCACCACGGAGGTGACTATGATTTATATAGTGGCGTCTATGATTAAAGTCTCATGCTGCCCCCCTGTTTCATCTGATGCACTCGCCATGAAAGGTAGATTTACTGGGAAGCATGTGGAGCATCATAGGCCACTCGGAGGTCGCAGAAAGATTTTTAGTGGATTTTGGTCACCTTCAGGGATCGAACTTGTCTCACCGAGCACCACATCCAGCCGCTAACCACTCTGCCACCGCCTCCAGATCCAAGCATGTGTCCCTCGACATTAAAACAATCATCATTACATTACTTTGGACTCTACCAATTTGCCAAAATACAGCTGCCACAATCAGAGATAGTAAAGTTATATAGTGTCCTCCCGAGTTTCACGCTATGCGAGTTTTACGCTATGCGAGTTTCGCGCTGAGTCCTAAATTCTTACCATCCCGACTTTCGCGCATTATCTCCCCGAGTTGCACGCTGCTTTGTACACGTTTTTTTTGTGTGTGTATTTACCTAGTTGTATTTACTTAGTTGTAACATACAGAATAAGAGCTATGCTCATACTGTCCCGTCTCCAAATCTACTATTATCCAGCTTGCCTTTGAAGTCCTGAATACTTCTTGCATTAATCACTTTTGCATCAAGGTTGTTCCAGGCTTCTATGCTTCTATACGGGAAGCTGTATTTTTTTATGTCCCTCTTGCATGTTGTCCTTTTCAATTTCTTCTCATGACCTCTTGCACTTCTGTCGTCCCACACAAACAGATCTTCTCTATCAATTTTTTCCAGACCCATTGATGCTCTATACACTGCTATAAAGTGTGTGTGTGTGTGTGTGTGTGCACCTACAGTGCCTTTAGGCAGTGACCTCCAGGGGTGGGATGGTAGGCCCTGGAGGTTCCCTCGAGGGCTGTGATGGTTGGCCCTCGCCTGTGGTGGCGCAGGCAGGATTTTTATAGTACGCTTATGATTAGAGGTTCATGTTGCCCCCCTGTGGCCTCCGATGCACTCACAATCGTAGGTAGTGTGGAAATTATCCACTAAAACCACTCTCTAATCGGGAGAATGGTATGGTGGGATACGCCTCCCCTGTCAAAAAGGGAGGTTATTCAAAATTCCACCTATGTATACAATAAACCCTTCATGCTCGCGGGGGTTAGGGAACAGAGACACCCGCGAGTATCGTAAATCCGCGAGCATGACATTAGTCATTCATTTACTCATTTTTTTTTTTTTAAGGAACTGTCCAAGGGCACAACAAAAATGGGTAACACAAAGCCCGCTTCGTCGCCAGTCCCTATAAAGAAGACAGTAAGAGAATAAAATAAAAACAGAGGGGTAGGCCAATTTAGTTCGGGAGGTGTCTTGTTACTCTTCTTTTGAAAAGATTTAAGTCATAGGAAAGTGGAAAAATAGAAACAGGAAGAGAGTTCCAGAGTTTACCAGTGAAAGGGATGAAAGAGTAAAGATACTGATTAACTCTTGCATTAGGAAGATGGACAGAATAGGGATGAGAATGAGTAGAAAGTCTTGTGCAGCAAGGCCGCGGGAGTGGGGGAGGCATGCAGTTAGCAAGTTCAGAAGAGCAGTGAGCATGAAAATAACGGTAGAAGAGAGCAAGAGAAGCAACATTGCGGCGGTGATTTAAAGATTGAAGACAGTCAGTCAGAGAAGAGTTGATGAGACGAAAAGCTTTTGACTCAACCCTGTTTAGGAGAGCTGTATGAGTGGATCCTCCCCAAACATGTGAGACATACTCCATACATGGGCGGATATGGCCCCTGTAGAGAGCAAGCAATTGGGAGGGAGTAAAAAAAAAAAAAAAAAAAAAAAAAAAAAAAAAAAAAAAAAAAAAAAAAAAAAGGGGGGGGGGGGGTTGAAAACCCGCGAGTAATCAAATCCGTGAGCCTGAAACCCGCGAGCATGAAGGGTTTATTGTATATTATTATAGAACTGGGTATAAATTAAGATGCATTAAATATAGTAATATAATTCTGGTGGTATTCACTAGTACCACAATTAATCAAAGGATTTACCATAGACCACTGTAAACCTGGACTGCGCACGGAATATCGGCCTGTCGCACAAGGGCCTGAAATCGGAGGGCCGCTCGGATTCATATATATATATACGGATCATATAGACTGGTTTATCAGTATATATGATATACTGTAGTCTTCATAAATGTTTGTTCTTTAATATTATCAAATAAAAAACGGTAAAACACGCTAAAGAAATGCCATTACGAGACTATGAAGAAATGCATGAACTTAATATTCACCAACTCTTCGCCATTTAAAACTTTGCGAGTCAACTTTTATCATGAAGGGTATCAATAGAAGCGCAATTTTATTAGCTTTCCATTGATATATTTCTTTTTCGGATAAATGAATTAGAACCATGCATTAATTAGCATTAAATAAATAAATAAAATCATCAATCGGGTAATTTTCCCGATTGATGATGTTATTTATTTACTTATATATTTCTTTTTCTGATAAATAAATTAGCACCATGTATAAATTAGCGTTAACTAAATAATAACCTTCAATCGAGAAAATTACCCGATTGATGATTTTATTTATAATGCTAATTTATGCATGGTTCTAATTCATTTATCAGAAAACGAAATACATCAATGGAAAGCTAATAAAATTGCGCTTCTATTGATACCCTTCATGATAAAAGTTGACTCGCAAAGTCTTAAGTGGCGAATAGTTGAAGTGAATCAAGAGTCTCGTAATGGCATTTCTTTAGCGTGTTTTACTGTTTCTTATTTGATAATATTATAGAACAAACATTTACGAAGATTACAGTATATCATATATACTGATAAACCAGTCTATTTGATAGTCCATAGACCACTATAGCTCTTTTTCGGGTGGGGCAGGCCGCTATGCAGCCTGGCAATTTCAAAACATTGTCGCGTGAACAGTCCAGAGATATAGTGGTCTATGGATTAACATAATATAAGAATTGTGAGGAAAATATTGGAACTTCCACGTATAGGAGTAAACATAATTGGAACTTCCACGTGTATAGCTCCAGCTGACTTGATAAGGGTTCTCAGTCAAGACAGCATTCACGCATTAGACCTACACAATTAAGGTGTAGTACACTCTTGATTATACACTTAAGGTGTAGTCACGCTCATCATATTACTATGAGTGAGCCAGCATAACCGATCAATCGGTTAAACCAAGGACGAAGTGGTAAAAACACCACAGCAGTACGTGCCGCGCCAGGAACTGGAAAGTTAGCCTCGGCCTACCACCATCGCCGCCATTGCGTGCACCTACCACAATTACCAGCACCCCACAGCGACTACTACCACTCCCTCAAATAATAATCAAGCCTTCAAATTATCAACCCATCTACCACTGCTGAGTATACCTTAGTTATCGTCTAAATAGGGTATCATTGCAGTCTAGGTAGTTTTTGGGTTAATAGCAAGGTGGGTTCACATCAATTATTACTATAATTTCAACAGTTTGGTGCTCTGAGTGAGGATTATCTTTGGGAATGTACAAGGTGGCCGTTGTGGGGCACAGGTTATGCCCTCAGCGACTGGCGGTGGAAGGTGTGGAACTCAGGCTCTTTCGGGCACCCGGCGGTCGTGCTGATTTATTTGACACAGACGCACGTCTAAATGAAATACTTTAGTGGCCTCATGACCTCACAGTTCTCTTTCTGGGGGGTAACGATATAGATGACAATTGTAGCCCCAGAGTCATCATAAATAACATAAAAAATATAGTTAAGAAATTAGAAGAGAAATGTGGCAGTCAGGTAGTAGTGTGTTTAATAGAGCCTAGAAAGACCAACCACTCTCCTAGACATCACCTGGTGAGCCAACTCAGTTATGATAGGGTCAAGGAGGCTGTAAATAGGGCTTTAAAAAGGGAATTGAAAGGCTATGCAGTAGTACACTTTAATGCACAGCCTTTTGAGGCAGATCTTTCTCGAGATGGGGTGCACTGGACAAGGAGAAGTTGTTATTTTGTAAAAGCCAAGTTTATAAATTTCATAAAGTGTCAGAAAGGGGAGTGGGATGCTATCCAAGCACTAGGAGGATACTGGTCTGATTAAAGCGATATAAACACCAGTTTCCCCCGCCCTTTGGTTAAACAACCTTGACTTGGCCGCCGTACTCGCCCGCCGTGTCACAGACAGCCACGGCACACAGGCCGCATTGGTAAGCTACCATCCGCCAACAGCAATGTTTCCGAGTTTAGGTGTAGTTACATTAAATAAAGATGTGGATGGTTATAGGCCTGGCTTCGCGCCTTGGTAGGCCAAGTCAACGGCACATCCACCCTTAGAATTAAATCATTAAATTAGGGAACCCTAACTCGTAAACTTGTATCCAACCTTTTTTTTTTTTTTTTTTTTTTTTCATTTCATCTAATCATCAATTAAAATCATGGCGGAAGGGGCTAAAGCATTAGCGGCTAAATTAGGATGGCTTACACGAATATATAAAAAGTGTGAGGAAGCAGCTGAGACTATCCCTATTGACTATAGTAGTTTAAAGACAGGTCTGCTATGTTAAAAACTAAATGGGATAATTATGAAGAGGCTTACTTTCAATCATTAGAAGCTGGGGATACAGAATTAATTAATTATGAGACCAAGTATGATCAAGAATGTACAAAATACATGGAAACGGTATTCAAATATGAGAACTTAGTGCGTGATCAGAAACCCACAGCCAAAGCCTCTTTACCCCAACTTAAATTACCAGATTTGTCATTGCCCCATTTTGAAGGGGAAAATTGGTATTCTTTCTGGGATAAATTCAAATTGATTGATGATAGGACTGATTTAACAGAGGTGCATAAATTAACCTATTTGTTAGGTCAGTTGAGAGGTTCTGCATATCTGCTGGTAAAGGAATTAACAGTAGAAAATGCCAATTATAATGTGGCACTCAAGATTCTTAGAGATAATTATGAAGATAAAGATCAGATAATAAAGAATCTTTTCTGCAAGTTCATGGATCTACTGAGCCCTTCTCACAATCACAGAGAATTGGAAGAGTTCAGAATAACTTTAAATTGCACACTAAGAGCCATTGAAGCTTATAAACCCTTGACAGAGTCAGACTGGATGGTCAGTATCATGATATGGAGAAAACTACCAACCAGGATGCGAGACTGCTTAAATCAGAGGTACAATAGTAATTACTTCACGGTCAAGCAAATAGAAGAGGGATTATTACAAGAGTGCAAACATTTGCAAGGTACTGAGCAGGAACCCCCCCACAGGGCGATTGAGATAACTAGACCTAAAGGTACTCAGCGATATCAGCCACCTTTAGAGTTTAGAGAGCCCTCATTGGTGGCTAGTTATCCCACTCCTACTAAAGTTACGATGGGAAGAAAACTGGTAGATAAATTTCAAACTAGACCAGCCGTTAAACCACCACTAAGACCTACTCAAAGAACAGGTGCCATTCCTAAATATAGGGTTATTACCAAAGGTGGGCATTCCGCAATTTTAGTCCGCAATTCTGCAATTCCCCAACTTGCGGAATGGTAATTCGGTTGCGGAATTGCACAATTACGGATGCCTGAAAAATTGCGGAATTGCGAAATGCGGACCGATAAAATTTTGAAACTCAATCGCAATAACTTGCGGAATGGGTAATTCGGTTGTGGAATTGCGCAATTACGGATGCCTGAAAAAAATGCAGAATTGCGGGTTGCGGACCGCCAAAATTTTGAAACGCAATTGCAATAATTGTGACGGTCACCACCTTCAAAATGGCAAGTGCCCGCGTGAACATAAGTTCCCACCAAATATTGTGGAGACGACACTGCCAACTGCCAACTTGCCAAGTTTAGAACAGCCACTCAGTCAGTGCGTGCTGGAACTTGGGATTGAGAGCGTGTGCGCTGGCCGTGTGTGTGATTAGTTGCCAACCTCCACATGCTGAACCAGAAGAAGTGGGAGGAGGAGGAAGATTAGTAGATTACTTAGATTAGTGATTACTAGCCAGTAGACTGTGAAGTGTAAAAGTAAAGAAAAACACTAAAAGAGACAAAGACTTAATTGTGAAGGACAAGTAACAAGTATAGACAGAAACAGAATAGGAATACAAAAGTATTAAACACTAATAAAGAGTCTAGAGACATTTTTTTTTAATTGTAGGTGTTTAAGAGTCTAGAGATGTTTAAGAGTCTAGAGACTTTTTTTTTTTATTGTAGGTGTCAAAATTAGTTTGCGGAATTGCGAAATTGCGATTGCGAAAAGGCCTATCTGAAAAAAATTGCGGAATTGCGATTGCGGACTGTGCAGGTCGGAATTGAGGAATTGCGATTGCGGAATTGGAAAAAAAATGGTGATGCCCACCTCTGGTTATTACCAGTGAAGTCGGAAAAAAATGTGCTTTCTGCGAGGAAGAACATCCACCCTCCACTTGTAATATATACCCAGATTATTCCACTAGGCTCAAAAGGTTAATGGACCTGGGAAACTGCCTAACCTGCCTTAGTGGTAAACATGCAATACAAGCCTGTCCTATTAGGCTGGGTACTTGTAAGAAGTGTAGAAAATCCATTCATCACATAGCATTATGTCCTCATGGTGATGTGAGAACAGACCCTACGGTCGTTAAAATGGCAGTAACTAGTATGAATAGTTCATCCGCTGTCCCTACGGCAGAATTGAAGGTGAGCCACAATGGTAATATAGGAGAACCTCGTTTAACCGGCATTTAACAACGGCAGCCTCAAAACAACGGCACTAATCGACCCAGCCTTTTTTTTTTTTTTTTTTTTTTTTTTTTTTTTTTTTTTTTTTTCCACTGATAAACTCTGGAACTCTCTTCCTGTTTCTATTTTTCCACTTTCCTATGACTTACATCTTTTCAAAAGAAGAGTAACAAGACACCTCCCGAACTAAATTGGCTCACCCCTCTGTTTTTATTTTATTCTCTGACTGTCTTCTTTATAGGGACTGGCAACTAAGCGGCCTTTGTGTTACCCACTTTTTGTTGTGCCCTTGGCCAGTTCCTTGTGATGGGGCAAAAAAAAAAAAAAAAAAAAAAAAAAGGGATTTTGGGGATTCCATAAGAGTAACTCTCAAAACAACGGCAAAATGAGTTATCCGGCATGCGCTCCCCCCCCCCAGGGTGCCGGATAAACGAGGTTCTCCTGTACATCCATTGTGAAAACAATGTTTGACAGTGGTGCACAAAGATCATTTATTAGTGGAGAGATAGTTGATCTATTACAACTACCTATAATTAGCAAGGTGAACTTAGCCATTTCAGGCTTTCTGGCCAACAAAGAAGCTCAAAGTTTTGACATTGTTCGACCACTAGTCCAATTAGGAAATTATAAATGTAGGGTAGCTGCTATAGTTAATAACATCGGTATAAATTTAACTGTAAAAGGACTAAAATCTACAGCTGAAATGTTGAAAGAGAAAGGTGTTAGACTAGTTAGAAATACCTTTGAGGATGTTGATGGCCCATACCAATTAATAATAGGCGCTGATTATTTTGGGCGATACCTAAGTAAGGTCATCAAAAAACATAACATTTCTATGTTCACCAGTGCTGGTGGTGAAGTAATAATAGGACCTATCCCACAAATCACTCATCAGCCTGAACAAGAGGAATGCATTCCTAGTCATGCACAACCCCTCTTGGTTGCTAGAATAGGAACTTCATTAGTGGGATCTAGAAACTCGGTATCCTACCCGAGCAGTTACCTAAAGAGGATCAAAATACTCTAGATCACTATGATCACACTGTCAATTATGTTAATGGTAAATATGAAGTAGGTCTACCTTGGCAAATAAATGCCCCTGTGTTACCTTCCAATTATCACATAGTTAAGAACCAATTAAATAGTTCAATAAGAAAACTGAAGAAAAATCAGTCTAAATTGGAGTGCTATGATAAGATAATTCAAGATCAATTAAAGGATGACTTTATCGAAAAACTGGACGGAGCAGTAAATCATAATATAGGACATTATTTACCACACCATGCAGTGGCCAAAGATTCATCAACCACCCCCATTAGAATAGTTTTCAATTGTAGTTTCTAAACTAAACAAGATGCTAGCTTAAATGACTGCCTTCAGACAGGACCGAATCTCTTGTCCAATCTAGGAGATGTCCTAGTAAAATTCAGAACAGATAAATTCGCCTATGTGAATGACATCTCTAAAGCTTTCCTAAGATTAGGTCTAAGGGAAGAAGACAGAAATTTTACAAAATTCCTGTGGCCTGAAAATATATATCAGGAAGATAGCCCCCTAGCCACATATAGGTTTAAATAAGTTCTATTTGGTTCTTGCTCAAGCCCCTTTTTTGTTAAATAAAACATTACAGTACCATTTTAAAGGTTCAGATAGCCCAGAATTAGGGAAGAACTTCTATATGGATAATTTGCAGGGGACGATAAATTCAGAGGAAGAACTAATACAAATTTATAACCTGGCTAATAAATAGTGCAGGAAGGCCAGCCTCCCCTTACAGAGTTGGAATACTAATTCTCCAAGACTAGAAGGGATAATCAGGAAGGATTTCCTTAATTATACGCCACCAGAGGACCAATCAGTGTTAGGATTATGGTGGATGTAAAACTGATGAACTAAGATTAAAGTGTCCAGATTTTTCTGATGTAGTCCTAACAAAGAGAACACTCTTAAGTCAGGTCAGCCAAGTATTTGACCCCTTGGGCATAGTGAGCCCAATAACTATAAGGGGTAAATGTCTAATACAAAAGGCCTGGGGAGAACACCTCGATTGGGATACCCCCCTTGATGGTAAATATACAACAGAATGGGAGACTATAAAATCTGAGTTCAATAAGATAAATAAAGTTCACATAAGTAGGAGAATAAATACTGATGGGCGACAACCCCAGCAACTACACATATTTTGTGATGCTTCAAAAAGTGCATACGGTGCAGTAGCTTATCTTAAAGCAGGAGAGGAATGTAATTTAATTATGTCTAAGGCTCGGGTTGCCCCAATTAAGCCTAGAACATTGCCTCAAATGGAGCTGACTGCATTAGAATTAGGCACTAAATTAGCACAATATCTAAGTAATTTATTACAAATTGGTGAGGTATATATGTGGACCGATAGTGAAATTTGCCTACACTGGTTAGTGAAACATAACACAAAAATCCCTTGTGTAAGGAATCGTGTTGGTAAGATAAATTATTTAAGTTCCACATTTCACTATAATCATGTTGCTACCAAGGAAAACCCAGCTGATATTTTGTCAAGACAAAACTTGACTTCTCAGTCAAGACAGCATTCACGCATTAGACCTACACAATTAAGGTGTAGTACACTCTTGATTATACACTTAAGGTGTAGTCACGCTCATCATATTACTATGAGTGAGCCAGCATAACCGATCAATCGGTTAAACCAAGGACGAAGTGGTAAAAACACCACAGCAGTACGTGCCGCGCCAGGAACTGTGGAAAGTTAGCCTCGGCCTACCACCATCGCCGCCATTGCGTGCACCTACCACAATTACCAGCACCCCACAGTGACTACCACCACTCCCTCAAATAATAATCAAGCCTTCAAATCATCAACCCATCTACCACTGCTGAGTATATTTTAGTTATCGTCTAAATAGGGTATCATTGCAGTCTAGGTAGTTCTTGGGTTAATAGCAAGGTGAGTTCACATCAATTATTACTATAATTTCAACAGGTAGAGTCAATGGGCAGCATGTGGGTGTTCTTAGGCCACTCGACGGTGCAGAGAAAGATTTTATACCTTACTGTAATATCAAGATCAAATGCAGGGAAGTCCCGTTATACGAGCATTCGGTATACGAGAAATCAATGATACGAGCTGAGTAAATTAGGGTCTATTTTCAAGATACGAGATCGAAAATCCAATGCTACGACATTCAAACATTGTGTTTGTTGTGTTTGGTATAGTTTTGTAGCGGTCCCAAGGTTGGGGCTGCAAACCTGGCTAATTACCCTTCAGGTCACGCCTTGATTGGGGTGACCTGACTGGGGTCAACCAAAATCCCCCTTTGTCCAGCCCGGGAGTCCTGTATTCAGTCAGTTACCTACCTACCTACCACGACAATGAGAGGAACACAGGGAGAGGAGGAGTGGTGTTCCTCTCACTGTAGTGGTTGGTAGGTAACTGACTGAATACAGGACTCCCGGGCTGGACAAAGGGGAATTTTGGTTGACCCCAGTCAGGTCACCCCAAGCAAAGCGTGACCTGAAGGGTAATTAGCCAGGTGTGCAGCCTGACCTTTATGGGTAATTAGCCAGGTGTGCGGCCCCAACCTTGGGACCACTACAGTTTATTTTAGCTTGAAAAACATGTCTTTGATGGGGTCCTGGAACCAAAACTATATTTTACCATTAGTTATGTATTTCGCTATACGAGATTTAGCTTTACGAGTATGCCAGGTGGAACCTAACTGCTCGTATCTTCGGGACTTCCCTGTACACTAGGGTCCCACATAAAACGAGAAATTGGTCGATAAAGGAGGTCGTTTTATGTGAATTCGCTTTATGTGAAACACACAACCTATGGGAAAAATTGATATTGGTCGATCGGTCCTCCCGCCCGTACCCGTACATTTATACTCGTTCACACCCATGCATATCAAAACATATATAAATGATAAGTTATGCATAGATATGATGAAATAGGCATATTGTTGCTTACCTTAAATCTAATAGGGATTATCTACAGGGGGTGAGGGGTTCCGAGGCATCTTGGAGGTCACTTATCGTCACATCGGTCGGAGTTCGCCCGATCACAGCTGATAATTTGTAAACAAATCCACAACAACGAAAGTGTACCGTCGAATGAAAGCCATCAATAAATTATGATAACTGACGATATTGTGAATGGATCACAACATATATCCTTCACAAGAATGTTTTTTTGGGTAATAATGGATGAGAATTGCGCTACCGCTACCGCCGTTCCTCACCTCATGCCTCCCTCACCCCACCTCTGTGGCGACACGCCGCCGCCGTGCCCCACCTCACCCCATGCCAGGGACACAACCTTCGGTCTGTACGATATTTCGGCGCTCTATATGAGAACTCCTCGGATTTGCCCTACTTTGATGGCAGAATCGTTCTATATGATCACATTCGTTCCTAACAAAAATGTTGAATTTAGTTTATTAAAAAAAAAAAATAATAATAATAATTAGTTAATTTTTAAATTTTAATATTTTAGGTCGTTCGTTTTATGGGGGAAACGCTCTATGTGAATACGTCTTATGCGGGACCCTAGTATACTTGTTCACACCCATGCATACAAGAACATGGTATTATTTTACACTAGGATCGAAATTCCCTACACAATTGGGAGTATGGTTTCTGTTTACCTTATTGGATTCTAGGAAACATTCTTTTGGACTCAAACTTTTGGAGATAATGACATGTTGTTCATAGGGAGGCGAGAGACAAGTGTTTGTTTACATGCGGCGTGCCTATCACTCTTCTTCCTCTTGTGACCTACATCGCCTCTGTTTTTCCCTTGCCGCGGACACTTATAATGCAGATTTGGCTTTAGTTAGGAGGTTAAAACGTGGGATTAGGTTAGGTTAGTGACTCAAAAACAAGTTGCCCCAAACCTGGCTTAACTCTCGCTTGCATGCCTCGTCAGAACTGTTGTTGTTTTAGGGCTGCGAGGATCCTTTGGGGATCACCATGAGCCCTGGTGATGTCCTATGATGCTATCACAGGCGCAGTAGTTGACCTGTCTTCCTCAGGAAGGCACAGGTGAGGTGGATGACGGCGTGTTGCCGTGAGGGGGGAACGCCAGCCGCCGCTAGCAGGGTGGGCAGGTCAAAGGTGGTGATGTTTAGGGCGAGGAATCGAGAGTGTAGCACTACACGGTGGGAGCGGTTGCACGAACGGAGGCGATGCAGGTGAACCGTGAGTGTCGTGTGCCTCAGGCGGAGGCGGGTGAGGGCGACATCCAGGACGCGGCACTTTTTCCTTATCCACGGCTGAGGGGAAGAGTCACTGCGGTATTGGCCCATGAAGGTGATGCGGAGGGTATCACCGAGCGTGTTATTCCAGGTGGAGCGGCAGACCCGGGAAGTGAGGCGTTTAGCCAAAATTTATAACATTTTGGAATTTTATTTATGTAAAAAAAAATAATAATAATTTTTATATTATGGGTCGTTTGCCTTATAGGGGAAACGCTTTATGCGAACACGCT
Source organism: Chionoecetes opilio (assembly GCA_016584305.1). Taxonomy (NCBI): domain Eukaryota; kingdom Metazoa; phylum Arthropoda; class Malacostraca; order Decapoda; family Majidae; genus Chionoecetes; species Chionoecetes opilio. Next base: position 744,645 of record JACEEZ010017506.1, on the reverse strand, counting down.
TTATGCGGGACCCTAGTGTATCGCTAAAGAGGTAAATAGTTGTATGTACAGGTGGAACAATGGTGTTAGCAAGACGTGTGTGATGTGTGAGACAGGAGTGGGTGAAACTGTGGAGTACTTGATGCCGGAATGTAAAAGGTATGCTAGAACAAAGATGTTGGAGGTAGTGGTAGGAGAAGTCCGAGTGGTAGAATGGCGAGAGATGAGAGACAGGAGTGTGGATAGGCAGATGGAGTACCTGCTGGGGTTGTGTGCTGAGTGGAGGAGTGACAGTCATGTGGCTGAAAATGTAAAAGAATTATTAGAGAATTCTTGGAGAGCACGCATGAGAGAGAATGAGAGGCAGGGGGCTCCTCAGTGAGGAGGGACCCCGTATGAATGTGATGCAGAGAGAGGAATGAGGGGAAAAATTAAACACCTAGTTTTGCTTCCACCTTTTGCTTCTCTCCCAACAGAATACTACATGTGTGGGAGAACGCCGGACCAAAGGCTTCACCTTCAGTATCAGCTGGGTGACTCCCAACTCAAGCTCAAGCTCATAGATCCTCTCCTCTCCTCCTCTTCCTCCATTCCTGTCCTCTTGTTTTGGCCGACCACCCCGCGAGGCAGGTCACAAACCCCCGGCTAACACCCGGTGTGGGAATTTATAAAACAAACATATTTAATCTGAGTTTCTTACCTATTCAATCAAACCCATGGCTATCACCCGACACTTCATCCCAGCTAATTAACTAACTAGGATACTTATCGGTGGCTAGTGGGTTGAATTAAGGCTAGGTTTGTATTAATACTGCAATGGTCTTGTGATCCGATGTGGTCGCCGGGATCGAGGCCGCCCGTGAATGACAAGAGCGGAGGTGGAGGCGTAATCGTGGTCGGCGTCAAGTGGTTATCACACCAGTAACTTGACGCGGTGGATTGTTATCAGTGTGTTGTATTTTAACACAGTCCTATGATTTAACACTATATATGTACAAAATTAACGTACAGTAAAAGCTTTATAACTCGGTCACTGTATAACTCGGAATTTGATATAACTCGGCATGGTAAAGACAAAGATTTTTTTTTTTTTTTTTTTTTTTTTACACCTATACTTATAGCGCATGTAGGCAGTGAGCTCCAGGGGTGGAATGGTATGCCCTGGAGGCTCACTCGAGGGCTGTGATGGTTGTCCCTCGCCCGTGGTGGCGCAGGCAGGATTGTTATAGTGACGCCTGTGATTAGAGGCTCATGCTTCTATGCCTCATGGGAGGCCCTGTGTCCTCCCATGCACTCGCAGTCGAAGGTAGAGTTAATGGACAGGGCATGTGGGTGTTCTTAGGCCACTCGACGGTGCAGAAAGATTTCAAGTGGATTTATGGGTCTCACTCGGGATCGAACCACTCTGCTACCACCTCACCTAAACTGCATCTCATGGTTTTCACTCAGCATATCATGCCCTCACAACCTCTTCTGTGAACATGTAAACAGAAAGTCGGCAAAAAATAATGTATCTCGGCATATTGATGTTATAACTGCATCTCTTCACTTACACTCGGCATATCGTCTGTCGCATAAAGTCGTATTTTTGTCCTTTTGATCTTTTCCTGCAGGCTCAGGCTCTTCAATTTCATTCCCTTTCTGCTGGAGACACCCTTGCGTGATGGAGCTGACATCTTGAAATACAGTACTGTATGATGTAATCCCAAAACATCGTCTTGGATACGAATTCCGTTTTTTGTCGAAATTGAAAAAGGATTGGTTTCTGCTTCAAAAACACAAGCTTGGTAGGAGCCGAAATAATAATCAATGCAAAACATTGCAAACAATATCACAAAGTATTATAACACACATTTCAGCAAGTGTTATTGGATTGGGATTCGTAATCCAAGACGGTGCTTGGACGACAAAAACACGGCTCAGCCTACGCGCTGGTACCCGACCTTTGCTTTAATTTGCCACCTATTTTACGTATTTTGGGATTACATCATACAGTACTGTATATCAAGATGTCAGCTCCATCACGCAAGGGTGTCTCCAGCAGGAAGGGAATGAAATTGAAGAGCCTGAGCTGCAGGAAAAGGTGAAAGTGCTGGCAAGGATGGATGCAGGTGCGTCCATGCGTGCTATTTGTGCTGAGTTTGATATCAAATCTGTACTGTATTTTTTTTTTTTTTTTTTTTTTTTTTTTTTCCTTCCATATCAGAGGAGGACATTGCATAACTCGGCACATTGAATAACTCGGCAAGGGCCAGAGCCCCTATCGTGCCGAGTTATAAGGCTTTTACTGTATGTACATAATCTCATTAATAAGAGATGTTAACTCGGTGAGGGCTGGTAGCGAACTTGTAGACAAGCACGTCTATTAACAATTTATGTTATCTTCACGGAGGGTCTGGGTGTACTGATTCTCCAAGGTGGGCGAGACCCCCGCTACCAATACCTATGACACGTGTATGATGTCAGGTGGCCTAGAATCTAATGGGCGGTGGCCAATGACCGCGCTTCAAAATCAAGGTGCTAATTATTTAAGTGCAATGCTTATTAACCACTGTGAATATTAATTTATCCTATCCCAGTACTAATCATTTACTTTAATTACCTTAATTATTACCCATTACCATTACAATTATATATACATATCCCTATACGCGCCCTCCTATGATGAACGGAAAATACCTCACTAGGGGGGGGGCGGGGGGGGGGGAACAAACTACCACTCTACCAATTATGGAAGGGTGTTTGGTGGATAATTTCCACACCCGGTATCCATTCACTGCTGGATGGACAGGGGCTCGGGGCATTTTCAGGGCATTTTTGGGGGGAGAAAGTGAGTCTTATAAGCCATAGAATACATTACACCTCGCACCGGACTAAATAAGCATTTTTACAGTGTTTTCAATACCCGAGTTTCGCGATCCTCAAATTTAGCGCTACGCCTTGTGAAGAAAGCAAGCGCCAAACTCGGGAGGGTACTGTAAATGACAACAGTGCCTGGTGTTGTGTGAAATGTAGAGAGGAGGTTTTGCATTTTTATGTAGATTTGACACTATCACTGACAATATTTACTTGCTACAGCCATGTCAATTCCTCACGTTTGTACATCTCCGCCACTAGGCAAATCATAGATGACACGTGTATTTAGTTTCTTGAACGTTATTTATATATCTATTCTCACTACTATTTTAATGTGCCAATTGATCAGTATATTCATTTAGTATATTCATTATCATCCATTTGTTGGTAAATTATTTAAGATTTAATTACCTTCCTCCAGTGACAAGAGAGGAGTATCAAGACGGGTACTAAATTGATCATGCTTCCTTGCTTTGAAGCTCTGTTATTATGTGGTTTTCAATATGCAGTAACAAGCAGATTTTTTTGCTTCAAATTTAGTTTTATAGCCTTTGCTAGTGTCCTCTTGATATAGTGACAGTATCTAGATGCATAGTGAATGTTTGCCTGCTTAATGAAATGTGTTGTTTCCATACATCTGTTAATTATTTTTCTTGTCTCATTGTGTGAAACATGTTGCTGTCACTTTTTTAAAAATCTTGAATGCCTCTGTGCACTCAGGAAAGAGCAACTCATAAAAGAATTACTTTTATTATTATCAAACATCTAATTGATTTTACTCTTCCAACTAGGCAAGCGGGAGTTTTCTCTTGTGAGTGGTGACATGAAGAAAGGCAGTATGTATGAGAGCACTGTTTCCAAGGTAACCTGTAACAACCTTGCAGAGATGTCAAGTCATCTTCAGGGATATAACCATAGAAATCAATGTAGGTGAGTGATATTCCATATCTGATGACATCACTGAGCTTTTGTTTTTTCCTTTGTGTACACCATGCAGGTTGAACCGGTTTTTTCTTCTTCTTTTCTATGCAATGTGATATTGATGGGTTTTGTACAATATTTCAGAAAAAGAATCCTGCCAATATAAAAATATTTGATGTAGATTATTGAAACCTTGAATTTAGGGTGCTCTCATTAACCATGTATTCCTTTGGCAATAGAAGGCTCAGTATACTTGGATGCTACGTGGTAAAAGACGAAATAGATATCCCATGTCAAATATACCATATAGCTGGCTGTTTCTACTGTGTTGGCTGCCTGTGTTCTACTTGCCCATCATGTTGTGTTTTGTACCATGCTATCAGGGATAAGGTTTGGCAAGGTGCTGTCTAGGATTTAGTCTAGGCGATTGGTGCAAAATACAGCTAGAATTGCTCGGTTAATGATTAAAGCATGAAATTTGGCACACTTATTCCTCAGCCCATAATGAATATTTTCAAAGGTGGAGCCAACGGAAACAGCCCGTTTCTTAGCAACGGTTGCTAGGAAACATATTTACCCTAGCAACAAGCTATTTATGTCTATTTAATCTACTCCAAAAGGATGGTGCTATGTTTTTGAACATCAAAACTATGGGAAGACATGCTTTAAAGCCACTGTGGGTGTCAAAAGATAAAAAACAGCATTTGTTTGTTAATTGTCTTTTTATTGATGATGATTCCCCCTTACACTGCCCACACGTTTGTATCAACAATGTATGATCTCACCATTAACAGCTTCAAGTCTTTCCCCATAGTTTCAGGCATTATCACAATCTCCTCTGCATGTGCAGTAAACAGTACATTTCAAGTGCGCTCGTACACATTTGCAGTCTCTACACCTGCTCCTACAACGACACTTCAGCAATTCTTGGCAGGATGCACTGGCTTCAGGAAGGTTTGTCCACAGGGGCTTCCACTGTTCTGGGCAAGTCCATCCCCACTCAGCAGGGGAGGGCAACTGGCGATATGGCAGAGTAGTACGTCCCCAATAGTGCCCACCTTGCAATGCCGCCCTCTTGATATGTTGCTGTAAGGCAGCCTTGGTGGGAGGAAGAGCTGACATCTGACGCCCTTTGCGTGTAAATAGAAGTTTTCTGACTTCGTTGATGGAGGTACATGTCGCTGTCCTGTCATAGAGAAGGATGGTGAAGTACTCTAGAGAAGCCTCAGCCTTTTCAGAGATTTGTTCCGGTGCACTATGCAACTCATAGAAGGCTTCAGTGAGTTCATCATGTGTCTCCCACACTTTCCATGCAGTCTTCTTTCCAACTTGGGCAAACTGCGACACCGTATCGCAGCCTGTGAAAGCGTGGAACATCGGAAGTACCAATGATTTCTGTGGGCCGAGGGAAGCACATATCTCATGAGCTGGGATGTAGTGAAAGTTCTTGCCACTTCCGAATGCAATCCATAATTCTAATCTTCCTAACTGCTGCACAGTCGCTACTGCTAGCACAACTACATCGGTATCTACTGTCCGAACGAGGATCTTATGAAAGCCTTGCCTAACAGCGTCAGCAACATGTACCATGATCCTGGAATCTGCTTCCTCATGGTTGCAGGGAGCAATGCTGGTTGTGTCCCGTGCAGGCACACAGAGTACATTCACACCATCGGTAACAACTAGAGGATTCTCTGCTGATGCACTCGCCATCAACTCATCATTCAGAAGTTTGAACAATTCTATCTTGTTGCTATTCAAGCGAAGAAATTGCTGCCAGTTCTTTGGTACGGGGCTGGACACCTCAACTCGCCTACGTTGACTAGAACCCATAGCACGCTTTTCTCTGGTCTGTGCCTTTAAACTGTTGGTAAAGTATTGATCCCAGACAATATCTACTCGTTGAGCCTGATTTTGCTCTCTTTTGATGTGTGGGACAAACACATTTGCAGCGTAGTCGCCAAATGTCTTGCATCCTCCGGGTCTAAGAATGTTCACGAGTACAGCACCATCCATGATACTCACTTCCGTATCTGGCCTTGATTCACATGGGGACTTGACATGTTGTTCAAGACAGCCCGTGAGGTCCGACTTTTTTCCAAGACGTAATAGTCCATAGGAAGATAGCGATGGCGGAAATGGATGATTTTCGTGGCTGAAGAAATTGTCCAAGTCACCGTCTCTTGTCTGGCATGCAACATACAACCTTGCAAACAGAGATGATTAACTTTTGAGAAGATTGACTTCTGCGCCTGCTTTCTTTGACTTCTGTGCTTGTTTGTTGAACAGTACTACTTTGTTCCTGGTGATGGTTGCTGTTACTGGTTTGATGTTTGCACTGAGTCGCTCCTTCACAAATGTTCCATACTGCTCTTGACCCTTTGATTGTATTGTGGTGAGGCATTCGACTGACTGCTTGTCCATGATGTCCTTTGAATGCAGTCTCAGAAGGTCTTGGCTTTCTTCCTCAAATGGACTCGACATGCCCTCAATTACACTGACCAATGTATTCACCTGTCTAGCGAATAGCTTCTGGGTAGCAGCAGTTTGCTCATGGTGGTTTATTTGGCTGGCACTCTCTCTTTTCCCTACCATGGATGACTCAAATTCAGATGTGACACGGACAAGTTCTGGCCCTGATACTGCCCATCGTAAAAGAGCGTCGGCATCCTGTGTCAATCCAATGACTCCTCCTTCATCCTTCAGTACGCGGTTATTTTGCTCGTGGCCATGATCAAGAGCGATGAGGGAAAATATTCGCATGATGATGTTAAGTCAAATTGGTGTTCAGACTTCAAATGTGTATGGTTGCTAAGGAAAATGTGTTGTCTAGCAACTGTTGCTATGTTATGCATATGTCATCTACTCCAGGGTGGTGTAAGTATTAAGAGCAAAGCTGCAGATATTGAAATACATTACAATTTTTCAGTAAAATTGGTCTGAAGGCATCATATATACTGGTTGCTAGGGAAAATATGTTGCTTAGCAACCGTTGCTATGCTAATAACAGTTTGCGTTGGCTCTACCCCTGAAAATATTAAGAATGATGTGACGGATATTTGTGCCAAGTTTCATGCTTTTATCATCATCTGAGCAATTTTTGCACCAATCGCCTAGACTAATTAGAGGATAGTCCGGTTTTGCTGACCTCCATGGAGTTGAAAGGCCAGAGAAAAAAATGCAGAATACACATATCATTTAACATTAAAATTAGCAATAGATGACAATTTGCAAAGGACTGGTACACCGCTTGAAACAAATAATGATCATTGGCACATAAAGTATCACTTCCCTTTGAAGGATGCTGTCCACCTTGTCTTTAACAATTGCAGCTCACAATTTTTGTTACCTGGATATTAATCGTGGTAAGATTAGTCTATTGCTGATACGGATCAGCAGTCATCTGCTGAATCATCAGAGATATCAGCAGTTTGTGTTCATGCCTGGTAAGTCAACAACGAACCGTATCCTAGCGCTTCGTGTCCTGGTGGAACGCCGACATGAGTTTCGACAGGGAATGCTTGCAGCCTATGTTAATCTCAAGAAGGCGTTTGACTCAGTTCATTGTGAGTCACTCTGGGATCTTCTGCGACTTAGCAGGATTCCTGTAAGGACTATTGGTTTGATGACTGGTCTGTACTCTGGGACCGAGAGTGCTGTGAAGTGTGGGGAAGGTGTATCCAGCTTCTTTCCTGTGAATACAGGAGTGAGGCAAGGGTGCATCCCAAAGGCTTTGCCTTTGGGATGACTTGAGGTCTCCTGGCTCAAGACCAAGGTCCAGGTGTTTGGAGGCTTTCTAGATGAAACAATACAGTCTGTTCATGCGTGTGGTGAGGAAATTGAGATCTTGGAAAGTTTTACACACCTAGGTAGCGCAGTCCAGAATGATGGCGGGTCACGTCAAGAAGTCTTACAGCGGATCGGCATAGCCCACGGTGTTATGGACTCGCTCAGCAGGAGTATTTGGCGTTGTCGGTACCTGTGCAGAAGGACAAAGATCCGGATCTTCAAGTCGCTTGTGATCCCTGTCTTACTCTATGGTTGTGAGACATGGACACTAAATAGTGACTTGAAGAGGCGAATCAATGCCTTTGGTAATAAGTGTCTTCGCAGAATCATGGGGTATCGCTGGAATGATTACGTGTCAAACCAGCGATTGCACCGTGAGACTGAATCGAGGCCTATTACCTGCATATTCCACCAGCGCCAACTTCGGCTATATGGGCATGTGGCACGCTACCCTGAAACCGATCCTTCCCACCGGGTTGTATCTGTAAGAGACAATCCAGCGTGGAGGAGGCCAAGGGCGCGCCCACAAGGCTCGTGGCTGGGGCAAGTTGATGTTTCCTGTCGAGAGTTGCTTGGTATGGGAAGGGAGCCTGCATGGGGACTCGCGCGTGGTGACCCCTGGGAGTGGCGTCGTAGGGTGGGCGAGGCGACGCGCCCCCTGGCGTATGCCCCTAATGATTGATTGATTGATAAGAAAAGTCCTAGATCATAGTCATAAGCAATACTGCCTCCAATCGGGAAGCCTGTCTTTTTATTTATCTTTATCTGATGCTTGTTCCTAAGAGGAACTCCTGCAAGGGGATGGCCGTGACAGGAGAGTCTCCATTTATTCCTGTCCTTGCATATTTTAACTCTCATTTTTCTCTCACTCTTTCTCTTACATATTCTAGCATTCTGTCCTCCCATTTCACTGGAGGTCGTCCTCTATTGCCTACTGCATCTACGTATTACACTCATGTCAACTCTATTGTTATCTCACTTTCTACCATCCTTTCTTATTTTTTTATTTTTTATTTTTTTATTTTTTTATACATCACAAAGGATTGGCCAAGGGGGTAAAAAAAGAGGTAACAAAAAGCCCGCTTAGTTGGCAGTCCCTATAAAGAAGACAGTAAGATAATAAAGAAAGAGGCGTAGGCCAATTTAGTTTGGGAGGTGTCTTGTCACTCCTCCCTTGAAAAGATTTAAGTTGTACGAAGGTGGAAAAATACAAACAGGAAGAGAGTTCCAGAGTTTGCCAGTGAAAGGGATGAAAGAGTAAAGATACTGATTAACTCTTGCATTAGAAAGATGGACAGAATAGGGATGAGAATGAGAAGAAAGTCTTCTGCAGCAAAATATGACGCTGTCATCATATGACAAAATCACCTCAGAGTGTTGTGCTTTACCCCTTCAACTACTCCACATTTCATCCCCTCACCCTCACTTGACATATCAAACCTGTTATACATGCTTGTATTACTTTCACCATCCATTCTTCTCACACCACAAGCACTTTTCAAATAACTAATTTCCACTGCTGGAATCCTTGATCTTTGTCTGTCATTATGCAACAAAGTCTCACTTGCATATGTGAATGTTGGTACAATTATTGCATCTCTTTTTTATCATCTATTTTTTATCTCAATGCTCACAGTCCTTCTTTTCTTTCATCAAACATCTCCGGGATCCAATCACTTTCTTCCCCTCCAGCGCTCTTTCGCTCATCTCACCTTTCATGCATCCAGGCTTGCACATAATCAAACAAAGATACTTAAATTTCTGAACCCCTTCCAATTTTGTCCCATGCAACCTAATTTCTCATTCCTTTGGACATTCAACTCTATAAATACTCTAAATTGATCTCTCAAAATATACTACTTCACTTCTACTCCATTGAAAAACCATCACCTTACTTTTGTCAACATGTAGTACCCTCAGCTTCCATTTTGTTAACATTATCAAACACGTTTACAAGTTTTCTATAAGTTATTCTCATTCTGCAATAATAATTGTATCATCTGCCAAAGGAATTGTATTGAACAACCATTTGCCACCATTGACATATATTTTCATTCCAATGTCTCCAACTTTTGCTTGTATCTCTTATTAAGCCAACCCTGTATAGGTTGAATAGCTACGGGACATCACACAGCCTTGCCGGACACCACCTTGTATTCCAAAACTTTCTGCATTTTCTTTTCTTCCTTTTTTACCTCTTTCTGCACTTTCTTTTCAGGCACTACACCACCCCCACCCATCATTACCCCCCGGCACTACACCACCCCCACCCATCATTACCCCCCCGTCACTACACCACCCCCACCCATCATTACCCCCCCGTCACTACACCACCCCCACCCATCATTACCCCCCTGGCACTGCACCACCCCCACCCATCATTACCCCCCTGGCACTGCACCACCCCCACCCATCATTACCCCCCCGTCACTACACCACCCCCACCCATCATTACCCCCCCGTCACTACACCACCCCCACCCATCATTACCCCCCTGGCACTGCACCACCCCCACCCATCATTACCCCCCTGGCACTACACCACCCCCACCCATCATTACCCCCCTGCACTACACCACCCCCACCCATCATTACCCCCCCGTCACTACACCACCCCCACCCATCATTACCCCCCTGGCACTACACCACCCCCACCCATCATTACCCCCCCGTCACTACACCACCCCCACCCATCATTACCCCCCTGGCACTGCACCACCCCCACCCATCATTACCCCCCCGTCACTACACCACCCCCACCCATCATTACCCCCCGTCACTACACCACCCCCACCCATCATTACCCCCCGTCACTACACCACCCCCACCCATCATTACCCCCCCGTCACTACACCACCCCCACCCATCATTACCCCCCTGGCACTACACCACCCCCACCCATCATTACCCCCCTGCACTACACCACCCCCACCCATCATTACCCCCCCCCCCCCCCCACCCATCTTCCACCTACACACCACCCCCACCCATCATTACCCCCCTGGCACTACACCACCCCCACCCATCATTACCCCCCCGCACTACACCACCCCACCCATCATTACCCCCCCGCACTACACACACCCCACCCCAATCATTACCCCCCCGTCACTACACCACCCACCCATCATTACCCCCCTGGCACTACACCACCACCCATCATTACCCCCCTGCACTACACACCCCCACCCATCATTACCCCCCCCGGCACTACACCACCCCACCCATCATTACCCCCCCTGGCACTACACCACCCCCCCATCATTACCCCCCCGCACTACACCACCACCCATCATTACCCCCCTGGCACTACACCACCACCCATCATTACCCCCCCGGCACTACACCACCACCCATCATTACCCCCCCGGCACTACACCACCACCCATCATTACCCCCCTGGCACTACACCACCACCCATCATTACCCCCCTGGCACTACACCACCACCCATCATTACCCCCCTGGCACTAACACACCAACCGACCCACATATTACCCCCCTGGCACTACACCACCACCCATCATTACCCCCCTGGCACTACACCACCACCCATCATTACCCCCCGGCACTACACCACCACCCATCATTACCCCCCGGCACTACACACACCACCCATCATTACCCCCCTGGCACTACACCACCACCCATCATTACCCCCCTGGCACTACACCACCACCCATCATTACCCCCCTGGCACTACACCACCACCCATCATTACCCCCCTGGCACTACACCACCACCCATCATTACCCCCCCGGCACTACACCACCACCCATCATTACCCCCCTGGCACTACACCACCACCCATCATTACCCCCCTGGCACTACACCACCACCCATCATTACCCCCCTGGCACTACACCACCACCCATCATTACCCCCCTGGCACTACACCACCACCCATCATCACAACCCCCTGGCACTACACCACCACCCATCATTACCCCCCGGCACTACACCACCACCCATCATTACCCCCCTGGCACTACACCACCACCCATCATTACCCCCCTGGCACTACCAACCACCACCCATCATTACCCCCCTGGCACTACACCACCACCCATCATTACCCCCCTGGCACTACACCACCACCCATCATTACCCCCCGGCACTACACCACCACCCATCATTCCCCCCCCTGGCACTACACCACCACCCATCATTACCCCCCTGGCACTACACCACCACCCATCATTACCCCCCCGGCACTACACCACCACCCATCATTACCCCCCCGGCACTACACCACCACCCATCATTACCCCCCCGGCACTACACCACCACCCATCATTACCCCCCCGGCACTACACCACCACCCATCATTACCCCCCTGGCACTACACCACCACCCATCATTACCCCCCCGGCACTACACCACCACCCATCATTACCCCCCCGGCACTACACCACCACCCATCATTACCCCCCTGGCACTACACACCACCACCCATCATTACCCCCCGCCACCGCACATCACACCACACACCACCCCATCCATACCCATATCATGCCACAATCGCTTCACTTTATTTTGATTATATATATATATATTATATATATATATATATATATATATATATATATAATATATATATATATATATATATATATATATATATATATATATATATATATATAAATCACCATATCCTTATCTATTTACTTTTTTCCAAATATGCCAACTGTGGTGAGGTTCCGGATACCAGAAGCCGGATAAAGGGAATTCCACTGTACTATATTAACGTTAGCCCTCATATACATCATTTTCTATGAGTACCATAAGTTTCTACATCGTTTTCTCTATCCAATCTGGTGTAAATACGAGAGAACTGTAACTCGGTAAATGCCAGTGGTCGCTGGCAGTTTTAACTCAAAGGTTGGTCTACTGTGTTCTGCCTCTGCGACTCATATTTTCGTAAATCAATTTCGCGATAAATATTGATGCACCGCATCTGAATACAAAAAAATAAAGTTCTTCTGTTGTTCTAATTGTATGGATGACATGCATTACAATTGAACGTTCTAAAATAGCAATTTAATGCAAATTACTCGCCCCGAGTATCAAAGCTTAATATATTTTTTACATGTAGATATATTGTAGCATGTTTTATTGGGGACGATGTTCACACTGTTTTCTAAGACAGTACTGCTGCGTCTGGCAAACGCTTGTCAAAATACAATAAGCAATACTTTGAAAAGAAGAAGAATATAGAATGCCGAAATCGTTTAGGGCTGCGACCAGATAGGATATGAATGTGGAGGCGGCGTGCCGCGGTTTGTGGCGGGAAGATTGAATCAAAACATTGCGACTTCACGCGTCGACTCATTGCACTTCCAGACTTTCTATCTAATTGATACACAAAATATGACTGCCTAGGTATAGTTAACTTCTAAACATTCGTTATTGACTATATGAGGTACCCGCTGCCAGACGGGCCTAACCCTTCTCGCACTGATTTTCAGTTTTCACCGTCTCCAGCATGTCTAGAGTCCCAGGCAGCAGGTGGCGTAAGTGGTTAAGCGATATTCGACCATCTAGGGTCCCTAGATGGTCGAATATCGATTAAGCACTTACGCCACCTGCTGCCTGGGACTCTAGACATGCTGGAGACGGTGAAAACTGAAAATCAGTGCGAGAAGGGTTAGGCCCGTCTGGCAGCGGGTGCCTCATATGATATCATAGAGTAACAATTTTATCGCCTCCTCAACTATAACCTTGGTTATTTGGTTATATACATGTTTTACAGAATCAGGCTTCTATACAATATACATATAGAAGAAAATCGTTCTTAGTATCAAGTATAGACGTCCAACCTCTGGCCCCTTTGCTTTTGGCTCAGTTCTTGCGGCTGGAACATGACAGCGAGCCACGTTCCAGCCAATTAACTCATTATGTGAATTACTCATTAAGGGCTTGTTCTATGCAAAAAGTTTGTTTAACAGACCCCCATTGATTTCGACAGCACTACTTGGATTTCGAATGTCAGCTCAATCCGACAATAATTAAGAGTAGTTTACGCTAATTACTCATTAAGGGCTTGTTTTACGCAAATAAATTCTTCCAACGACCCCCATTGATTTTGACAGCACTACTTGCATGTCAAATTTCAGCTGAATCCGACAATAATTAGGAGTAGTTATACACTTTTTGGCGGAAACTTGGTTCCACGGGTCTTATGGTAAGCGACAGCGAGCAAAGCTCGCTGTCAATTATACTTTTGTGTTTTAAGTGCAGTGGAATAAGCTTCTACAGGAGAACCTCGTTTATCCGGCACCCTCGGGGGAGAGCGCATGCCGGATAACTCATTTTGCCGTTGTTTTGAGAGTTACTCTTATGGAATCGCCCAAAATCCCTTTTTTTTTTTTTTTTTTATATATATATATATATATATATATATATATACATCAAAGGAACTGGCCAAGGGCACAACAAAAATGGGTACAAAGCCCGCTTAGTTGCCAGTCCCTATAAAGAAGACAGTAAGAGAATAAAATAAAAAAGAGAGGTGAGCCAATTTAGTTCGGGAGGTGTCTTGTTACTCCTCTTTTGAAAAGATGTAAGTCATAGGAAAGTGGAAAACTAGAAACAGGAAGAGAGTTCCAGAGTTTACCAGTGAAAGGGATGAAAGGGTTGCCAACCCTGCTTACCCCGCCAAATTTGAACTAAATTTCTGCCGATCTTCTCTGTTTTTGAAATAATGATACCTAATTAATGCCTGGGTTATCCTGCTGAGTGCCCCTTTCTACCCCGCACTCCTCGTCAGGATGGACAAGCCAGTCCTCGTGTCGCACGCCACCACCACGAACACTCTCCTCTCTTTTTTCACAGGATCTCTCTGACGGGCTCAAGCTAGCCCGGGTCCTCCCTGCTGGAGGCCCGGGAGAAAGAAAAAAAAAAAAAAAAAAAAAAAAAGCCTGGGTCGATTAGTGCCGTTGTTTTGAGGCTGCCGTTGTTTTAAATGCCGGTTAAACGAGGTTCTCCTGTATTTTGTTTTCCAGTAGACCAACTTATTATCAACCTGTGAGTTAAAACTGCCAGCGACCACTGGCATTTCCGAGTTACAGTTTTCTAGTATTAACAAAACAGACCTGTTTGC